>OZ002730.1:37987830-38514935 GCA_963924305.1 Polygonum maritimum | reverse complement strand
AGTCGATGGTTTGATTGTTGTTCAGCTCGAGATCTCCGATGTGGCTGTGAGTTGCATCCATGCTTGATGAGGATTTGGTAGTTTGCTAGGGCGTGACTTCTTTTTTGGCTAGGGGCCCACGGTGGGCGCCAATTGTTTTGGGCGAATTAACTGTGTAAACACGTTACTTCGCTACAAAGAGGGACTCCTAGTCACAAAGTCGTCACGACGTGTTAGAAATGATGAACAGAAAATAATAGCAGAAATTATATGTAAAGAAAACGAAAGAATGGCGAGAATTGTAGTGTAGTTTCGTGTTGATCTTCTTAGATGTTGCTCTCGGTTACAATTGAAAGAATACAAGCTCAATATGCTCCTAAAATAAAAAAGATTGCAATTGGATGTGATTGATGCGAAAATGGCAAAAAATGCTTCAGCGCTTGTGAGTGCCGAAAATGTGTCCTTTATTTGAGCTTCGTCCTCCTTTATATTGAGCCTCTTCCTCCTAATTGAGCCGTTGGTGAACGTATATAAAATTCCGGGAGATATCACACCTGTAATTACTGCTTGGCGTTGGAAGATCTTCACCTTGCTACAGTCAACGTCTGCTTTCAATTGGAGGGCGAAAATCGCAGGCTTGATTCTGCCAACCGTTGGTAATAACTTTCATGGGCCTATCTGTTCAACGTTGGTGGGCTTTGGGGTTTGACGGCCCAACAATACATACCTGTGCATAAAAATTGAATTGAAAGCAGGTTCGATCAATATCACCACTTCAAAACTCATTCCTATACAAGGGGCATGTCAGATAGCGGTCTACGAAGGTTGGGGGGCTAGTATGTGGGAGTGTAGTTTTAGGCAGGGCTCTGTTCCCTTCGGCCTCATTTATGATGCTGTTCTGTTCATCTCTTGTCAGCCCATTTACTCCCTCTAGTTCATAACTAAATGTTAGATCTCGTTTGGTATATTATTTTAATCGGAGTGAACCATTTCTATAATTTAATATGTTGTGGTAATGAGCTATTTCTACGATATGCTGTTAAATTTTAGGGTTTTAAACCATACGTATAATTTAGGGTCTATAGAATTTATTGTATTTTTATTGCTTATACAGTTATACTATATAACCTTTGGTTATTGGGTTGACTTTAATATACATTATAGTTGTAGCATGAATTAAAAGGAGGGCTAAAGTTTTCTTCTTCATGAACAATGCCATATTTTCACCGATTTATAAAAGTGGGTTTGTTACTGATGTCAAGAAAATCTTTTGCGTAACACTAGTATACATGCATGACTATGTACAAATTTCATTGGATTATACAAAAAGCTACTGTCACAAATTACTAAAATTAGGCAAGGCATTTCCTTGGCAACGAAAATTTGGAGCCAAATTAAGAAACGCACTTAATGCATACATAATATCTTCGCGAGATATTGGTAGAATTTTATTTATGTACTTGATCGAGTTACTTGATTAATTACCAATTTCATGTTTCTAGCCCTACCATCACCTGGGTTGCTCCTATAAGTCCCAAAGTGGATAAATGTTATGCAAGATTCCAACAATTGTGCATAGCATATATGGGGCGTTCAATATTTTAGCTAGGTACAAAACTCAAAGCAAATAGCGTAGCATATAAATGTGATAACATAGATCAAACTTATGTAAGTTGCCGAATCGCATTTTTACATGGTCTTATTCTTTTCTATGTTTCCTGAAAATGCATTATTTTTTTTTGGTCGAAAGAAAATGCATAATTTTTCCCTAGCTTCTTTTAAAAAATACGTATATCTAGAAACCTAGCTCCATTATTTGGCAACCGATGTATAGATAAAAATGATACCAAATTGTATATAAATACGACATGCCAAACTAATGTAAGCACCACAGAGTCAGAGTAAATTCAGATAATATTTCTTGGTCACTTTTGAATTAATAATGACTATTACAGTCAAAATACGAGACCCATATATCCTGGGCATTACCATGCACACTAAATTAAACATAAAACAAACTAAAACAACCTCAACGTTCGGACCCAAATCAAAAGTTCCACAAGCCGGCCAACAAATTTAAACTAACACCAAGAAATTAATTAAGAGCAAGCCAACATAACTAAATATATATATCCTAGTAGAGCTTGAGGCGTCCTTGGTTGGCGAGGTGGAAGAGGCGGGCCTGATGAGCGGCGGCCTTCTCGGAGCGGAGGGCGGAGACGAACGACGACCTGACCTGGGCGGTGGTGTAGTGGAAGCGCTTGGGAGCGGAAAGCGAGTTGAGGAAGGAGGCAGCGGCTTCTCGGTAGAGGGAGGTGTAGCCGTCGGAGCCGGTGCTGTTGAGCGCGTGCTGGAGCGTGAAGCTGGTGGGGTCCGCCGTCACGCCGGGCAGAGTGGGGACGCCGAAGACGCCGCCGACGGTGCCCCACCACCCCAACGCTCCCCATATCAACCTTGGGTGGGACCCCCAGTATCTACGTCCAATAACAATAAAAAATTTAATTAATTCAAACCATTGTAATTAACAACACAACATAACATAGTATGTTCCCAAAAGAAAAACGTTTACTCCCCATATATATATATCAACCCTGGAGTACGTACGGTATATATGCTGTACGATGGCGCGCGCATGAAATTTTATGAGATACAACACAACATATATAGCATGTTACCTACCTAGTATTATATATATACTTACATTATGATTCCATAGTTTACGTTAAAAAGCTTGGTTTAATATAAAGTTATCAATGTTGTTTACTACTGACGTGCATTTCGACCAAAAAAGGAAACTACTTACGTGCATGGGAAAGGGCCAGATCCGGAGCCGGAGCCAGGATCAACAGGAGCAGGAGGAGGAGGGGCAACAGGGGTCACTGGAGTGATGGTCGTAGTCGGCGGCGGATCGTAGACGGGCGTGCTTGGAGGAGAGTGGTAGTAGCCTCCGCCGCCGCCACCATGATGAGCTGGCGGCGGGGTTGGGCTGCAGATCACTCCGTGAGACGGCGGCGAACCACTTCCATGACTCTGAGAAGCCACAAGAACAAGGCTCAAACCCACAACTGAGATCCACAAGAAGAGGTTTCTTGAAAGCCCCATCTTTTGTTTTCTTTTCTCTTGCTAGCTAGGGTTTAGAGAGTGTGTGAATGGGATTCTAAGATGAGAGGAAGGGATGAGGGTTTTAAAGGGAGGGTTTTGGGGAATGAAGAAGGGTAGTAAATAGAGTGAGTTGGGTGAGGGTTTGGGTTGGTTGGGTGCATTTACAGTTTCCTAGTAAATATTTCATTGGGTTACAAGTTTGCAAGAGCTAGGTGTATTAAATTTGGTTGTGCAGTTGGTGTAATACAGTAATGAGAGCTTCTGATAGTAAATTTGTGAGTGGCCAGGCCAGCTTCATCCATCCATCTTCCAATTATTCTTTGCACTTGCTCTTGTAAAAGATATATATATATATATATTATTATGACTTGTGCCTACTGGAATGTGCGGGGTATTAGGCGGGCTAATTTCTGGGATGAAATTGTCTTCCTACGAAAATTACACAAACTACAAATGCTTTGTCTAACAGAAACAAAGTCTGATATCCATCCTTCGGATGCTCTTATTAAAAGAATTGGCTTTCATCAGTGTATTTCCTCTCCTTCGGTTGGTTCGAAGGGAGGAATGGCTTTATTCATATATCAAACGGATTTCACAAAATCTTGTCAACTAATTTTTCAATCTGAAAATATAATTATTATGAAAGTTACTAACCCATTTCACCCATACTTGTTAATTTTTGTCTACGCACCTTCGCGAGAAGAAAATAAAACAGTTTTTTGGACCGACCTTGAAAATTATATTGTCAATTATCAACTACCATTCCTCTTAATTGGTGATCTCAATGAAATTAATTGTTCATCAGATAAAAGAGGAGGTGCTATCCCGCCTCCAAGCAGATTCAATCGATTACTTGATTTTCAAAATCAAACTAATGCTTTAAATACAACTTTTTTGGGCTTCCCGTTTACCTGGCGGAAAAGCTCAACGTCTAATGATAATACTTTTGAGCGTCTGGACCGAGTCCTTATCCATCACGATTTAGTTTCGGTTTTTCCGTCATTTAAAACTCACCACCATCCATTCACAACTTCTGATCACTGCTTAATCTCTTTTGATCTAGGGGTTAAAAAGAAAATTTTAAAATATCCATTTAGATTTGAAAATGCTTGGATTGATAAACCTTCTTATGCTAAGTTGGTTAAAAAGGTTTGGCAATACAAACTGACGGGATCCTATATGTTTAAAATTACAATGAAAATGCAATTGCTAAAAAAATACTCGAAAGGCTGGGCTAAACAGTACATAAATAATAATTTCGAACAATTAAAAATATCGGAAGCACAATTGCAAAAATTACAAGATGCACTGTTACCTGACCCATGCAACCAAAACATTCTCACAAAATTACAACAACATCTTAACAAATATAACGCCTTAATGGACTTTCACCATAGGTTCTGGCTTCAACGAGCCAAAACTACTCATCTTTTAAATGTAGATAAAAACACAAAATATTTCCAAACTATCTCCAAAATACGTAGATTCAAACAAAACATTTCCTCTTTCCAGACTCATGATGGTTTGGTCATCTTTGATCACGATTCAATTTCGGGTAATATTACTTCTGAACTTGCTTCCCGATTCCAATCTAATGCCAACTCAGTTGTCCATCCTCAGGATTTGAATATTATTCCTTCTCTTATTTCGGATATCGACAACATTGCAATATCGAAAGAACCATCTCCTGCGGAAATTAAAGCTGCAATATTCGATTTAGCTTTGAATAAAACGCCTGGCCCTGACGGTTTTACCGCAGAATTTTTCCAAAGCTATTGGCCGACTATTGGCTCTTCGGTTGTACGAGCAGTGGTAGCCTTCTTCCATTCTGGATCAATGCTAACTGCTGCAAACAAAACTTTTATCACATTAATTCCAAAGGTCGATGCACCAAGTTCTATAAATCATTATAGGCCTATTAGTTTATGTAATACCGTCTATAAGGCAATTACCAAAGTTCTGTCTAACAGGATTCAACATATCTTACCGTCAATTATCCATCCTCTCCAGAGTGCCTTTGTTAAAGGTCGCTTGATTTAGGATAACGTCCTTATTGCTCATGAGATTTTTCATTCTTTCCATAAGAAGAAAAAAGGTCGGCTGGGTTGGATGGCCATCAAGCTAGACTTAGAAAAAGCTTACGATAAGATCAGCTGGAATTTTATCCGCCTTGTCCTTACCAAGTTCGGTTTTCATCAGCATTGGGTTAACTTGGTCATGACCTGTATTACAACTTCGTCCTCATCGGTTCTTGTTAATAAAGAACCAGGCTCAGAATTTACTCCTACTTGTGGAATCTGTCAAGGTGACCCTATGTCTCCATTCATTTTTGTTTTATGTATGGAATATTTATCTCGAACTTTGCAACAAGAATCATTAAATACCCCAAACCACGTAGGTATTCAACTTACTAAGAATGGGTCGGTCTTACCCTTCCTGAGTTTTGCCGATGACACCATTATCTTTGCAAACGCTAATATCACTAATATGGTTTTTATCAAAAACATTCTCCAAAAATTTACACAAGTCTCTGGATTGGCCATTAACTATCATAAAAGTTCTCTTCAAACTTCTGCCAATATTGATCAAACAACGTCAATAGCCTTAGCAAGCATCCTAAATATTCAAATTACAGCAACTATGGAAAAATATCTTGGAATTCCGATCCTTAAAGGACGAGTGCAGATCTCTATGTTTTCGGACGCTGTGTCCAATTTAAAGAAACAACTGTCGCAATGGAAAGCCAGCTCTATTTCTCAAGCAAGTAGGGTTGTTCTCATACAATCCTGTTTAATAAGCAAAGTCAATTATCTTATGCAAAGTTTTATGCTCCCCCAAGGCGTGCTCAAGCAAGTTGACGCAGTTTGTAAGTCCTTTTTCTGGAACAAATTTAGTCCAAATCACCATCCTCTTATTAGTTGGGATAGTATTTGTTCGCCTAAAGAAAATGGGGGCCTTGGCCTTCGTTCGGCGGAGAATACTAACATCTCGTTACAAATGAAACTTCTCTGGAAAATTGTGACTCAACCTCAAAATGTTTGGGTCAAAGTTATTACGGAAAAATACCTAACATCTGACTCGTTGTTTGACTACCAAAAAAATAATTGCTCTTGGCAGTTTGGCAGATTAATCAACATTAGAGACATCTTTTCCAAAGGCCTTAGATGGCTTTTAGGGAATGGTACAAACATTAAATTTTGGACGGATCCTTGGATTGAAAATGTGGACTTATCACCTTTTATGGATAGTTCAGATCCAAATCTTAGGGTTTCGGATCTTATTCTTACGTCAAGGTCTTGGAACTTAGATCTTCTTCGACATTTGTTGCCACCACACATTGTCGATATCATTAGTCATATTAGAATACCAATTACAGACTCTATTGATAGACTCATATGGGTGCCAGCAATGGATGGAGTCTTCTCGGTTCAGTCTGCAACATCACTCTTAACTGTTCCAATTAACCGTGGTAACAATAATTTTGATTGGATTTGGAGGTCTAAATACCCACCAAAAATTAAGAACTTCTTATGGAAATCTTGTGCTGATTGCCTTCCAACTACAGATAGAATTAACCGATTTTACAACTCCGTACCAAATTTGTGCTCCCTTTGCGAACTTCAGGATGAAAATCTAAATCATTTATTCTTCCATTGTCCATTTACAAAATCCATGATTGTTCGATTACAAAAATTATTAAACTACTCTTTTCAATTAACTACCTCTTATTCTTTCCACCAAAACATTCGAGAAACTCTGACAAAAAACAAGGACAATACACCTCTTGTATTCCTATGGTGGTTTGTTTGGGCTCATAGGAATGCAAAATTTTTTGACCTAGGTAGAATAAACAAGAATAAATTTCCATCTGAGTTGGCATTCGCAGGTGCCTTAGCCTGGGAAGGTCTTGAGAACAAAGATAAAGATCTACCAAAAAGACCCAAAAGAAAAAATCATACAACTTGGAAAAAACCACCTCCGCAATGGTATAAACTAAATTTTGACGCATCTAGACTTAAAACAGGAACAACTCATGCTGGTTTCGTCTTAAGAGACCACAATGGATTTCTTAGAGCTGTTGGTCGCCAACAGTTTCCTACAATGACAATAGTCCAAGCAGAAGCCGCCGCCTTACTATACTCTTTACAGAACATTGACTATTCTCAAATTCAACATTTGATAATAGAAGGCGACAATCTTATAGTTATTAATTCTTTAAAACGCCTATGGAAAGTTCCCTGGGAACTACACTCTATCATAGAGGACATTAGAAATCTTATTTCGGTTATCCCTTCTGTTGTTTTTTATCATTGTTTCAGGGAGTCTAATGCTGCAGCTGATTTCCTGACAAGAAGACAAGTCGATCTCCAAAGTCTCAACGCAGCTATTCCATTTCAATCTTCGTCCTTTCCTTATTCGCATTTGTCTGTAACTCAGTCGAGGTTCTTGTTGAGTCAACATCCCTCGCTGTTTGATTTTTTAAAGATCATCCGACGTGATGATTTAGGTTATCCTTGTAACTAAAAGGTAGCCTAATTTTGGCTTGTTCGAGCTAGTAGCTCCGCAATAAAAAAAAGATATATATATATATATATATATATTGTGGTTATGAATTGTCTTCCTTTTTCGACCAAAAAAATAAAAATGAAGTGTCTTCCTTTTGAATATACGTACTTAATTTTGTCTAGTATTTTGAATATACGCACTTTGTGTAGTATTTCTCTGAAGTGGTGGAGCTTATATTGCATACTACCAAGTTCCTCTTGCACAAGGCTAACAATATTTCTATACTAAGTTTTCAACTTGCACTTAGGAAAAGGTTCAAGGTTCCAACTTTCATGTATGATTTTGAGGACATTTTCCATATGGATCATATTTGCAAGCAGCCTTTCTACTTTTTGCATCGTAAAATATCTGCAACATGCATCCATCAGAACTGTTTTTTTTTTGGTCAAAGCATCCATCAGAACTGTTTATCATGCATTAAATAGCTTAATTTTTTTTTTTATTGCGAACTACCATGTTCAA
Organism: Polygonum maritimum; assembly: GCA_963924305.1. Lineage (NCBI taxonomy): Eukaryota > Viridiplantae > Streptophyta > Magnoliopsida > Caryophyllales > Polygonaceae > Polygonum > Polygonum maritimum. The sequence goes on along the minus strand of OZ002730.1, from coordinate 38,506,826 downwards.
TGAATTGAAGAAGACTTGCTAGCTAGGGTGTGATTTTTCTTCCTGTTATGACACTGAAGGGAATACTTACAGGCTTTTTCATAACTGGTCAATTTAGCTTCAACTGAATAAGGATGATACGGTTCGATGTGAACCCGTACCTAAGAGCCTCGTTGGTCGAGGTGAAGAGCTGCCGCTGATGTGGCTAACGGCTCGGGTAGCGAAGACGCAAACACAAGAATTAGGACAAAGTAATAATTGTGTTCATTAATTGTTTAATGATACAATTACAGAGTATTTATTACCCTGCCCTAAACGGTTCAATAAAATGCATCTCAAGAAAAAACCGACAAGAAAACCTAAGAAGAGAGACTAGCTCTAGTTTCGAAAATTACAATCCAAATAAAATACAAAGAATAACTCTAGTTTCGAAAATTACAATCCAAATAAAATACAAAGAATAAGATAAATAAAAAACTCTTACATATCATAACGTTTCGGTCTACACCGATCTCTAACCGATCTCGTATATCTCGTAGGCTCGACCTGTTGTGCCGTATCAAAGGATTACAACATGAATGCTACATAGATATTTGGTCCCTTTATGATCTTTACAGACTTTTAGGGTCTGTTTGGTACTATACCTTTGGTATTAGGTATTGGGTTAGGAACCATCAAAACCGATTCCACACATTTGGTTTGATAAAAGGGGTGTGAATGAGTCATTCATATACCCGCCTAATATAGTGCATCCCATACCCTGCTGAAAGCTAAGGTTTGAGTGATTCTATGTCTTGCTCCTTCTTCTTCCTCCCCTTTTCTCCTTCTTATTCCTTCTCTTTCACTATGTTTTTTTTAACCTCTTACCCCTAATTTCTATATGTTGATTTTTCCATCTTTCTTGTGATGCATCTCTAATGTTACAATTACATATTGGTCTACAGTGTTGTTTTATGGACCAAGTGAATTCCAGGCAAGGGGTTTGTTAATTATTTTTGATGGTTTACCGGTGAGATATATATGGCATAACCATGACAAAGAAGGGGAGAAATGAGTGATTATGGTGGCTAGAATTCCGAAACTAAAACCCAAATCTCATTCCCAAATCTCTTTCTCGGAAGTTAACCAAACAATAAAATTCAGACATGACTCAATCCCATTTCTCACCTCATCCCTGTTCCAATCTCATTCCTTATTCCAACCCGATTTCCGGTATGGTACCAAATGGGGCCTTAGTGAGTATTGACCGGGTAAATTAATCATCATTAATATTTTCGATATATTCCGCCATTAAGGTATTTTTATTTATTATGCTTGTTTATCTTTAAAGTAGTTTATTATCTCATTGAATGTGACAGTTAAGCGTTATAATTGAAGCTTTTATTTTATCGTAAAGATAGAATTCTCACTAGATAGGGTAATAAAATATCGCTTGGGGATACAAAATTTCTCTCGTGACCCTCTCTTTTCCATTATAAATACATGTCTTCGCCATGTATGGAGCATACTTGGCGTCTTTTAGCTTTTTAACAATTTTCCTCCCTTACTTCGACGTTTGTTTGATGGTTGTTCTTTTGACTTAGGCATATGAGGTGGATTATGGGGTCCCACCCCTTTTGTTCGTTGTTTTGCAGAATCTAGGTTATTAATTCAGTCGGAGCGGAGGTTGAAGAAGGAGCCCCCAATTGGTGCATTAAAGGCGGTAATTTTATGTGCAGTAACAATTGGCGCGGTCTGTGGGAAACTAGCATTCAATCCATGGTTATGGTGATATATTCAATCCTTGAGAATCAAGAAACAGATCCTGGTCATGGATAGATCACCCATGTTCAGGTCCATAAGCAGTGACAATTGCCTTGTGAAGACTCTCTTTCGCTACAATTCTGGTGGGTTCCCTTAACCAAGCCACTACCTATGAGTGCCGGCTCATTCTTCAACAGGCACGCGGTCATAGCCATATATTGCTCCTCCCACAGCTTGAAAGCTTACAGTTTCATGTTCTATTTCACTCCCCGATGGGGGTGATGTCATGCTTTTTAGTTGATTTTTAGTGGTTGATTTCTAGATAGTTTGTATCTTTTCTAGTAGACTAGTGTGGTTTTGCATGTGGTTTCAACTCTCTTTCGAGAGTTGGAGTCGTTTGTGGTTGTTTTTGTGTTTTGTTGGTATTTGGGGCGTTGAAGAGGAGTTTTCTAGCTTTTTCAAGCATTCTAGGAGGAGGTAAGAAGATGGTTTGTGGCGGTGTTCGAATCAAGTAAAGTGAAGTGTCAAGTGGAGTTTGCTAGAGTTCAAGGAAGGATTTGCAAGTTCTAAGGTGTCTTAAAAGGAGTTACAAGAAGTCTAAAAGGGACCAAGAAACATCAAAGAAGAAACACCGAAAGAAGGTCAAGCTTTGGAGCAAGTTTCGAGCCAAGAAAAGAAGAGAGCCAAGTCGACTGAAGGTCGGTGCCGACCTACACTAGGTCATGTACGATCTCCCTTGGGTTGACCGAGCGGAAAACTTGCAGCCTAAGCAATTGATTTTCGGGTGTTTTATTTATGGGTTTCCAAGATAGATTGTAATTTCCTTTTTAGAACACATCTACCTCTATATAAAGGGTCTTAGCTAGGGTGCCCTTTTCTAGGATTATCACACAACTTATGCTTCATTATTAGGAGAGATAATTTGCAAGACAAGTTAGGAGAATTCTAGGAATTTTGTGGATCAAGCTTGGACATTGAAAGTTGTAAGTTTGATTCTTTTAATACAAGTTGTTTGTTTTGAATCATGTTTTCTTCTTCTTCTTGGATGATTGAATGCATGATGAAGTGTGAGTAGTCTCCTTTTCTAGGGTTGGGGTGAAACCCAACATGATTATGCATGTTAAAACTTGAATCTTTGATCAAAGCTTAACCTTAAATCTCTATCCTTCTATCCATGTTGTTGCGCTTAATTCCTTGATGAAAGTTGAGGCATGTTCTTGTTTGCAATTGAATTGAAAGATTAGATTGTGAATTTGAATAACTATTTGGGTTTAAAGCGAAAGTTAAAACCATTAGATAACAAGTAAGATGCAAGTTGACATCTTTATGAAAGCTGAGATTTTAACTTATTGATTTGTGGTGAAAGTCATCCATGAGATTATAGGATGGTTGATCATTGATTGTTGTTTGCATGCATGATTATGTTGTGGTGGATCCTTGGTCCTAGATTTCTTTCCTATTGAATTTCGAAGCTTTTCGTACCCAGTCAAGGTAGGATCCGACCCCCCTAATACCCTGTTTTCTGCGTTTGTATGTTTGGAGAAGGAGAAGTCGTGGTCGGTGCCGACCCTGACAAGGTCGAGTCCGACCTAATCTGGGCTGGTGTTTTTGTGTTCTTTTTGCTTGTTTTGATAGGATTGATTGCTAGATCTTAGACTCTACTAATTCCCGTGGACGATCCTGACTTTGCTATACTGAGCGGGGTCTTGAATACAAATTTATTTGTTCAAGTTAACCCTTTCAACGGGGGGTTCTTTTCACCCTTCCCTCACGGTACTACTTCAATGACCCTGGGAAATGAGATCGAGCGCGAAACTGGAAACGACCATTGTCGCGAGCGCGGTCCCAACATCCGTGAGTGTAGACCGCCCACCTGCGAGCGCGGGCCTAGAAACCACAATTGCTGTACAAATAGCGATTGTGCGAACTCTAAATTTCGCTTGGGGGAGGGAATCTCAATGCAAGATCGACTCGATATTCACTTAGGAGATCAGATCACATTGTAATCCGAGACGGGTGCCTTGCTCGGAAGCGACTCAAACCGTGACCTAGTCCCCCTCGTGAGCGCGTCTCTTCATCACACAGACCAACAAGGACTCAAGTTAGACGATGGAATCGAGAGTCATAGTATTGTACGGTCCGATCAATCAAACTCAAAAGACCATGGGATTTCGCAATGCATATCGCCGAGGCCGAGTTGGACCATAGGCTGGAAAATCGCAAAATTTCCGGAAGCATAACCACAACCGCGGGACACAACCGCAATCGCATCCGGATAAACCGTGGTCGCGGGTTGAGTCATTTAGAACCCACGGAAATTCCTCACTGTGAAAACCCGGAATTCAGCCACATAAAACAAGCTATGGACCTCTTAAATCAAGAAATGAGTCATAAGTTGAGCCTTATTGACAACGAAAACTATCATCCTGTGAGCTTTATGGAAAAAAATCGGGAATAAACTGACAAAATCATAAGCTGAAACCGCCATTAGACTTTGGTGGAGCACATGGTATCTTAGGAACAAAAACTTGACTTCAATCGTGGAGTTTGCTAGGAAACAGATTGCAGATTTGAAAGGTGCAATTGATTCAAGAAATAAAGATGATAAAACATGGAATGGAATCAACAACAAAATCAAGGGAAACTCAAAATGGACAACACCAAAAACAAGGAATTCAAACTCAACTTTGATGGTGTTGTTAATTCTGACGGAATCTCTTCTTTTGGATTTGTTGTTAGAAAGCACATTCGTGTTTTTATGGTTCCAAGCAGGTGAAGTCGCCGACCTAGTCAAGGTCGTCACTAAGGTTGCCGACGAAGTCGCCGACCTAAGTCTCTGGATAGACATGTGCGAAAATCCATAAAAGGCAATGCCGCGTTTCTGGTTAAGGTAATTGCGAAATGCATCTCCAGAAGTGTTATTAAGGAAAGTACAAGTGTGCAAAGAAGGAAAATCATCAAGAGATCAAGAGAGATATTGAAGATGATTTTATTGTGGCCAAGTGAGTTATTTAAGGGAAGATTTTGTAAAGATTGTACACGATTCATATCTCGTCCAAATAGAATGAATCGTGCTGCAATCCTCCTAGTTCTCTTTATATATTGTCGTGGGTTTGCTGATAGAACTAAGGAGCTTGAATGAAACTTTGTAATTGCGAGTGTGGTGTTGTAGGAGAGCGTGTGATTCGTTTTTCGTGAAGTTGAGTGTGAGCGAGTTGTATTGAGTGAGGATTCGGCTAAGGCAAGAGTACTTGCAAGAGTGTGTGGGATTCACATCTTGGACTAGGAACATCTTTGTAATCCGAGAAATCAATATAGTAAGCGAAGTGCTCTTCAAGTCCTTTCAAGTTGAAGCTTGAAAGACAAGTGGTTTTTCCCTATACAAACTAGTTGGGTTGTAGAGGGTTTTCCACTCTAAATCACCGTGTTCAAATTTGGTATCGCTAAGTCTTTCTTGTGTTTTAATTCTGCTGCGTAAACATAAGTTGTTGACTCTGGTCGCCAATGTTGAGCAAAAATGTACACAAAATTGCAAAACATATAATAATTATTTTTATTTTAGTTCGACCCTCTCTTTTGACTCTTTTGATTAAAAGCAATATCGATACAAAATATTTAATGGTTTTTATGATTTGGACTGCACCCGATTTTATGGGTTGCCTACGTATCTCTTTTCTAGAGAATCAAGCCTTACGTAGTTCAGAGTGATTTATTTTATTTTGTTTGATTTGATGTGTGTTATATGTTTGGTAATCACACATCACTGGAATGCACCCAAACCCACCTTCTAGGAAGGGTTGTTCGGACTCAAACCAACTATCATTTGTGCGATGTGAATAAGATTAAACCCACCTTCTAGGAAGGGTTGTATAATCTTTCCACAATCAAACATAAAGCTTAAAGTTTATGTTTACATTTTTTTATTTGATTTAATTTAGTTTAATTTGATTTGCGACTGAATACGACACATTTATATTTTTTTTTAGGTCGTATTTCCTACGTATCCATTTATATGATATGGAATCAAGTCAAACATAGTTCTAGGATGATATACAATTTATTTTATTTGAGATTTGTGACTGAACTCGATATATATATGATCAATATCAAGTTTCCTACGTAGTTCATAAAAGAACATCAAGTTTTTACGTAGTTCTTTAGGCAACGTTAATTTACACTGGGGTGTGATTGAACTCGATGACACATTGTCATATATTGAGTTTCCTACGTAACCTTTATTAGGCCAAATCAACACGTAGTTCTTAATGACATATTAAAATTCGATTTAAAATTGTGATCGAATTTAACGCGTACAAATTTCACGTTAAATTTCCTATGTACCCGTATGAACGGGATCAAATCATACGTAGTTCTAATGCAAACGATATACACTTTTTGTACATGACAAAGTGCTCGTATTATATTGTACGTCTCCCCACTTAAAATCTATTATATATATTTAAAACCACTAAGAATTGGAGTCTTCTCATTGTGCCACCTAGGATTTGGACACATGGCGTTCCCATATTACGCCACTTAGGATTTGTACACATGTCGGCCCTTCATTAAACCACGTCAATTAAATTTATTTTAAATTAAGCCAAGTCATATAAACTTTATCCACCTCATATCCACGTCATATCCACAATTTAAAAAAAAATCATCTCCTTTTTACACATGATTACAAAATATAATTTACATATGATTAACATCTGACTTTAAAATTCAACCAAAAAAAAAGTATTTGTGAACATTAAGAGACCATGAAGAGTTCCTTCACCATTGACGACACCATGAAGCCTATGTCCATCCATTGTGGAGCCTATTGGCCAGCGCCTCCCGGACCATGAAGCGAATTCTCACTCCATCCCTGGACCACGAGCCTAGATCAAAGCCGGCGATATTTAAAACGATGAGGAATATCAATGGTGCACATTTTGCTAGAGTGTTGTGTTGAACTCAGCGGCAGGGTATCTCAAAATGGTAGGCAACGAAGGAGTTCAAAGCAGTATCCTACAGGTTCCGGGCGATCGGAGAAAAATTCATGCCCCGGGATTAGGGCGGTATGAATTTGTTTTACCGAATCTTTAATCCTTCGAAGCATTTCGATCCTCAAATTCTCAATTGTAGGTGAGGATAATAATTGCCTTTTTTATTAGGGGATAAGTTAATTATGAAAAATCTATTTTAGTCAAATTCATCTCTCAAATTATTCTTTCAATATCTTTACTTATTTGTTTTTTTTATCATTTTCAAAAGATATCTTTTCAATGATAGTATCTTGAAGTTTTAATCCACTAATACAAATATGATTCTCTATTTATTTTAAAGGAAAGATACTATATCAAGATATGGTCAATATTTTAAAAACAAATTATAGATTTTTCCTTAGTCATTAGTTGCGATTATTAATTTTAAAAATTATTTTTCCGCTCAAATCGATTAGAAAAATCACATTTCCATGAGATAAATTAGCTGTTAGTTTGGATTAGTAATCTAAAAGTTATCTGTCCACTCAAATCAGTTAAATAAATCCTAAATTACTGGATCTATAATTACCCTACAATATTCTCAAAGCAATACCAAATTGAAAAAATCGTAAACTACAAGTGAGTGTGAAAACTTTGAATATGTTTGTGAATTTATAGACAATATGTCTGGATATTTTTTTTAATTTTGTTTTCATTTATCTAATTACAAATCGCATTATTGAATTAAAAACAAGTTTTTGTTTCTACCAAAATGAAGAAATAAATTAACTTCTACAAAAAAATACTACATAGTAGTAAACTAGCTTCTATGAAGAGAAAGAAAAAAACATAAAAGGAAACAAGTAAATAACAGTTGTTAAATATGTAAACTTAAAGTTGACGTAAATATCATCTTCTTTTACAGGTTGTTAGTGATTTTTCTTCATTTTATCAAATTAAAAAAATAAAATATACAAGATATTATTCAATGAAGTTAAGATAGAGTATCCAAATGAACAAATCCAAATCTTTACCCTAACTTACGTTCAAATCTTTATTCATAATAATCCAAATATCCTTGATTTTATTTCCTTTTCAAAATAAAAGATAAAATGCACAATTCAATTAAATCTAATCTAAATTTCTAATTTTGGAATTCATTAATCTACTCCAGTTTCAATTAAAAAATTAAATAAATAAACTTTAAAAAATATCTAGATTATTCCATACGAGACTATATATATATGAGTTCACCATCTTTATGTCATATCTTATGTTTGTGTATAATATATACATACCTTCTTCCATTTTAAACCTGAAGTAATCATTGCTCCTTATTATAATAAACCTATTTTACATAATTCTACTTCTGTAGATGTTATTCATACTAATAATTTTATCATTTTGTAGATGTTTAATTTGATGAATACTAATCAATCCAATAATTTAGCAGTACTAAGGCACACATCCACAAGTATGAGGTTCGTTGATGTCTACATTTTCAATTTTGTTAATTTCATTAGAAGGCCGAAGTTGAATGCATGATTATTGCAAAAGGTTGATAAACATATCATTGAAGACATGATTCTTGCTGATATTCGTTCTATTAATTTTTTGTTCAGTTTTTTCTTTATTCAGAAATATAATTTTCCATTGTATCCATTTCTGTTAGTTAATCTTTAATTTTCAATTATGATTAAGATTGATTTAAAATTTTAAATCATGATTTGTGTTTTACAACTTACATGCACATCAAGCCAAATTACAATTACAATTTTCGATTGTGATTTTTTTAATACAATTCTTCATTATGACTTCTTTTATAATTTACCTACAAATTAAGGCAGCTTAATTTTAAAACAAACTCTTCAAATTTTTAATATTTAATCCTTTTTTTTTTTAAATTTAGGTATAGGTCATATTACTATCCAATCTATCCTCGATCTTTCCAAGTTAAAAACACAAGCACCATGTCATGGGTTTTGAGTTTTTCAGTTCATATTGAATTTGGATCCAGATATCCAATCCATTGAAAATGAACTTTCCAAATTGATTATTTTCCTATTGAGATTTAATTGGTTGAATTGTGTTTCTTTTTGGGCAATATACAAGTTTGGGTTGTTGAGTCATTTATATTGCTTAATATAGTTAGTAGTCATAACAATCATTTAAGCATATGGTTTATTATATGGTGTTGGTGTCCAATGAATCAACAATATGAGATTAATTTATAGTTTAAAGAAAGTATGTGCTTAACATTTTTGTGAGTTTTTTTTAAATTTTATTTTTATATTTACTTTTAACTATGATCCAATCCATTAAACATTGAGAAGATTATATTTTAACAATTTCGATATAATATGGTACTTTGATTTTGCTTCATTTTAGATCTATATTGTACTTTTAGTTGCAACGAATTTTTATAAAACCCTTAGCTAATCTTCTAAATCTTTAACTAAATTTGCAAGTTTAATTATATGATTTATAATACAATCATCAATCTATCATCTAACTTTTATTTTGATAATTATTTATTATAATATTATCAAATTAAGAAAATTATTATATATAGAATATTATAATATTTCCGCGCAAGGCGCGGGGAACCCTACTAGTTTAATTAATTCGAAAATCATTATAGATATATTTTTCTCTTCCCTTTTTAGGAGGATAAATTCGAAATTAAGGTAGGATATTTCCCCTTTATCAAGGCTTCTCTATCTATATATATTTAGCCTTTACGTATCAAATTTTCATACGTCAAGAATTAAGTCTGTATTCCAGACACCCGAATTTACAAGTTCGATCTTTTCTCATCTCTTAATCCAAGAAGGTATGTCAATATCAATTCAACTTGGTCTGATGTGTCCATTGTTTATGATTTAGCGGATATAACGATTCTAGAGTAATTACTCTAAATCATTGTTCAATATGGAGACCCGGAAGTAATTACTTCCAAATCACCCATAAATCCGAATATTGCACAACAATCCGAAAGTAATTACTATCGGATTGCTGTTTTGTTCCATATGGAGACCCGGAAGTAATTACTTCCAAATCACCCACAAATCCGAATGTGGTAAACCAACCCGAAAGTAATTACTCTCGGATCGATTGTACGCGTTGATATGACATAGGATCATGAAAGTGATTACTCTCAATCTCCATGAATTTGGTTGCTCCTGGAAAAACAAGACAAACTAACCACGTACATTTATTTGTTAATTAGAGAACAAACAAAGCGTTTACGTAACGGGACGACTAAAACTCTACTAATTAAGGATATGTGTACGCATATATGTGAGAACATGCCTGATCGGTTTACACAGAAACATGCTCTCAAAAGAAAACAAAAGTCAATTTGGATGAAGACTACACGTAGGATATGGGGGTTTCTTTCTTCTTTGACTTTTCAAACACATGCCATTGGTTTTGATAAGAATTTGTCCTATCATTAAATTTGGCATGAGTGAATCAAAAAAGATTTTAAAACTCAAAGACCCCTCCCCTGCTACGTATTCTTACCAAATTCAGTGAGTTGCAGTGCCACACTTTGTCTTCTTCGTTTTCTATTGTTCTTCTTTGCGTTAGTTTTTGCTTTCCGGGAACCAAAATTACCGAAAACTGTCTAACTCAGCGTATATATATAGCAACGTAGGGGACAGTTACTTCCTTCAACCTCCAATAAACGGCTGATAACAGTTTATTGATTTTATCTCCTTTTAATTTATTTCTTTTTGGCCAGGTTATTCTTTTAATTTATTGAGTATAAATATTCAAATTAAAAGAATTACCCACATACATCGTTACTGTTTAAGTTGAATTTCAACTATCTTATTAAGGCTTTTATATATAGTCAATTAGATCACCTTGTTAAAATAATTAATTTACTAGTTTTTATAGCCAAATAGTTGCCCCCAAACTTTGAATGCGCGAGATAATTATCGAACGCATGCAAAGTTTGTTCTTTTGTTATATATGAGACACTAACCCTCTCATCTCTGTCAGGTTTTCATAATGAACCCCCGCGGAGAAGCTCGAGCTGAAAGAGTATTAGGGCCTGATGACCGAGAGCTAGCATATGGACCTATGTATGATCGATCCATCTCTATTAAGGAGTTGAAGGTCACTGAACGACCTAAAGGGCGAATGAGTTGGACTAAGGACCAGGTTAATGCCCCTGAGGGTTATATAAGGTTTGTTCGAGATGATGAGAAAGGTTGCGTAAAGACTTCTAGAGATCAAGGCAGGAAGTGGCTCAAGATGACATTCCTCGAGAAAGTCTATACTGCGACAAAGACATCTTGCAACCCAAATACTCTGATGAGTTTTACCCCTTGCTCCACAGATTCCTGAAGAAACCTCAAAATTGGGGAACTGAATTCTGTTCAGGGGGCTAGCCGGCTATATGCCTTGTCTGATAGAGTGGACAGACCAGATCTTGAAACGACATGGTGACACACTCCGCAAAGCAGACATTTATGGTCTTGTAGCTGTCTCCCGCTTTCCGTACATGTACAACACAGAAGTATGGAGAGCATTTTGCGAGCTCTGGGGACCAATGACCAACACTATACATATGCGGGTGGCGAGCTCGGGATCTCTCTTTATGACCTAAAGCAGATCGGGGGTCTTCCAATTCTTGGTGAACCCTATGAAGAATTCTTGCCCCCGAATAAAAAGCTGCTGAACAACAAAAACTTCCCACCAACTGTCTTGGAGGTCTTACGAATTCATACTGACCTTTGCATTAATTTAGGTCAAGAACATGTCTCCTGGTGGTAATGGCTAGACCACTTCTATAGAGGTAGACTTCGCTGGAGGATTTATGGAGAGGATCCTGATGTTGGAGATAAGACCATACCAGCTAAGCAAGGTAAACCTTCATCTAAGGTGGCTTTGAAGAAGAAAAGCCACGTAAAGAAGAAAAGAAAAATAGCACTGGAGGTTAGCGATGAGGGACACTTAGCAGCATACATAGCTCTACTCCTGAGCAGGTTTGTTTTCCCAGTAGACAGAGTAGTTCGTCCCGAGACCTTCGTTATGGCTTGCTTTATGGCACAGGGTAGAAAGGTCTCTCTAGCTCCAGCGGTGCTAGGGCATATTTATCATGGCATGAACAGGATGGCGACTCATGAGCATCCTGGTAGAGCCAGCCCGAGTTTCGCTATCCATTTTGTGATTGGCTGGATGGGCGAGTATTTCATAGATTTATATCGTCAGCGTCCGGATCATGAATTCCCCAAAGAATGCCCTCGCCTTGCTCGCTATGCAGGCGTAAATCGAGAACGCCTTGATATTCATGAAGCTAGGCGAAGGTTAAGGCACTCTCAACATGTCAACTATCGTGCTGTTGTATTTGGTGACGACTCCAAAGAGGAGGGTGTGCTTAAAGTTGATCTTGCGGAGAGTTCAGATCTCGACTTTGAGCAGCTGCTATGTATTCGCTCAAGTGTTCTACCTGTCAGAGTCGGCAAGAGTTTGATCTTAGAGCCTTATTATCCAGGCAGGTTTGCACGTCAGCATGGATTCGACCAAGGGGTTCCTATGAATTCCTTGCAATTCAGTATTGCTCTGAGATCCAGAAAGTCTTTAATAGACATTGCTCGTGGCTACGCTCGACTATTTATCCGAAACACCGGAGCCTCATATCTCATCCCTTGGTCTGGATATCACGGGACGTGCACTTCGAGTTTTTGCATGTGGTGGGTCAAAGCCTCAATCCCTTATCTCGGTTAGTCGATTCAAAAGGTCCATGTTACACTAACCGGGAAGAAGGCAATTGTAAGAGAGAATAACTACCTCATTTCTGATATGAGTAAGATTGTTGCTGGCATGAGAGGTTTTGTAGAGGTCTCTGACACAGAATCATCATCGTCAAATGGATCATCTAACCAGCCAACAGTCCTCTCATCAGCAAAGAAAAGAGCCGAGCGAGAGGGGTCTTTAAGTGATGATGTGCACTTCAAGCGCAAGAAGTACAAGAAATCAACAGACTCAGACGAGTCCGACATTAGGACTGAAGGCGACTATCACCCGGATCCATCCCCGATGCCCTGTTTTGATGTTGACACCGTGACTGGACTGAAAGATCCCGGGGAGTCTAGCTCAGCTCCAAGGGTCAATGCTTCAACAGACCCAGAGGAGCCATATCCAGAGGAAAAGGTTGATTATGATGATGATCAGACGCCCTCCTTCATGGAAAATGAAGCGCCAATTCTTGAAACCAACCAAGGAAGTAGTGCAATCATAGAAGCCTCTAATCCGCAGTCTTCCGGGACAGAGAGAAGTTCATTTGATGCCGTTCCCTTAGAGATTGTGCCTGGCACTCTACATAATTTGCTCTCTTTACCCATGGATAGTTGGATCCGAGAAAGCCTGAAGAATGGTGTTAATGCGGTCATGAGACAAATTTCAAGCCTCAAAACCCCATCGGAGTTGACAATTGAGCGCACTCGTATTTCTCAATCGGTGGAGACGTTACGGGTTATGGCTAACGTCAATAATGTCTCCCTCTCGGCATTCATCTCACAGGTGACAGAGGTATTTGACGTTGCTGAAGCACTTACTACGATGGCAGATGAAGTGAATATTGAGCGCATTGAAGCACTAACCGCCAACCTTGCCCAGTGTCTGAACGATCTTGAACTTAAACGGGCTGAACTCCCTCAGTTATCCCAAGAATCTCTTACCATAGAGGAAAAAGAAGCGGAGCTTTTAGTCTTGAAGGAGAAGGTTATGAAGTTGGAGGCTGATCTCACTGCCAAGAAAGCAAGCCTAGAGACCAGGAATGTTGCTCTTCAACACTCTATTCAGCAACGAGAGAATGAACTTCAACGGATTCAAGAAGGGCTTGACCAAGCTGGACGAGCAAGGGTTGAGGAATGGAAGACAAAGCAGTCTCGCCTCCAAGAGCTCCTCAACAACTTGACTACATTTGCCCCTCCTTATTGATTACCAAGTAAGCCAAACTTTTTGTTCATCGCTTACTCCTCTTATTCTTTTTTTTTTAGAAGTTTCAAGACGTATTTTGCTTAATTTATTAACGTCCTCCCTATGTTGCACTCCGGGTTGATGATGACGTCGGTGCCTCCAGTTTGATGGCGAGCGTGCATGGCTCGGACGGGCGATTGAATGTGCGGCAGCTCCGCAACGATTCAATTGTCCACATTTTATTTTATTGATATTCTTTGTTGGAATTTGTTTCCATTCGAATTTGCTGGTTGTATTTCGTGTTGACCTTTTTTTTTTGATAAAAGGATTGTCGTAGTCATTATTTGGTTGACTTTATTTTAATTATGGTGACATTTAGCAATAATTTAGTTTATGCTTGTATGCCTTTTATATACACCATATGCTTAGTGATTATATATACATCCCGTGGGATAATGTTTTTTATTTATTTTTGGGGCTGCATCTAGCGTATATGATCAACTAGATTGCCTACGTACCCTCTTTTTGAGGGATCAAGCCGGCCGTAGTTCAAGGCGTTTCCTTAATTAATTAATTAATTTTTTTTTTGACCCACATGCATCAGAGGATAAGGTTTAGACCCACCTTCTAGGAAGGGTTGCCTAAAGCCTATTCGTCTATCATGTGCATGCGGGATACCTTTTATCCGTTTATCCTCCGTACACATCATAAGTGCAACTCGAACCCACCTTCTAGGAAGGGTTGCTCGAATCACACCCACTATCACTTGCGTACTTCGGACTTTAAGTGAAGTATTTCTTTACAAACTTTCCGTTCACACAAGGATATAGAACTCCGCCATTAGTGTCCGAGAGCTCATAAGCACCTTTAGGGAAGACTTTGGTAATAACATATGGACCTTCCCACTTTGACTCAAATTTTCCTTGCGACTTTCGATTTATGACAATCGGCCTCCTTATAGTAAGGACCAGATCACCAATTGAAAGAGAACGAAACTTGACTCGTTTATTAAATGCCCCAGCGACCTGGGCTTGATAAATTTCGAGCCTTTGTTGTGTTGCTAGCCTGTGCTCATCCAATGCTTCAAGCTCAGCTAGACGAATCTTCACATTTGCTTCTGGATTTGTAAGTTGCGCAGCAACTCTAAGTGAAGGTAATTGCACCTCCAAGGGTAAAACAGCTTCAAACCCGAAGACCAAGTTGTAAGGCGTGCATCTAGTCGATGTACGAACAGTTGTTCGGTATGCCCATAGCGCTTCAGGCAAGCGTTCGTGCCAATCTCTTCTGGACTTCGAGACCATCTTTTCAAGAATTTTGCAAAGCACTTTGTTAAATGCTTCGGCTTGACCATTTGATGTCGGATTGTAGCTCGATGAGAAGCTATGTTTAAATCCGAACTTTTCGGCTTGCTTCACCATAAACTGATTTCGGAAGTAGAGAGCATTATCTGAAATTATCTTTGATGGGACCCCATATCTATAGATCAAATTAATCCTTATGAAGTCGACAACTTCTTTTACTCCAACTGCCTTTAATGGTATAGCTTCAGCCCATTTAGAGAAGTAATCTGTCGCAGCCAAAATGTATTGATGACCACGAGAGGAAGATGGTTTTATAGGTCTTACCACGTCGAGACCCCACGCATTGAAGGGCCATGACAAAATTGATGGGTGTATAAGCTGGAGAGGCTGATGAATAAAGTCGCCATGAATTTGACAGGCATGACAAGCCTTAGCGAACTTCATTGCATCTTTTACCATGGTTGGCCAATAATAGCCTAATCGTTTAACTTGATCGGCTAGCTTAGGACCAGCTTGATGTGCCCCACACGTCCCAGCATGAGTTTCAGCTAGGATATGCATACTCTCCTCTTTTGACAAACACCTGAGTAAGATCCCATCAAAGCTTCTTCGGTACAACGTACCATTTTCTAATAGGAACCTAGGTGCTCGTCGCTTTATATCCACCTTTTTCTTTGGGTCTTCAGGTAGGATCCCATGTGGAAGATATTCAATTAGCGGTTGTCGCCAATCAGGATCTTCATCAATCTCATAAACTGAGACGGCATCCACTTCCTCAAATTGTGCAAGTCTATCTAAGGACGACGCTAGCACATGTCGCTCTCCGATTGTGACTTGAATTTCTCTTTCATTGGGTAGCGTTAATGATGCGGCTAATTTAGCTAGAGCATCGGCTTTATCATTTTCTGACCTGGCCACGTGCACGATCTCTATATCATCAAATTGGTGCACGAGTTCTCTTGCTCTTTTCCATAAAGGAATTAAGCTCGCAGTTTTTACCTCGTACAAGCCATTTACTTGTCTGACGATTAATTGAGAATCGCCAAACACTCTTAAAGGATCAACGTGCATCTCAAGGGCTATCTCTAGGCCAATTATGAGTGCCTCATATTCTGCAACGTTGTTCGTGCAGTTCTCCAAGAGGGAGAAGGAATAAGGCACCAGCCCGCTAGAGGGTGTGATAAAGACAACGCCAACTCCAGCACCCCTTCTATTTGCTGCCCCATCGAAATAAAGCTGCCATGAATTTTCTTGCACTATGAATACTTCTTCATCTGGAAGATCGTTTGACAACTCCTCATTATCTGGGGTCGGATGGGAAGCTAGGAAGTCAGCAATGATTTGTCCTTTTATTGCCTTTTAAGGCACAAACTTAATGTCAAAGGGTGATAGTAGCATAGCCCATTTGGCCAATCTCCCTGACAGTACAGCCTTCGAGAGGATGTATCTTAGTGGATCCGCCTTGGAAACCAAAGTAATTTGATGGGACAATAGGTAATGTCGTAATTTTTGGACGGCAAATACCAAAGCTAAGCAAATCTTTTCCATGGAGGAATAGTTATGCTCAGCTCCCACCATTGTCCGGCTTATATAATATAAAGCGTTTTCTTTTCCCTCATCGTTATTTTGGGACAACATAGCCCCTAAAGATCGCTCGAGGGTTGCTGTATATAAGATCAAAGGCCTTCCTTGAATAGGCGCCATCAAGATCGGCGGATTCATCAAATATTGTTTGATGTTATCCAAAGCATTTTGGCATTGTTGATCCCATATAAAGGGCGAGTCCTTTTTCATCAACCTTAGGAATGGTTGACACCTCCCAATCAAATTTGAAATGAACCGTCGAATATACACGAGTTTCCCTTGTAATCCTCGAAGCTCGCGAAGGTTCCTTGGAGGAGGCATCTGGACGATTGCCTTGATCTTGTTGGGGTCAATTTCGATCCCTCGGTCCCGTACAACAAAACCAAGAAACTTCCCTAATGTCACGCCAAAAGTACACTTGAGAGGATTCATCTTAAGTTGGTGTTTGCGAAGCCTCTCAAAAATTTTGCGAAGATCACTTGGGTGGTCTTCTCTTTCTTTTGTCTTTACCACTAAGTCGTCCACGTAACACTCGATAGTGTTATGAAGTAGATCATGGAATATGACTGTCATGGCTCTTTGATAGGTTGCCCCGGCGTTTTTTAAACCGAAAGGCATCACTGTATAGCAAAACGTGCCTAAGGGTGTCCTAAAGGCGGTCAATTCCTCGTCTTCTGGGTCCATCTTGATTTGATTGTACCTAGAGAAGCCATCCATAAAGGACAAGGCCTGGAAACCAGTGGTGGCATCAACTAGGAGCTCGGTAATGGGCAAGGGGAATTCATCTTTAGGGCATGCTTCATTTAAATCCCTAAAGTCCACACAAATACGAAGCTGGCCATTTTTCTTCTTAACGGGTACGATGTTAGCCAACAATAGTGGATACTGAACTTCGCGAATGAACCCCGCCTCAATGAGCTTATTCACCTCAACTTTGATTTTAACCACTAGTTCGGGTCGGAATCGTCTTTGTGCTTGTTTCACTGGCTTTTTATTTTTGGAAACAGCCAGTTTATGCATAGAGACTTTGGGATCCAGACCAGGCATATCTTGATACCCCCAGGCGAACACGTCTTTATATTCTTTGAGTAGTTGTTCATACACCACTCTTTCGCCTTCAGTCCGAAAGGCACTAACGAAGATGGGTTTAGGGTCTTCAAGAGTTCCTAAGTTAATTTCAAGGAGCTCATCAATTGTCGCCTGACCTCCATCTTCCATCTCTGGTGGTGCAGGTTGAACCGTATTGATGAAGTCTTGTGAGTACTTTGTCACCTTTTGAGAGGACTCATGACTTCGGGTGTCACCTTCGTTAGAGACGGATACCATATTCACTTCCTCAACATTAGCAATGGCAAGATCTTCAAGTTTGTTCATAAGAATTTTGACAGGCTTCTTTTTCTTGAGCTTCAGTCTCTTATTTTTCTTTGCTCGAACTCCCTTCTTTTTAGGCTTGATATTTCCAAGCCTTTGGAACACGGAAACATGAGGTGCCTCGTGCTTAGAAGTTATGTCGATCCTGTCAAACACTGAAACTCGTCGTGATGAGCCTTCACCAGCAAACATATCTTGCTCTTCTGGAGTTAGTACCACAGGCTCCGTCATACTTGCGACTATGAGTCCCCCATCTTGAGATAGCTTTAAGTTTTCACATGTACTCTCGTAGGGGACTCCCTCTATAGCTTTCCCCTTGGAGGGATGCATTGGCCTCCGCACCTTGATTTAGGTTTCTTGTGGCCTTTTGAGGATGATGCTTCAAAAGAGGGTGCGGATATTCTCCTCTTTAGTACCACTCTCCTATTGTCATCCTTGTTATCCCCATAAAATCGATGAATGATCAACGTTTCATCGGGAATTGATTGATCAATTCTGCGAAGGGGGCATGTATAGCTTGTCATGAGCGAGTTATAGACCCCTTCAACAGAAGTTAGAGGCTTTTGGTTAGGCCTTCTTTTGTCTTTTGGTGTATACTTGAATAACACCTTAGACTGTGAGCTTCTTTTGCTCTCTTCTGCAAGGAATACCGTTGGCGTTAGGGCGACTCTCGGGCATGCCTCAGTCATTTGATGTTTATTGGTGCAACTACTTTTACCCTTTGATGGGCTTAACTTGAAGCCAACTGACTTATAGAACTTGGCATCAACATAGTTGACATCCTCCCCATTGAAAGGGTTTGGGTCACCTCGGATGGTTTTTTCGTTCCCATCATTATCAGTATACTTCAAGCATTGATGTAGTGTGGAGACGACGGACCTACTAGAGTGTAGCCATGGCCTTCCAAGTAAGACGTTATAAGAAGTGTTAGCATCAATGACATGAAAGAGCGCATCTTTGTAAAGGTCGTCTAGCACCATCTTCAAAGCAATAGTGCCCATGGCTTTTTCGCCAACTTGGTTGAAACCCTGGATAGTGAGCAAGGTAGGGGATAAGTGACTTGTTGTCAACCCTATCGCTCGTAATGTTTTTAGTAGGAGCAAATTTACAGCTGACCCACAATCAAGTAGAATTCGATTGACTTTTGTATCTCCGACCATGCCTGTCACGTACAAAGGTCTATTATGGTGCTCTTCTCCTAATTGAAGATCTTCGTCGGAGAATGTTATGCAGGCCATGCACGAAGCACAACGGACCGGTGGAGACAATGACACTTCGTCAACCTCAATTGGGTCGACTTGGCCTTTATAGTCATCGGGGTCAGTGAGAGCTTGAATGAGTGCTCTCCTTAAATCGTTTGACATTTGCAGAGCGTCATAAACACTTAGGCGAGCAGGAATTCGCTTCAAGTGGCTAATGACGTCATAATTGACTCGCTCTTTTGGCTCCTTTGGAGGAGCTTTGGATTTTGAAATGGATGCTTGAGGAACAGGATTTTTGTTGTTTTCCCTTCGTTCTCCCTTGTCTTTTCTTGGTGCTTTAAGGGCCTCTCCATCGATGTTATCTTCGAAATCCGATGTTTGAGGTGCTTCGCCAAGAGTTATTTCTTTCGACTTTGATTTTGTGAGCTCTAATTCACGCCTAGAACGAAGAGTAACTACATCAACTTCTGAGTCCTCTTCCTCACACTGGTCGGACCATGAGGCCATACAACATTGGACAACTTCTTCATCCCAAAACATCTCAATATCAGATGATTCATCATCCAAGAAGTTCTTCGGGATATAGTCCTTTAACGTGAACGGCATGTGTTCAGGCGAAATGTATTCTTCATCAGAGTCTACCATCGGCTTCTTTCCTTTCTTAGTAGACTTCTTTTTCTTCTTACTTTTCTTCTTCTCGGGTTTCCTTCCTATCATTCTGAAACCCGGAGAGGCTGAGCTTCGAGTCATTGTTTTTCGAGGCTTTCTTTTGCTCGTACAAGTCTTCCACTCAGAGTTGTTATTTTCTTCACCCACATCGTCCTTGGTATGTGATTCCTTGATACGCGGGTCCATCACCACCTCATATAGTGTTGGCTGTGTAGGACCAGGTCTCGGCATATCAGGGTATGCCCAAACGATGTGAACTTTATCATCCAGTTTGAATTGAACTGGTATCGCCATAGGAGGCAGTGATACAATAGGAATGTTACATGTCTCTCGAGTATCTGTGCACTCTAGAGATTGGTCACCACATTCTAGGGCGCCTACTGTCGAGATTATGTTTGACGAGGCCGTTGGAGCCTTTGAGGATGCTCCTTCGATCTCGATTTCTCCTTTATTAATCATCCTCTCTATGATACCCTTAAGTACATAACAATTTTCGATTGGATGACTAATTAATCGATGATACGGGCAATATTTTGGATCGCTCGTCTTGCCAACTTCTTTGGGCCTTTTTGGCTCTAGAAGCGTCAGAAGTTTGGCAGCCATCAATTCCTCGAATATCCCTTTAACGTCATCATCGTCGAAAGGGTATTTCTTTTGCTTTCTCTCTTCTAGAGTAAGCTTTTTATTAGACTCTTTGGAGTTTCCTCTTTCTTGAGCCCTCGAATTATTGCCACTAGAAGACTTGCTACTAGGCTTGATAAAAGTAGCCATGGTTTCACCCTTCTTTTGTGGCTTCCTACCCTCATCTCTCTTGGAGTCTTTATGATGAGGACGGCTAGAGCTTGCTTGACGCCTAGCAAGTTGGCGCTCCACATTACACGCCTTCGACACCAAAGCATCAAACGATGTAGGCTCGGCGCTCCCTACGTGTACTGCAAGCTCAGGAAGTAGATTATTGGTGCACATTTGCACACAAGCCTGCTCACTTAATTTTTCAGGGCATTGTAATCTTAGGCTTCTCCACCTGGCGATGAAGTCGTTTGCAAACTCATTTGAACGTTGGTATGCGTTTGCGAGGTCCATAATAGAGACCTTAGCTTTTGAGCTTACGAACTGGGCCAAGAATGCCCTTTGTAGGTCATCCCAAGTCTGAATAGAGTCAGGTTGTAGTTGTGTGTACCATGTAAACGTTGGCCCTTTTAGTGACTGGACAAACTGCCTTAAGAGTAGGGCATCAATAAGTGCTGTCTCGCCACATGCAGAATAGAAGTGAGCAAGATGCTCGTGTGGTGAGCCATGAACACCATCAAATTTGTCAAAATTCGGCCTTTGATATCCGGGCGGAAAAGGAACCGAATCATAATGTGTAGGGTACGGCTTTCGGTACCCTATGACAGGTGGATTTTGTGAGGCTTGAAACTCTCTAATCCCTTGAGTTATCATCTCTCGGACTTCTTGCGGGGTGAGAGCTAAACCGGTCCCGTGACTTTCACCACTTGTCCCCGTTTGGTCTTGCCTACTCTCTTGAACATGATTAGGTACTCGAGCGGCAAGTGATGCTATTTGAGCATCTTTTTCGCTTAATTGATTTTGCAACTCTCGGAGTTGCTCTTCCATACTGGTTGTGTCGGTAACTAGAACCGGCATACTCTCCGTCTCTTCTTGTAAGGCGGGAGGTGATTTTGGCTTGCTAGCCATGGTCGGAAATTCTTCCTCTCGGAAGAGGGTGTTCAAGTCCCCATATAGTGGAGAACATTCAACCTCCTCCTCTGAGTGTACATCCTCTACGACAGGTGGCGGAGGAGACGGGGAACGTGCGACCACGCTTGCAAAAGACATTTCCTTGGCCTTCGACCTCGTGATAACACCGCTGTAGGCCTGGGACTCGACCGTATTTGAAGTCGAGCTTATTGCTTTTGATGAGCCCTTCTTTTTCGTAGGAGCTCGTGAGTCTCGTTTGGTGTTTTGATCGTCTCGAGCCTTCTCAGATTGAGAAGATTTGACTATCTTGATTCTAGAGGTCTTTGTAGGGACCTCTTCGGTGAAGGAAGCCATGTTAACTTCTCAATCCCACCTATGTAGATAGGTATGGACCCAATGAGGATACGGGTCTGAGGCTTAACCTCAGGAGCATGAACCGGCAACTTTGGTGCTGCTAGCTCACGGGCGGCCTCCCAAAGAGTCTTATGAGCCAACTCTAAAGCAGACGAACTTGCCATGCGGCGAGTTGCCCCACCCCTCTTGGATCCACTCTTACGACCCCTTCTCCTAGACTTCTTGCCCTTGGAGACGGTTTGATTAGGGGGCTTTGCCACCTCGTCACGAGTCTTGACAACCCTAATTATGGGCTGGTAAGAGGCTCCAACAATGGGCTTTGTGCCACTTGAGGAAGGAGCCTTGTAGGGCATAGTCACTTTTGGGTGAGCGACCTTCACGTATTTGGGCTTCATGCCCCGTTTATCACTTGTGTCCCCCTCAGGTAGAGCATCGAAGGGATTCTCAAGCGGGATCTCGGCTGAAATCGAGTCCCTAGTGATATTAAAGCATACTTCAAACGACCTCTTCTTGATCCAACTACCTCCTTTGATAGTGAAGGTTGCAGGGAGTTCGTTGAAGCTGACAGTTGCTTGTGGAGCCATTTCCTTGCAACAATGCAAAGTAAACATTAGTATCGACACTACTTAGAGATGAAAAGAAAGAAAGGGTCCCACCGGGCATGCCAAAAATTATGTTGAGCAAAAATGTACACAAAATTGTAAAACATATAATGATTATTTTTATTTTAGTTCGACCCTCTCTTTTGACTCTTTTGATTAAACGCAATATCGATACAAAATATTTAATGGTTTTTATGATTTGGACTGCACCCGATTTTATGGGTTGCCTACGTATCTCCTTTCTAGTGAATCAAGTCTTACGTAGTTCAGAGTGATTTATTTTATTTTGTTTGATTTGATGTGTGTTATATGTTTGGTAATCATACATCAGTGGAATGCACCCAAACCCACCTTCTAGGAAGGGTTGTTCGGACTCAAACCAACTATCATTTGTGCGATGTGAATAAGATTAAACCCACCTTCTAGGAAGGGTTGTATAATCTTTCCACAGTCAAACATAAACCTTAAAGTTTATGTTATATTTTTTTATTTGATTTAATTTAGTTTAATTTGATTTGCGACTGAATACGACACATTTATATTTTTTTTTAGGTCGTATTTCCTACGTATCCATTTATATGATATGGAATCAAGTCAAACGTAGTTCTAGGATGATATATAATTTATTTTATTTGAGATTTGTGACTAAACTCGATATATATATGATCAATATCAAGTTTCCTACGTAGTTCATAAAAGAACATCAAGTCTTTACGTAGTTCTTTAGGCAACGTTAATTTACACTGGGGTGTGATTGAACTCGATGACACATTGTCATATATTGAGTTTCCTACGTAGCCTTTATTAGGCCAAATCAACACGTAGTTCTTAATGACATATTAAAATTCGATTTAAAATTGTGATCGAATTTAACGCGTACAAATTTCACGTTAAATTTCCTACGTACCCGTATGAACGGGATCAAATCATACGTAGTTCTAATGCATACGATATACACTTTTTGTACATGACAAAGTGCTCGTATTATATTGTACGTCTCCCCACTTAAAATTTAATTAATTTCATTAATTAAGGCTGATTCTATGGGCACACGAAAAAAATCCTCCGCGCACAGGATATCCCACTCTTCGTAAAGCGTAACGCTTCATGAAGCGTCAGAGCATCGGGTAACTGTCTCGGGAAAGACCGCGCTTTGTAAAGCGCTGAAAGTCCGCTCTCGGTGAGGAGCCACTCTTCGTGAAGAGTGATATCGGCGTTCCTTGAAGCGCCACGCTTTCTAAAGCGTGGGAATGCCGTGCAGGGCGCGGGCGGGCCTGCCTCGCATTCGTTCGTTGTTACCGCCGAAGACCCTTCGTATTTCGTAACGATGACTGGAATTGAAGAAGATGGACGAAGGCCTGACCTGGGGGGACGAAGAACGACGACCGCAACTGAAGAAGAAGGACGAAGGCCTGAATTGGGGGGATTGACGAAGAACAACGGCTGCCTGAATTGGGGGGATTGATGAAGAACGACGGCGGGGGATTGACGAAAAACGACGAGTGAGTAAATCTAACGCTTCACGAAGCGTAGGTTTTGGGCTCGGATACCCGAAAATTCTAACTCATCAAGAAGAGTGACTCCTTATGAAGAGTGGAGTCCACGCTTCGTGAAGCATCACTCTTTACGAAGAGTAAGATTTCCTGTGCGCGGAGGATTTTTTCCGTGTGCCCATAGATTCCCCGTTAATTAATTTCTTTCTGGGGATTTTATTCTTATTGATCATCAACAAGTTTTGACATATATCAATACGGGATTATATACGGCAATTGACAAGAATTATATATATTACCGTAATGCCGCACGGTTAAAATTTGCAATCAACTATGATTATTTAAACCATGATTTAATTGGACGGCATATAATAATATTTTATTTTAAGAAACCTAAAGGTGCGAATTGGTCTTCGTGAATTAGAGCCTTTATAACACATTTTAGTACATCACTAATTATGTATGTACTAATGGTGCAAGTGGCCTGGCCCAAAAGGCACTTATTCTGAACGAATTCAACCTGGATGATTACGCAACGCTAAACTAATTTTTTAACTTGGATTATAATCAAAGATTTGCACAGATTTTTATCAACCTCCTTACTTAAAAGATTGAGATAAACTTTAGAGGTTGATTCACATGCAAACTCCCCTTAAGATAAAAACTATAAATAAATAATAATCGTTAGATTCCGGTTCAGATTGAAACAAGAAGCTAGAGAGGTGAATTAGATTCAAAATAGGTGCGGTGGTAATTTTGCAATTATAGGGAACTTTAAGGATACAATCGTCATTAACACTCAAAATAGTAGAGGTGTTTGTTCGTTCCTCCCTTCGCGTGTTTGCTTGTTCACCGCCAGCAATCGGAGGAGGCCGGAGAGGATTCCTCCGTTGACGAATCGATCAGTGGCGAGTTCACGGAGATGTCCGACGGCGGAGAGTCGACGACCTCAACCTCATCAGCGGCGTCGACAGTGGCGTCACCGAGGATCTTGAGGGAGATGAACGGCCGTGAATTGAACCAGTCCGATTGTGTTGGTGGTGGGATCCTGTGTTGCCTAGGTCTTTAGAGGAAGATACACATCAAATCCTTCTGATGAGAGTTTCGGGGTTTTGTGTTCATCGGAGCAAATCAAACGGTTGTGGATCACAACACAGAGAAAACGCCTTTCGATTTGCTTGGCGACAGCAAGGTTTTTGCGAAGGGGATCGTCGGGAAATTGCTCTCGATGAAGATGGAAGGCTAGGCCAAATCCGATAGTGAGCTCGGCGAGCTCGTCACACAGATGCTTCTCACGTTCGTCTCTCTCCGTCAGGTATGTCCAAGAGCTAGGGTTTCTTCTGTCTTCAATTTAGCTGCCTTTGAAACATGCTGATTTTACTAGCTAAATTTGTTGATACTATTGTTCTGAGAAATGGAGATGATGTAGAATCTAGACAAGTAATTACAACTATGGTTGAAATTTTTTCCGTCTCATGGAAACTCTGAGAAATTCTCCCATTTTAAGTCCGCCACAGACGTCGGATTTGAAGCTGCTGGGAACACAGATTTGCTCATAGTTCAGAGTTGGATGTCGTGCAATACTTGCAAGGTGGAATTTGATTCACTCCATGACCAGCACTCCCATTTTAAGTCCGACTTCCATCGTCTCAATGTAAAATTCTCCCTCTTAATTAGCTACTTTTGGAATGTAGTTGCGGATATTGTGCTTGACTTTTGGAATGTAGCTAACAAGACCGTATGAAGGTTCACGTGAAGGCATTCTATTTCCATGAACCAAAATCCAAATTAAAGTAGGGGAAGCCTAATAATCGTACTGGCAATTAATTGACAAAGAAGAAGAATGAGTTTAATGATACACTAAGATTATCTGCTAATTCTAGCAATAGCTTGGTGGTCTAATAATTGTTGTGATGGACATCTGGAGGTACTATATCCATGTTCACTTATTGTTGCATAAAGTTTACTATACGTTCACATATTTTTGGATCATGTTCACGTATTTATATACTATGTTCACACATTCTATGCGTTTGTTCACATATAAAATTGGTAATGTTTCAGATTAAGCATGTTCACATATTTGTCTTATTTGTTCATGAGTGTTACTTAGAAGTTCACGTATTTGTTTCCTGTGTTCAAAAAAAATGATTCTCTTGTTTTATTTGTTTGTTTTTTTTTATGATTGATGAACATTATTTGGTAATCATATATGTTTTTTGTGTTCAGGGGAAGAAATTGCTCATCCACATAACAGAAAAAGAAAAATGGAAATGAGGGAGGAGGTTGATAAAGAGAAGGAATCAATGGATACGCATTAGTTGGTAGAGGATGGGTAAAATAGAAAGTTGATGTAGGAAATTAATGTAGAACTGACTACATATTTAATGGTGTTTTTTGACTTATATACATGGAAACGATATTTTGTAAAAATTCAAGGTTCACGTTATGAATTGATTATGTTCATGTATTTTAGATGTACGTTCACATATTTGAGTATAATGTTCACGTATTTGAATATCATGTTCACGTATTTTAGATATACGTTCACATATAAAGTAGTTGTTGTGTTCACGTATTTTAGATGTACGTTCACATATTTGAGTATCATATTCACGTATTTTAGATGTACGTTCACATATTTCAATATAATGTTCACGTATTTGAGTATCATGTTCACGTATTTTATACGTACGTTCACATATTTTAGTATCATGTTCACGTATTTTAGATGTACGTTCACATATATTAGTATAATGTTCACGTGTAACGTATTTGAGTCTCGTGTTCACATATTTTAGATATACGTTCATATATTTGAGTATAATGTTCATGTATTTGAGTATCATGTTCATGTATTTTAGATTTACGCTCACATATGGAGTATTTGTGTTCACGTATTTTAGATGTATGTTCAGAGTAATCTCGAAGATCGTTGGCTTTGGGAAATAAATGGGTATTCTACTCTTTAGTTGCTGACTCAAAAGAGAAAAATAAAGGCAACTCTCTCCCATAGAAACGTGGTGATCGATAGTATATGTATCTGTGCATAGATGAAATTTTCAACCTAAATATATAGTACAATGAAATTTATGAACATGATATAGAGTGCATGACTTGGAAATCTACGTAAATGATTGTTCTTGTTCTGGTGCATGCATCACAAGGAAAAATATAAGAGAAGCAACTAAAAGATAACTCCACAAGTGCACTATTGTTTGTTCATCAGATAGATAACTGATTTATTTCGTCCTGCTTTCAGGATAAACTAGAGAAAAAATCTATGTATCTGGACGAGGTAGTAGATGATTAGAGAACTTGACCTAGAATGAAAAAAAAGCATTGAATCTCATCAATCTAGCGAACACAAAACTAAGAAATCATCTCAAGAGCTAATTGCATTTTCTATTGCCAATCAAAACGATTTAGAATCCCACAAAGCTAAGAAATCAGCTCAACAAACATGAATTTTCTTATAAGCATTTCGTCGAACACCTTGTGTGCACCATCCACACTACAATTCTAAGAAAATTTCCTTGAAGGCGCTGGAGCCAGAGGATCTTCGCGATCGTCAAGAACCAGCTTGACGCCATTATCCCTGAGGGCGTTGACAAGCGCCCAGGCTTCTTCTCGATCTCCTTGCTGATGTCGGCGTGGATCTGGCGGCTAGTTTTGTCGACGTCGAATTAATCGGAAAATTTTTCATGATTCCATCTATTAGACGTGTGAGTGGCCCAGATACAAGCCCGGTGGGGTTCCATCCTAAAACCAATTGGCAATAGGAGGAGTAGCCCACCGTCTTATATACTAGGCAATTTTGTTCCCAACTTCCGATGTGGGATAAGTTTTGTATCCCAACACGCCCCCTCAAGTGCAACTGGACCGTCCCAGTTGACACTTGAAGAAACGGGCCCAGACCGCCCGCTCTGATACCATATTAGACGTGTGAATGGCCCAGATACAAGCCCGGTGGGGTTCCATCCTAAAACCAATTAGCAATAGGAGGAGTAGCCCACCGTCTTATATACTAGGCAATTTTGTTCCCAACTTCCGATGTGGGATAAGTTTTGTATCCCAACACCATCGAATTAATCTCATGTGTTGTTGCAACTTGGGCTAATTTGTAGTTGATTTTGTTAGTTCGTCAGTTAACTTTCCCTTCCTCTTTCTGCCTCCATGTGAGCCCTCTTTAGTCTTCAAGCTTCAATCAGAGATTTGTTCAATCTTTTTGCTCAATCTTTCACTAATTCCCCACCCAAATCGGAGATTTTCCATGATTCCGTCCAATTGATCTTCTGTGTGTTGAAATTGGGGCTGGGTTGCCGGTTGGTTTGTTCGCGAATGGTTGTGAAGGAAGTAGTGCGGTGAAGATGGGAAGAGAAAGACGGAAGAATGCAGCTGGGTAATAAAATGACAATTTTGCCCCCGTTTCCTTAAAAATTAAAAGGAGAGGATCTTTTAATCATAGTCGTCCATCTATATAATCTGATGGTGGTAGTTTGTTCGTAGTTTTTAGCTTAACGGGAGTTTTTATTTGAACCAGTTCCTGAACTTTATAGATATATTTTTCTCTTCCCTTTTTAGGAGGATAAATTCGAAATTAAGGTAGGATATTTCCCCTTTATCAAGGCTTCTCTATCTATATATATTTAGCCTTTACGTATCAAATTTTCATACGTCAAGAATTAAGTCTGTAGTCCAAACACCCGAATTTACAAGTTCGATCTTTTCTCATCTCTTAATCCAAGAAGGTATGTCAATATCAATTCAACTTGGTCCGATGTGTCCATTGTTTATGATTTAGCGGATATAACGATTCTAGAGTAATTACTCTAAATCATTGTTCAATATGGAGACCCGGAAGTAATTACTTCCAAATCACCCATAAATCCGAATATTGCACAACAATCCGAAAGTAATTACTATCGGATTGCTGTTTTGTTCCATATGGAGACCCGGAAGTAATTACTTCCAAATCACCCACAAATCCGAATGTGGTAAACCAACCCGAAAGTAATTACTCTCGGATCGATTGTACGCGTTGATATGACACAGGATCATGAAAGTGATTACTCTCAATCTCCATGAATTTGGTTGCTCCTGGAAAAACAAGACAAACTAACCACGTACATTTATTTGTTAATTAGAGAACAAACAACGCGTTTACGTAACGGGACGACTAAAACTCTACTAATTAAGGATATGTGTACGCATATATGTGAGAACATGCCTGATCGGTTTACACAGAAACATGCTCTCAAAAGAAAACAAAAGTCAATTTGGATGAAGACTACACGTAGGATATGGGGGTTTCTTTCTTCTTTGACTTTTCAAACACATGCCATTGGTTTTGATAAGAATTTGTCCTATCATTAAATTTGGCACGAGTGAATCAAAAAAGATTTTAAAACTCAAAGACCCCTCCCCTGCTACGTATTCTTACCAAATTCAGTGAGTTGCAGTGCCACACTTTGTCTTCTTCGTTCTCTATTGTTCTTCTTTGCGTTAGTTTTTGCTTTCTGGGAACCAAAATTACCGAAAACTGTCTAACCCAGCGTATATATATAGCAACGTAGGGGACAGTTACTTCCTTCAACCTCCAATAAACGGCTGATAACAGTTTATTGATTTTATCTCCTTTTAATTTATTTCTTTTTGGCCAGGTTATTCTTTTAATTTATTGAGTATAAATATTCAAATTAAAAGAATTACCCACATACATCGTTACTGTTTAAGTTGAATTTCAACTATCTTATTAAGGCTTTTATATATAGTCAATTAGATCACCTTGTTAAAATAATTAATTTACTAATTTTTATAGCCAAATAGTTGCCCCCAAACTTTGAATGCGCGAGATAATTATCGAACGCATGCAAAGTTTGTTCTTTTATTATATATGAGACACTAACCCTCTCATCTCTGTCAGGTTTTCATAATGAACCCCCGCGGAGAAGCTCGAGCTGAAAGAGTATTAGGGCCTGATGACCGAGAGCTAGCATATGGACCTATGTATGATCGATCCATCTCTATTAAGGAGTTGAAGGTCAATGAACGACCTAAAGGGCGAATGAGTTGGACTAAGGACCAGGTTAATGCCCCTGAGGGTTATATAAGGTTTGTTCGAGATGATGAGAAAGGTTGCGTACAGACTTCTAGAAATCAAGGCAGGAAGTGGCTCAAGATGACATTCCTCGAGAAAGTCTATACTGCGACAAAGACATCTTGCAACCCAAATACTCTGATGAGTTTTACCCCTTGCTCCACAGATCCCTGAAGAAACCTCAAAATTGGGGAACTGAATTTCTGTTCAGGGGGCTAGCCGGCTATATGCCTTGTCTGATAGAGTGGACAGACCAGATCTTGAAACAACATGGTGACACACTCCGCAAAGCAGACATTTATGGTCTTGTAGCTGTCTCCCGCTTTCCGTACATGTACAACACAGAAGTATGGAGAGCATTTTGCGAGCTTTGGGGACCACTGACCAACACTATACATATGCGGGTGGCAAGCTCGGGATCTCTCTTTATGACCTAAAGCAGATCGGGGGTCTGCCAATTCTTGGTGAACCCTATGAAGAATTCTTGCCCCCGAATAAAAAGCTGCTGAACAACAAAAACTTCCCACCAACTGTCTTGGAGGTCTTACGAATTCATACTGACCTTTGCATTAATTTAGGTCAAGAACATGTCTCCTGGTGGCAATGGCTAGACCACTTCTATAGAGGTAGACTTCGCTGGAGGATTTATGGAGAGGATCCTGATGTTGGAGATAAGACCATACCAGCTAAGCAAGGTAAACCTTCATCTAAGGTGGCTTTGAAGAAGAAAAGCCACGTAAAGAAGAAAAGAAAAATAGCACTGGAGGTTAGCGATGAGGGACACTTAGCAGCATACATAGCTCTACTCCTAAGCAGGTTTGTTTTCCCAGTAGACAGAGTAGTTCGTCCCGAGACCTTCGTTATGGCTTGCTTTATGGCACAGGGTAGAAAGGTCTCTCTAGCTCCAGCGGTGCTAGGGCATATTTATCATGGCATGAACAGGATGGCGACTCATGAGCATCCTGGTAGAGCCAGTCCGAGTTTCGCTATCCATTTTGTGATTGGCTGGATGGGCGAGTATTTCATAGATTTATATCGTCAGCGTCCGGATCATGAATTCCCCAAAGAATGCCCTCGCCTTACTCGCTATGCAGGCGTAAATCGAGAACGCCTTGATATTCATGAAGCTAGGTGAAGGTTAAGGCACTCTCAACATGTCAACTATCGTGCTGTTGTATTTGGTGACAACTCCAAAGAGGAGGGTGTGCTTAAAGTTGATCTTGCGGAGAGTTCAGATCTCGACTTTGAGCAGCTGCTGTGTATTCGCTCAAGTGTTCTACCTGTCAGAGTCGGCAAGAGTTTGATCTTAGAGCCTTATTATCCAGGCAGGTTTGCACGTCAGCATGGATTCGACCAAGGGGTTCCTATGAATTCCTTGCAATTCAGTATTGCTCTGAGATCCAGAAAGTCTTTAATAGACATTGCTCGTGGCTACGCTCGACTATTTATCCGAAACACCGGAGCCTCATATCTCATCCCTTGGTCTGGATATCACGGGACGTGCACTTCGAGTTTTTGCATGTGGTGGGTCAAAGCCTCAATCCCTTATCTCGGTTAGTCGATTCAAAAGGTCCATGTTACACTAACCGGGAAGAAGGCAATTGTAAGAGAGAATAACTACCTCATTTCTGATATGAGTAAGATTGTTGCTGGCATGAGAGGTTTTGTAGAGGTCTCTGACACAGAATCATCATCGTCAAATGGATCATCTAACCAGCCAACAGTCCTCTCATCAGCAAAGAAAAGAGCCGAGCGAGAGGGGTCTTTAAGTGATGATGTGCACTTCAAGCGCAAGAAGTACAAGAAATCAACAGACTCAGACGAGTCCGACATTAGGACTGAAGGCGACTATCACCCGGATCCATCCCCGATGCCCTGTTTTGATGTTGACACCGTGACTGGACTGAAAGATCCCGGGGAGTCTAGCTCAGCTCCGAGGGTCAATGCTTCAACAGACCCAGAGGAGCCATATCCAGAGGAAAAGGTTGATTATGATGATGATCAGACGCCCTCCTTCATGGAAAATGAAGTGCCAATTCTTGAAACCAACCAAGGAAGTAGTGCAATCATAGAAGCCTCTAATCCGCAGTCTTCCGGGACAGAGCGAAGTTCATTTGATGCCGTTCCCTTAGAGATTGTGCTTGGCACTCTACATAATTTGCTCTCTTTACCCATGGATAGTTGGATCCGAGAAAGCCTGAAGAATGGTGTTAATGCGGTCATGAGACAAATTTCAAGCCTCAAAACCCCATCGGAGTTGACAATTGAGCGCACTCGTATTTCTCAATCGGTGGAGACGTTACGGGTTATGGCTAACGTCAATAATGTCTCCCTCTCGGCATTCATCTCACAGGTGACAGAGGTATTTGACGTTGCTGAAGCACTTACTACGATGGCAGATGAAGTGAATATTGAGCGCATTGAAGCACTAACCGCCAACCTTGCCCAGTGTCTGAACGATCTTGAACTTAAACGGGCTGAACTCCCTCAGTTATCCCAAGAATCTCTTACCATAGAGGAAAAAGAAGCGGAGCTTTTAGTCTTGAAGGAGAAGGTTATGAAGTTGGAGGCTGATCTCACTGCCAAGAAAGCAAGCCTAGAGACCAGGAATGTTGCTCTTCAACACTCTATTCAGCAACGAGAGAATGAACTTCAACGGATTCAAAAAGAGCTTGACCAAGCTGGACGAGCAAGGGTTGAGGAATGGAAGACAAAGCAGTCTCGCCTCCAAGAGCTCCTCAACAACTTGACTACATTTGCCCCTCCTTATTGATTACCAAGTAAGCCAAACTTTTTGTTCATCGCTTACTCCTCTTATTCTTTTTTTTTTTAGAAGTTTCAAGACGTATTTTGCTTAATTTATTAACGTCCTCCCTATGTTGCACTCCGGGTTGATGATGACGTCGGTGCCTCCAGTTTGATGGCGAGCGTGCATGGCTCGGACGGGCGATTGAATGTGCGGCAGCTCCGCAACGATTCAATTGTCCACATTTTATTTTATTGATATTCTTTGTTGGAATTTGTTTCCATTCAAATTTGCTGGTTGTATTTCGTGTTGACCTTTTTTTTGATAAAAGGATTGTCGTAGTCATTATTTGGTTGACTTTATTTTAATTATGGTGACATTTAGCAATAATTTAGTTATGCTTGTATGCCTTTTATATACACCACATGCTTAGTGATTATATATACATCCCGTGGGATAATGTTTTTTATTTATTTTTGGGGCTGCATCTAGCGTATATGATCAACTAGATTACCTAGGTACCCTCTTTTTGAGGGATCAAGCCGGCCGTAGTTCAAGGCGTTTTCTTAATTAATTAATTAATTTTTTTTTCGACCCACATGCAGCAGAGGATAAGGTTTAGACCCACCTTCTAAGAAGGGTTGCCTAAAACCTATTCGTCTATCATGTGCATGCGGGATACCTTTTATCCGTTTATCCTCCGTACACATCATAAGTGCAACTCGAACCCACCTTCTAGGAAGGGTTGCTCGAATCACACCCACTATCACTTGCGTACTTCGGACTTTAAGTGAAGTATTTCTTTACAAACTTTCCGTTCACACAAGGATATAGAACTCCGCCATTAGTGTCCGAGAGCTCATAAGCACCTTTAGGGAAGACTTTGGTAATAACATATGGACCTTCCCACTTTTCATCGTGTGACATCTTCTATTTTAGATTCCGATCCGGTCCTTAGGGACTGCATCTCCGCAAGGATGCTCTAGGATAGTTTTATATTCTTATGAAGCTAGTCTAATCTCTTTCCTGTATCAAAAAAAATATTGAAAATTCTTTAGATGAGTACCTTATTAAAAGATTAGATGTTTTCTACCAAAGTTAACGAAGTATATATCAAAAACCTCTAATCTTTGTTACTTTGTATATATGTTCATGTCTAGCCATAATTAAGACCATTATGAGTCTAGATCTATTTTTGTATATGATGCATGAATAAGTGTACTTGTTGCTTGCTGGTTTCTTGGGAGGTCAAACTGACGATTTGATTAATAGCCATGCTCAGTGACAGATCCATGATCCACTAAGGGCTCGTTTGGTTACTAAAATTAGGCCCAGAGTAACGGAATGGCCCATTTATTCCGTTTGATGGCATTTGGAGGCTATTTTATATATTTTTTCATTAGGTCGACAAACGTAAAGAAAACCCAATTTGTTTCCTCCTTAAAAACTAGAGGTAACACTCCCTCCTCCCCCTCTCTCTTCTTCTTCGATATTCACTTTTTTCATGGATTTCTCCATCGAAGTCGGAAGAGGCTCCACCTCGGACTGCCATGGAATACGCTCCCCAAACCGACATAGAAGGGGTTCCATCCCAGACCTCCATGGAAGGAGTTCAACCGATAAAGAAGACCTAAAATTTACGTCTTTGAGGAGAGGAGGTGAAGGCTAGGGCTAACAACGTCAGATCTAACAATGGAATTAGAAAAAGTGACCAGAGGGAGGATGAAATTGAACCAAACTGACCATTATAGATAAGCCTAGATTCAAGTTGGTAGAAATCAAACCCTAGATCTTATTCAAACTTTGATTTGAATTTGGGGAAATTCATTGGTTATGTAAATTGAATGTTGACTGTGGGTGTAGGTAGATAACAACCTTTTTCCACGACAAACGAGATTTTGAATGTGTGAGACAAACCCTAATTCTTCAAAATTGGGGATTTTTTAGGACTGTTTTTTCAATTTGTTTCCAATGGTACAAACCAAACAAATTTTAGCTGTAATGGTTTACGTTTCCTTTCCCTTTATTTTTCAATCCGTTTCCCTTTCCGTTTACCTCCTTGCAACCAAACAGGCCCTAAATGGCATGGGGTCGGACTTTTATCTAGTCAACTGACCCAATCAAATTAACCTCAAATCTCTAGCGCAACCCTAGTCATTTGAATCGGACTTCTTTCTACGTTCTCACTTGCATCAAATTGAGTGTCATGAAATAGGTTTCGTTAAGGTAGAATAAATCTAGATAGTTTTATAAATCGCTCACTACTAATAATTAATAAACACATCATAAAATTTCAATGGTATCAAGTCTGCCCTAACTAAATTTTAAAAACTTAAAATTTGATTTATTTTGATAACCGTTTCTCAAATTTTAGTCCACAAAATCAGATGTTTTTTTATCATCTTTGTGAAGAAAAGACTCAAAAAAGGTTAAGAATAGATGTGTATCAGGAACTTGAAAGAAATCTATTTGGGTTGCCCCACTATGCAAACAAGAAATTTAGGTCTTCTCTGGTCCCGGAACCAATTCTTGGCCGGTTTCCGGTTCTGGTTCAGGTTTTGGGCCGGTTCCGAGGCTAGCCCCACCAGGTTCAAGTTCCGGTTTCGGAACTAGCCAAAAATTAAAAAATTAAGAAACTGTTTTTTATTTTATCTTTTAGAAAATATTATTTGTTAAATTCAAGCGTATTTGACCTCTTTTAACGTATAAACTTAGTTTGAATTATTATAATCCCTCCGTTTCACAATAAGTGTCGTTTTAGCACTTAAAATTTGTTTCATAATATGTGTCGTTTTAGGTTTTCAAAGTGATTTATTAAGGGTAATAATGATAATTTTTATTGGAATGTGTATTTGTTGACTAAAGTTGTTCATTCATTGGCCAAAAAAATGTAATGAGTGGTGAGATTAAGAAAAAGTTGTAAGTTTTAAAGTGAATGATTGCTTTTCTTAAAAACTGTGCTGAGAGCTAAAACGACACTTATTGTGAAACGGAGGGAGTATACTGTATAAACATTTAGAGTTTGGTATGTATTTTTTTGTAAGTTTGGTATAATTTATGTATATTATTTTGTAGAAAACAAGAGAAACCGGTGGTTTGGGCCGGTTCGGAACCGGCGGTTTGGAATCGAATAAAAGCGCCGAAAGGGGAACTAGAACCATAACCGTACTCGGAAGTGGAACCATCGGTCCGGTTACGATTCTAGACGATTCCGACCCGCCCAAGTCTATCTGCAACCTTCTCACTACCAAAAGTAATACCACCACCGCTAGCAACCCCATCCCATCAGAAGCTCACCCCGTCCTGCCCCACACCACTCCCCATTCCCCATTCCTCACTACTCCTTTATACTAGTCCGGCAAGATGGGGGGGGGGGCAACATCCCCCCTCCGCCCTTTAGATCTGTCATTGGCCCTGCTCTTCACCGGTGGAATAGTTGAAGGCTGTTTTCTTGACTCACTCATATTGATATTATCGAACTTTGGACTTCATATATACTCGAGTTTACAAGGTAAAGAAAAACTACATCATTTAATGTTATGTTTGAAACTCCAAAAAAATCTTAGTCAAACTCAAACTGCACTAATTGTTGACTCACTCTCTTCTTCAATTCCGCCAACACAGTCAGCACTACACCTCAGGAAACATGCAATAAGGATGCGTTCAGCTACGAGTAGTTGAAAGTGTTGATGTTGATGGCATTTCAAATATATCAACACCATTAATTCCTTTAAACCCCCTCCCCTCAGTGATTTGTTTTTTCCAATTTCATCGCAATTAAGTCGTTCAACGCATTTCAACATCATCAACTCAATTTCAACCCGTTATTGAATGCAAACTAAATGGAACAAGGGGTCTGAGACCCCTTAATCCACATCCGATGCATAATTTAGTAAGGGTTGAATTTCAAAATGCGTCGAGAAAAAACGAGAAGAGAACTTACAATAAAATAATGATATCACATTGTATTTATATATAGTATAGTGGAACAACGTGGAGGGGTTGAGTACTCTTAGGCCAGTTAAGTGCTACAAGCTTAAGCAATAAGATGTCTTGCTCCCTAAGTTTAGTGAAATTCTATGTTTTTATTAAGATATAATCTTCAATTATGCACATATTAAACTACCATAATGACATCAACAACTTCATACCTCACTATTGGAAAACACCGACCATATTAAAATAGAAAATCTAAAATAATAAATATCGAATCTTTTATCATGCACAACTGCATTTTTATCCTTGCTTCCTGAGATTATCTTGCACATAAATGCGTTGTCGAAAACTCAAAGAGCCATCTTGTGAGAAAAGTCGATGACGAGATCCAAATGTTCGTCATACAATGCGAAAGTTGACAGTGAGAACTTAACCGACAACCTAAATCTTTGAATGTCCTGATGAAAAGGCATTGATATCACCATAGATAATGTCACTCAACATGTTCTTGAGCCGATTGCAAGGATCCTCCTTGCGCCCTCAACAAGTCTAGAATCGTTCTTTACAAAAATAATAATGATAAACTAATATATTGAACCCTGTATGTTGTACCAAGCCAATTCTCTACTGATAAATATAATTGATTATTTCAAAAGAAAGTAAATGCTAGGGGAAAAAAAGAGAACCAAGTCGAAAAGTATAGATTAAAGCTTTTGTTCGTGAAGGACAATATATATGTACATACTCGACATCTACTCTTTGTATTGTCCTCGATAGTTCTTTGATACTATTTTGATCGTTTTGTATGGTTGTTATTTATCTTATGGTTTTGTTCCTTTTTTATACTCAAACAATATATTGTCTTGTTTAAATAATTGGAATGACATTATTATCGTACTTTTTGTATGATTAAGATTATAATTTACTAAATCTCAAAACAGCATATCCTTAATCTATATGTTTTTAGTTATAATAGTGACATTAATTATCAAAAAACTAATGTAATAGAGAAATTACGAAAATAATCTTATAGATTGTTTTATAATATAATTAATATTTAATAAGAAAAATCTAAATTTAAATGATTATTATGGAGCTCATTGCCCTAAAATAAACTTTTATGATACATATAGATGCAATATAATCCAATAATATATATATATATATATATTCTAAGCTAATAATAAAGATATGAATGAGTATAAAATAAGCAAATAGAATCTTTCATTTTTAGGCCGCATCATTTAATCAGAAATGTATTCAATAAGATAATATATAAGATATATCTACATACTTGTCAATAAGAGTAACATATTACATTTTAATAACAATTTATTTAATGATAGAAATTTAATTAGAAATAAATTTAAAAAGATAAAGTATATTATATATAGTTTAAAGTGATAACAATATAACCATAAATCAATTCATTGAGATAATATATAGTATAAAATAATAATAAATATTATTGTATAACATAACGAAAAAAATACCATATTAGACTGAACATAATACAGTTTAATTAAAGAGAATTTAATTGGAGATATTTAATGTAAAAAAAATACAACTTTACATGTAGATATGATAGAGAAAAATAATAATCACACTATAGCGTATATCATATACTCCCTCCGTCCTATTGAGTTTGTCTCGTTTCCATTTTAGGCGTCCCCTTAAGTTTGTCCTCTTTCCTTTTATATCAACAATTTCTTGCAATATTACCCTTATTTAAACTCACTTTTTACACCCAAAATCCAACTTTTCCTTCTACTTTATCCCTTTTTAACTTTTTACACATATAAAATTACAGAATTACCCTCATTCAATTTCAACTTTTACCCACTTTCCCATATTCCAATACCTACTTTATAACTTTCTGAATAACCGCAAAATTTGTCATTTGAGACAAACTCAATGGGACGGAAGAAGTATAAGATAAAGGAATAAATTGAAGGGAGCTAATTTGATGTCAAGAAATTCCAAGTATATATATAGCCTTAGTGTAAAGGTGGAAATTTCTGACATCAAATTTCCCAAAATGTAGAAATGAATGGCATAATTTACCCAAAATTTTCCGTTTACTGCCAAATTAGCTAGTTGTCCTTGAGTTGACCGACAGTATCTCCGCAACGACTAGTGTAAACCAGCTAACGATTCTGTCTGCCGAATTGGAAAATTTCAGCCCTTTTTCTCCGAATCCACACTGCTACTACTACATCCAAAAGCTAGCATTGGAAAATACGGCCTTCGGCTTCAAAATTGGAAATTTTGCTCACTCTTGTATACATTTTCCAAACGCCACTTTCTTGGCATCGTGGGAATTAGGTACAATGAGTTTGAATTTTAAGTCTTAGAAGTATAATATGGCTTAGACTTCAAATAAAATACAAAGATCAATTTTTTTAAAAGCCTTCACAAAAAAGATGATGTAGATCGATATGTCGGATTCCCATCCCAACTGCTCTTCGATTTTTATATTTTTCAAAGTTAGCAAGAAATGACATAAAGCTCCTACCCTACACACATTTTGCTTTCTCTCAATTGCTTTCTTTTTTATTAGACTTTTAGCATCGACTATGTCAAATACTTGCCTTGATGGTTGAGTTAGTAACTTACTATCATCAGTAAGAGACATGTAATTCTACAAAAAAAAATGTATATCGTGCATTGAAAATTAAAAAAAAAATACTTATTCAATATTTGGACATACTATTACTTCTATTGATATTTTTATTAATTTGTGGTTTGTTTCGAGATATTTTACTGACTTATTTTTGACAAAGAAAGGAATTAATTCAAAGTTTATCATAGGGAAAGAAGTCACCTTATTCTTACGAATGAGTTTCCTACGAATCAGATCGAAGACCATCGTAAGAGACAAGACGCACCGAAACAATCCAATAATATG
This sequence comes from Polygonum maritimum, assembly GCA_963924305.1. Classification (NCBI taxonomy): domain Eukaryota; kingdom Viridiplantae; phylum Streptophyta; class Magnoliopsida; order Caryophyllales; family Polygonaceae; genus Polygonum; species Polygonum maritimum. Next base: position 38,467,234 of record OZ002730.1, on the reverse strand, counting down.
ATTCCTAGTAAAATCGACTTCTCGAAAGACATGGGAGATGCTCCAATGAAAAGAAATAAAGCTTAGGCATTGGTCTCAACATGCATATTACCTCACTACACTTGAATGGTAGGCTGTACGTAGCCCTATATAAGTCCTCTCCATATTTGTTCATGTGTAGCATAATGCACATATGCCCACGAATGATAATTCCCATCATTAATATTGGCCCGCTGGATCATACCGGTACCACTTTTTTCACTGGTAAATTTCAAGTCTCTCGCCTGACATGCAAACAGCCTAGATTTATCATTCGATCGTGTCATCATGAACCATGTTGTGTCATATTATAAAATGGCAGAATATATCAACAGACTCCCGTGCTTATAACTTTTTTTTTCTTAGATCCCTGTACAAAAAAAATGCAAATAGACCCTTGTACTGCCTGCGCTTTGACCTATTGAACACCTCATTAAATTAGCTTCGGCACGTGAAACGGATGCGCGCCCACGTGTCATCCTTTTTACCAAGTAATTGCCACGTGACATCCACGAAATACCCATTTTTTCCACATAAGCATATTTTGCCACATAAGAAAATTTTCTTTTTTTTCCGGTGAAAAAAAATATCTCTTTTCGTTAAAAAAATCCTTTCCTTTTTTCCATGGCAGCCACGTTGAAAAAAAATCCTTTTTCCGGCCAAACCACCAGAACTAGTTTGGCCGGCGAGGACGGCGTCCGGTCCATGGTCGGTGGCAGCCAGGCCGGCGATGTCGTCGTCATCTCTACCACCGCAAATCCTTCTGTCGGCGCCACCAATCAGCTCCGACCACCATTCCCACCTTCTCTCCTTGCTAGACCCCCGAACTCCCCTCTCCCACATCAAACAAATCCACGCCCAACCTCTTCGAACTTCTCCCGCCGATTACAACCCTCAAACCATCGTCCTCTTCAGCAGAATCCTCTACTTCACCTCCTTCCATGACCTCCGCTATTCATCCCGACTCTTATCTCAAGCTCGGACCCCCAATTCCTTCTCTTGGAACACTCTAATCAGAGCCTACGCCAATTCCCCTACACATAAATCAGACGCCTTGGATCGGGAGTTTCCCCCGATAAGCATACTTTCCCCTTCGTTCTCAACGTCTGTGCTTACTTGTTTCAAGAGCGGTTTGGGAAACAGGTCCATACGCAGCTTCTGAAGCTCGGGTTTGACTCGGATGTGTACATTAACAACAGTCTGATACATTTCTACTCGTCTTGTGGACTAATGGATCTTGCACGAAAGGTGTTCGATAAAATTCCTGAGAGAAGCTGTGTGTCCTGGAATGCCATGATTGATGCTTGATGCGACCCTGCCCACCATGTCGGCCATAGAAGAAGAAGACGCTCTCCAACTTAAGTCCAAGGGTCCTATCACAAGGAGTCGAGCCAAAAGCATAGCCCAAGCCACTCAATCCTTAGTGGCCCGAGTCTCCCGATCTCAAGGCTCTTCGGCGTCTCAAGATGGATTAGCGTCTCCACCCAACTGAGCTCGGCCTCGACCTCAGTAAGCTCGGAATCCTGCCCAGAAGGGTCGGCCCCGACCCCATCCGGGTCATCCGCGACCTATTCCAAGGAATTCTCACCAAGCTGATTTAGGTCGGCGCCGACCCCCTGTAGGTCTCCTGCGACCTCCTCTGGCGGACTTCCGCGCGCGACTTCGGTTACGAAATCCTTTCGAACCGCCTATCCTTAGTTAGCTTTTCTTTCCTTTTAAGTCAAGTTATTATTTTAGGATAATTATTTGACTTAATAATAGATAGCTTGTTCTTTTAATTCCATCTTTTTATTTTTAGGATCTTTTGTAACAAATCCTATCTATATCTTTCCATAGATAAGGATATGATTTGATAGCTTGTTTTATTTGGAAACCCTAGAGGGTCGACCCCCCCTCTATAAAACTCTTGTATTTGCTTCATTATTAGTTATGCAATATTGAATTCCTGAAAAGTAAAGTCGAGTTTCTCCTTCTTCCCGGGATTCCGTTGCATCAAACCTTCGTTCGTCCCAATAACGAACATCATCAATCGCTTCCGCATCGTTGTTACTTCCATCTTCCATCATTCAATCAAGAGAAATGCACTTACGCCTACGATCTCGATCGGGACACTCGTGTTCTTGTCGACCACGAGGGACAAGGACGCATCAACTGGCATCAGAGCCACGGATCGCTTGAGTCTAGTAAGTACTTTTCTCTTACTCCACACGGAATTTTTTTTTTCCCCCTTCCTAAAATTTTTGGCCCTAGATCCATATCACTCTTCATCCATCTAGGTTACCCGAAAATTTTGCTTTGAATTCATTAAGTTGAAATGAAAGCCCTATCCTTGCTCGAACATAGTATTTTCATTACTTGACATTGAATTCGTGTCTCTGACAATTTGAATCTTGGAGGTGAAGAAAACTCTTAAGTTCGGCACTTTCTTCCTTGTTCTTTTCGTTTTTTTTTGTGTTCGTCGTAGGTCGTTCCCGACCCCCCATTGGTCGTGGCCGACCCCCCCGCTACATTAGGGTTCGACATTTTCGAAAAAAAAAAAAAAAAATTGTGAAGAACAGCCAAAATAAGGTAACCTTCACAAGATCAAAAAAAAAAAAAAATTTGGTGCATTGAAAGCCAAAATAAGGTAACTTGCACTCCAAGCAACAAGTTTGAGGTGTAAGGAGTTCTTAAGAGGCCTCCTTGCATTGATCGTTCTCATTGTTCATTGAATCTCTTTGGATTGTTTTGTCTTTGCTATTGTTTCGAGTACGCCTTAAGCCAACCGATACCCTCAACCGTTTTCAAAAACCGTGTGGTTAAGGGTTAAGTCATAGACTTAAAGCGTACCCAAGGCAACGTTCCTTTGTGCTCTTTTGTTGGGACAATATTAAGGACGTCAGTCGTTAATATCTAAACCAATAATAATCGTCCCTTGTTTTGATAATGACAAACTCAAATGTATTTGATAAGTTGTCCAAGTTTTGATCTCAGGTAAGTCCAGTGGACGCACATGAGCGAAAAGGACAACAAGTGAACAGCAGTCCCTATGCTGTAGGGACGCATGTTACCAGAACTTCCAAAGCTAAACGTAATTGGCGGAGTCCCTGCGCAAGATAGGACGGAGTCCTCATCAAGAAGGGACGCGCGCCAAAATACGGACGAAGTTCAAATTCAAATCAAGGCCGCCCCAACATGATTACATCATCGTCCGGCCTTAGTCCTCAGAAGGAAGCTTCCTTTGTCTGGGCACGTGTAGACAATGCCAAAGACGTCGCTTTCCCAGCAATGGTCCCCTACCCACGCGGAGGCTTCCCAAGCGTCAACAGAGTTGACCTCCTCAAGACGCTCATCGCACCGTTGATCAAAGATCGAGGATCCTGCCAAGTCTCAGAGGACGCTAGAGGACAAGAATCACTTCCGCTATAAATACTCTCCAAGGAGTATGCATAGCGGCATGTGTGTGCAAGAGTGGACTTTGAAGACTTTCTCTCAAGCTCTCCCGAAGCATTCAAGAACACGAACGAAGATCAAGAAGATCAAGTGAGCTCGAAGCAAGAGAAAGAAAGTCCAACCACATCAAATCCAAAACAAACCACAAATCAATTAGAGTTGTAGTTTGTCTCTCACAACGAACCGTGAGAGACGTGAGTGATAGCTTCCTTATAGCTAAGAGTGTTAGGTTACTTGTTAGGTTGAAAGGAGTGTTACTAGTGAGGCTAAGGACGGACGCTTAGCTCAGAGAAGTGTAACGACTCGCCTAAGTTGTAAGGACTCGCTCTTAATAAGATAAGGGACGGCTATTGAAAATCCTCCAACGGAGGTAGAGGTTTACCCATAAGACTAGTTGGTCTTAGTGGGGTTCCTCTATAAATACTCGTGTCCACTTATCTTGTATTCTGTTAAGTCTATTTTCCGCTGCACTAAAGGACGCCCTTAACCCAGTTAAGGACGCCCTCATTAACTGACTTACGATCCATCATCTTTGATCCTCTCGATTGGTTTTGTGATCATCCAGGTAGCGTTCCAAAGAAGTCAATGGAGCATTCCGAAGAGACACACACCGATCCCACCCTCCTTCCCTTGCAAAACGACAAAGACGAGCTCATTCATCAACTTCAGGAGCGTGCTCGGCTTGCTGAGGAGCACACGGCGCAGCTTGCCCAAGAGCTGGCCGAACTCCGCTCCCACATCGTCACACCACAGGTCGTGAACGGCCCGAATCCGGTCGCTAACACCAACGTGGCAACCGAGTCCGCTTCGCAAGCGGCACACCTCCTTGCTCGTGCACTCAAGGGTAAAGATCCCGCCACTTCACAAGCCCCCTTGCATTCCAAGAAGACGAATGGCCAGGATTCCCGCCCCAGAGTGACGTTTCAAGAGGAACCCGTCGTTCCCGACACGGAGAGTGATAAACTCAAGGATGACCACGATGCTACGATTCGCCGTAGCCAACGCTCATCAAAAGTTCATCATGATCCTAAAGGGCACAAGCATAAAAGTAAGTCTTCTAAACCTCGTCAATACACTTATGATACTAATGAGTTTGTTGTTGATGATTTAGAGGTACACCGCTCTACAACGTCACCTTACTCCGACTACTCAAGTGAAAACGACAATCCTAGTGATTCGTTCGATGAGTTTGAGGAGGACGTTGAAGAGGGAGATTATGATAATCCTGACGATTATCATCCACCATTGGGAGACCCACCGGAGCATCAAGGTCGTTCATCGGATTGGATCCCACCACCAAACATTCCACAAAATCGCCGCGCTTACGACGAGGCGATGGGACGCCAACACAACAACGGCAACCGAGGCGGCCGAGGCGGTCGAGGAGGTCGTGGAAGAGGAGGCGCTCCGCCAAGAGGGGGAGGAGGTGACGACCCACATGATAGTGATGGCTCCAACCATGGTCCGCGCCATGCACCACGCCGTGCGGCACCGGGTCACCAACATACACCGCAAGCTCCTTTGCGGAATAACGCCCACTTGTGGCGAGAGGTTAAAATGAAAATCCCTTCTTTTGATGGTACATACGATGCTCCTAAATTTCTTGAATGGCTGCAGAAAACCGAAGGCGTTTTGAGATTTTTAGGGTATGAGGAACACGAGAAGGTGGAGGTCGTTGCGCTACACTTTGAGGAAGGCGCCCAAGCTTGGAGGAACCGGACTTGTTCGGATCGTCATCGTCGGGGCCAACCTCCTATTGTGGAGTGGCAGCAACTTGTCCACGTCATGACCAAGAAGTATGTACCTCGGGCTTTTAGGGACCACATGCGCACCGAGATTGCTAAGGCGACTCAAGGCTCAATGACGCCCGAACAATTTTTCACTCATCTTGAGAAATTGTACAACCGGGCCAATTCCCACGTCGCCCCTAGCATCTTGAGGACTCGCTTCATTACGGGGTTGAACCGGCCAATTAGGAAGCAATTGGAGATTCTCAACATCCGTGATATCGGTGATGTCATTCATACGGCCATGCTTATACACCAACAACTTGAAGAAGAGAAGACGATCGGAAAACGGTATGGAACTAACCCTAGTCAATACGGTTTGTCTACTAATTCTTCCTCTTCTTCTAGTTCCAAAACAGGCCGTGATTCTAGGGACAAGCCCGTCAAGTCTTCGGCACCATCATCGGCACCGACGCCCACGGCGCCCGGCAGCAAGCGTAGCCGTGACGTTATTTGCCACAAGTGTGGTGGCCGTGGTCACTTCCAACGGGATTGTCCCAATGCCAAGAAGATTCTCTTAGTAGGACACCATACCTATGTGAGTGAGGACGACGTCTCCGAGCATTCCGAGGAGGAGCCTTCGGAGGAGTACGACGTCGATGCCCCGGACACCGAGGGCGTAGCCACTCTCGGGCTTTATGTTGCTATGCGTGCCCTTACTTCTAGCAATGGAATGGACAATGGCCAGCACCATAATCTCTTCCGGAAGAGATGCATCGTCCAAAACACTTCCTTGAGCGTGATTGTTGATAGTGGTTCATGTGCGAACTTTGTGAATGAGAAGGTCATTAGCCACTTCAACTTGAAGACCACGCCCCATCCATGTCCTTACAAGCTTCAATGGATTTCCGAGTCGTCCAACAATTGGGTAACACGGCAAGTACTCCTATCTTTTTCAATTGGTCCATATCAAGATGAGTTACTTTGTGATGTTGCCCCGGGAATGGACGTGACGCACTTGCTTCTCGGCCGCCCGTGGCAATATGACCGTCGCGTACTTCACGATGGCTATTTGAACACCCTCATGTTCAATTGGCACGGGAAGCGCGTGACACTTAACCCTATGGAAATTGATGAGATAATCCAGGATGAAGCTGCAAGACACCGAGAGCGACTTCGACAAGCACAAGAAAAAGCTTCGTCGGAGACGAAGATGTCACCCTCTGGAGAAGGTCGCAGCCGACCCCCACCTACCTCGGCATCGACGCCTCCAGAGACCAAGAAAAGTCCGTCGCGGCCGACCCTCCACTACCTCGGCCCCGACCACCCCAAGGTCGGAGCCGACCCCCACTAGGTCTCCCGCGACCCCCGACAGCATTCAATCAGGTTCTGTCGTAGGTCGCCGCCGACCCCCTGCACCCTCGGCGCCGACCTCCCTTGTCTCGGTTCCGAAACCTTCGGCTCCGATCCACATCAAGCACAAAAAGGAGAACCCAAAGCAACTCAAGTCCGAGCCTATACACATTGATGACGAGCCACCACTTCTCGGCTCTTGCGAGAAGCGCTTGCTCTTAGCCCGACAACGTGATGTAGCGCCCATGACTCGAGGTAAATCCCCTTGCTTCTTGGTTATTCCTTTGCTTACTTCTACACCCTCTTCTCCATCACCCCCAGACTTGGCATTGCCAAGTACCATATCTTCTCTTCTTAAGGAATTTCAGGATGTTATGCCCGCCGAGCTCCCCATAGGTTTGCCGCCCATTCGCGGTATTGAGCATCGGATTGACTTCATTCCGGGTGCGTCTTTACCAAACCGAGCCGCATACCGTACCTCACCTAAGGAGACGGCCGAGCTACAACGTCAAGTGGAGGAACTTTTGGAGAAAGGATACGTAAGGGAATCTCTTAGCCCTTGAGCCGTGCCGGTCATTCTTGTGCCAAAAAAGGATGGCACTTGGTGGATGTGTGTCGATTGCCGCGCCATCAACCAAATCACCATCAAATACCGTCACCCGATCCCACGCTTGGACGACATGCTTGATGAGCTACATGGGGCGCAACTATTTTCCAAAATAGACCTCAAAAGTGGCTATCATCAAATCCGAATGCAAGAAGGGGACGAGTGGAAGACGGCATTCAAGACCAAGCACGGCTTATATGAATGGTTAGTGATGCCTTTTGGATTAACAAATGCACCTTCAACTTTCATGAGATTAATGAATCATGTCTTGCGTGATTTTATTGGGAAGTTTGTTGTTGTGTATTTTGATGACATCTTGATTTACTCTAGCTCACTAACCGATCATACCCAACACCTTCGAGCCGTCCTCGAGTGTTTGAGGCGTGAGAAACTATATGCCAACCTTGCCAAGTGTATTTTTTGCAGCGATACGACTAACTTCTTGGGTTTTGTCGTATCCAAAGATGGCTTGAGAGTTGACGAGGAGAAAATTCGGGCAATCCAAGATTGGCCCACACCTACTAACCCCACTATGGTCCGTAGTTTTCTTGGTCTTACAGGTTTCTACCGGCGCTTTGTTAGGGGCTTCTCCTCCATTGCCGCCCCACTCCACAACCTCACCAAGAAAGCAACCACCATCAAGTGGAGAGACGAGCATGAGCACGCTTTTCAAGCTCTTAAGCGTGCCTTGTGCAATGTGCCACTTCTTCAACTCCCGGACTTTTCAAGGAGGTTCGAGATTGAGTGTGACGCCAGCGACTTCGGCATAGGTGGAGTCTTGATGCAAGAGAGGCGTCCGGTAGCTTATTTCAGCGAGAAGCTTACGGGTGCCACCCTCAACTACCCCACCTATGACAAGGAGTTGTATGCCCTGATTCGGTGCCTACAAACTTGGCAACATTACTTGTGGCCGAGTGAGTTTGTCATCCACACCGACCATAGCGCGCTCGCCTACCTTAAGAGCCAAACGACATTGAATAGGCGGCATGTGAGATGGGTCGAGTTCATGGAGACCTTTCCTTATGTCATTGCGCATAAGAAAGGTAAGGATAATGTCGTCGCCGACGCTTTATCCCGAAGGTATGTGCTTCTTACTCATGTGCAAGCTAAAGTTATGGGTTTTTCTTTAATTAAGGACTTGTATAAGAATGACACATTTTTTGGTCCTATTATTGAGAACTTGTCTTCTAGGCGTGTACATGATGACTATTTTCTTGACAATGGCTACTTATACCGGAGAGGAAAGCTTTGCATTCCCTCTTCTTCTATTCGTGCTTTGTTGATACAGGAAGCACATGAGGGCCTTTCGCACTTTGGTTCACAAAAGACGATTGCCATGCTACGAGAGAACTTCTTTTGGCCTCACCTTCCACGAGATGTTCACAAGTTTTGCAAGGCATGTGTTGTGTGCAACAAGGCAAATGCACGTTTGGCGCCCAACGGTCTCTACACCCCATTGCCGATCCCTTCATCACCTTGGGAGGACTTGAGCATGGACTTCATTACCGGGCTGCCGACGACTAAGAGAGGTAAGGATTCTATCTTTGTAGTTGTTGATAGATTCTCCAAAATGGCTCACTTTATTGCATGTAAAGGAACCAACAATGCGCAAGAAATTGCAACTTTGTTCTTTGATCATGTGGTAAAACTACATGGTATTCCTAAAACTATCATTAGTGATACGGATACCAAGTTTGTAGCTCATTTTTGGAGAACCCTATGGAACAAACTAGGCACTCATCTCCTTTTCTCTACCTCTTATCATCCCCAAACGGATGGTCAAACTGAAGTGACTAACCGTACCTTGGGCGCGCTCTTACGAGCCGTGCTCAAGACCAACCCACGGCGGTGGGAGGACTTACTTTCTTTTGTCGAGTTTTCTTATAATAGATCCAGGCATTCGGCGACAAAGAAGAGTCCATTTGAGGTTGTCTACGGGCTGAATCCACACACGCCCCTAGACTTGGTGCCACGCCCGCTCAAGGATGGAGAACACCCCGGAGGAGCCGCTCGAGCCGAGCATGTTCGCAGCTTGCATGAGCGCACCAAAATCCAACTTGAACGGCGTGCGGAACAATTGCGTGCTCAAAAGAACAAGACCCGGAAGGAGTTGATCTTTGAGCCCGGGGATCTCGTTTGGATGCACCTCAAGAAGGAGCGCTTTCCATCCAAGAGGAAGACCAAGCTTGATCCAAGAGGAGATGGCCCATTCAAAGTGTTGAGATGCATTGGCAACAACGCTTATCAACTCGAGCTACCAAAGTCTTATGGGATCCATCCTACCATCAATGTGGCTGACTTGAAGCCGTACATCGAGCCTCCATTCGGTTTTGAGGAAATGGGGACGTTTCCAAGCCAAGAGGGGGAGGATGATGCGACCCTACCCACCATGTCGGCCATAGAAGAAGAAGACGCTCTCCAACCTAAGTCCAAGGGTCCTATCACAAGGAGTCGAGCCAAAAGCATAGCCCAAGCCACTCAATCCTTAGTGGCCCGAGTCTCCCGATCTCAAGGCTCTTCGGACGTCTCAAGATGGATTAGCGTTCCCACCCAACTGAGCTCGACCTCGACCTCAGTAAGCTCGGAATCCTGCCCAGAAGGGTCGGCCCCGACCCATCCGGGTCGTCCGCGACCTATTCCAGGGAATTCTCACCAAGCTGATTTAGGTCGGCGCCGACCCCCTGTAGGTCTCCTGCGACCTCCTCTGGCGGACTTCCGCGCGCGACTTCGGTTACGAAATCCTTTCGAACCGCCTATCCTTAGTTAGCTTTTCTTTCCTTTTAAGTCAAGTTATTATTTTAGGATAATTATTTGACTTAATAATAGATAGCTTGTTTTTTTTATTCCATCTTTTTATTTTTAGGATCTTTTGTAACAAATCCTATCTATATCTTTCCATAGATAAAGATATGATTTGATAGCTTGTTTTATTTGGAAACCCTAGAGGGTCGACCCCCCCTCTATAAAACTCTTGTATTTGCTTCATTATTAGTTATGCAATATTGAATTCCTGAAAAGTAAAGTCGAGTTTCTCCTTCTTCCCGGGATTCCGTTGCATCAAACCTTCGTTCGTCCCAATAACGAACATCATCATTCGCTTCCGCATCGTTGTTACTTCCATCTTCCATCATTCAATCAAGAGAAACGCACTTACGCCTACGATCTCGATCGGGACACTCGTGTTCTTGTCGACCACGAGGGACAAGGACGCATCAATGCTCTGGTTTGGTCAGGCCGGTTTGAGGCGGCTTTGAGCATGTTTATAGAGATGCATGAGTTGTTTAATCCTGATGGGTATACTATGCAGAGTGCTGATTAGTGGCGGCGACGGAAGGATTTGCGCTCGGGATCCCCTTTGAGATCTGATTCGGCTGGAGAACCAGATCCCCTTTTTCGTTCTCCAGCTATATTGATAACATCAATCTCGTGCAGGGTGACACAATGCACAATCTCCTTCCTCTTTTGGAACTCACCATCAGGACACTGTACAAACTTCGTCTGTGGCCCCATAGCATCATAATCCCTCCCAAGCTTAGTAATCTTCCCTGATGCCTTATCAGTACCAATCACATCTCCACTCTGAATCTTCTCCTTCCCAAGCGACTCAATCATCTTAGCCCCCAAATCATACACTGTCTCCATCTCCGTCGTCTTCAACGTCAACTTCCCGCTCTTGGACGCCGCTCCGGCCACTGCCGACCGGTCAATTTGGATCTCCACCACTTCTCCTTCAATAATCTCCGTCTCCTCCATAATCCGAACTCCAATCGACCTCTGGAAGGCCTGTGTTAGGGCTTCGGTCTTCGACATCTCAAGAGAGAAGATCTCGGAGCCGGAGAGCATAGCGAAGGGGGTTTCTTGCCCTAGGGACTTGGCGAGGCCCATGGCGATGGCAGTCTTCCCGGTGCCGGGCTGTCCGGCGATTTTGCCGTCCTTGATCATCTGGAGGAAGACGCCGGCGGCTTTTCGGGCGGAGAGCTGGCCGACGAGGCCTTTGGAGCAGGTCCCTTTGACGTTGCTGTCTTTGAGTTGGGATTTGGGTTGGTCTTTGTGTGCAGAGGGGAAGGAAAAGTAGGTTAGAAACAAAACATTTGTTTTGTTTTTTTTTTTTAAATTTCCATGTCACCAAATAAATTTGGCACAACACACTTCACCATTGTTTGTAAATCACGCGGTTGTCCACGCAAGCAAAAATGTTCAATAGACAAAATCGGGGGACAATACAGGGGTGTATTTGAACAATATTCTATACAGAGTTCAATGGGAAAAAAGTTGTAAGTACAGAGGTCTATTGATGTATTCTACCATTATAGAATAGGATCATTAATTTGATATTTAAAGTTTGGTTAGAATATAAAACAACTCAAATCCGGAAGAGGGATCGAGAATCTTCAAGCTGTGATAGTGTGGGCTCTTAAACACAATTAGTGGTTGGCTGATAAAAAACTCTATTATCTTTTACTTGTTTTGAACATCATAAACCCTACCCACCTCAACCGCTCAACGTTCACCCTTTTATTCTTGAATCCTACAATTTGAACCTGCCTAGAGATTGTTTTGAATGACTTGTTAGTTCAGTTCTGTTTAATTAATTAACTTGTTTTTGTTTAAATCAGTTAATTTTTTTTGATTTGAGGGCAACACTAGATGCCCGAAGCCTCTTTAAACCAGTTAATTTACTACTCGATCTTATTCTGATCATATTAATTGGAGAATTTAAAGCGAGTTTAATCTTGTTGACATACAGAACATAACCACATGAGAAATTTAAAGAATAAAAAGCCTAGTACAGTATATTTTTGTTTTGGTCGAAAAAAAAAGCCTAGTATATATACCTTATGAAATCTTATAGGCGTATCTATTGGGCTCAAATTTTGTGGTCAATTGGACAAACCGGCCTAGAGAAAAATATATTATTAATATTATTTTTTGATAAGGTAAAGGATTATTAGAGGTGCAACAAGTTTCCGGGATAAGAACAGGTTACTAATCAGCTCTAAAGAGAAGAGGGTAAACCGCTGTCCTAGAGTCTCGAATCCAAGACCTCATGATAACCCCGAGACCTCAACCAATGAGCTGATACGCCAAGCATGGAGGAAAAAAAATACTATTATAGATTATTTATTAATTTACCAAGTATTAATTTAGAAAATTTGTATGTGATATTATATTACATGCATAAGCTTATATAATTATATCTAAACAAATTAAACTTGTAGTCGTGGTTATATTTCTCATCAAAATAATTCTACGAAGTCACACAATGATCGATTCCAATTGATCGATACAAAGATGATCAATTGGATTGGACATTTCACCCATATTTGAGTTTAGATGTATCTCATTTCTAATAATTGATCTCATATTCGACCAAAAAAAATAACTGATCTCATATAGTACCATATATACCATCAACATTTACATAATAATGGAAAGATTGTGATCAAAATAAGCACAAACGTGCAAATGATTTATTATTGCAAAAGAAAGAGGAATAAATCAATTCAATATATATATTATAAAAGCCGACCGTTTTCGAGCAACCACGTTGATTCTGACCCCGCTTGATTTTAATTTTTTATTCCAACTCAAATATATAGATAATACAACTTTGTATCTTTTATTTTCCTTAATTATTTAATCCTCAATTTTATCTTTAATGTCATACTATCTATCTTTAATTTATTTTCCTTGAATAATCTTATCATCTTCCTTAATTTGTTTGATTTTTTTTGTTTTTGTTTTTCCTTAATTTAATATGGGTTTTAGCTGATCGATATTGAAATTGACCATCAACTTTACGTATTATCAATTAAAAAAAGAAACTAACTATCAACTTAATATGTTACTGTACTATTCAACCAAAAAAAAAATATTACTATACTAGACAATCTACATCCGGGCATTTTCCGGATTAGTAGTTTGACATATTTTTTGAGCCAATATTAGTTTAGATTGATTTGGTTACATGTTTGTGTGTACGGTTTGGATGGTTACATATCAAATCCGGTTACTGATGTCCTCGTTTTTAGGTAGATTTTTAGGGTCTAGATAGGTTAGTTTGAGTTGTGTTTCGTAGTTGAGTCTTGTGTTTTTGAGTCTTTTTGCATGAGTTTTCGTATTTCCTTGAGATTCGGAAACTACGCGCTTTTGTGTCGTTTTGTAGGTATTTTGGAGCTTGAAGATGAGTTTGGAGCGAAGCTAGGAGAGGATGACCGAGCTAGGAGGAAGATTCAAATGGACAAGCCAAGAAGAAGAGCTAAAAAGGAGCAAAATCAAGAAGAGAAGTGAAGAAATCGACCCCAAGATCGAGCCCAAGGAGGTCGTGCTCGAGCCATTTGACCAAACTTGGAACGCAAGGAAAACATGCCTCAGGTTCGACCCTGAAGGGGTCGATATCGACCCTATGGAGGGTCGAACGCGCGTGACCGACTTCTTCTATCCGGATTACATGTTGAAGTTTCCTAATCTGTATTTTAGGAAGGTGTTTTGTTTGTGTTTCCTAGTTAGATTAGGACTCCTTTTTGTCAATAAAAGGAGGTGGAACCTATAGTTTTTATTAATTCAACATACATTCAATCATCAAGACTTGGAGAGTTAGGAAGGAAGACTTGGAGAACAAGTTTGAGGTTTGTAAGATTGATCTTTGGTTTTTATTTGAATTTTAGTTTGGTTTGATCATGTCTTCTTCTTCTTCTTCCTCTTCTCTCTTTGCCATGTGTGAGTAGTTTTCTTAAGTTCTAGGGTTGGGCAAAAACCCAACACAATCATGCATGTTTAAAACTTAAACTCATGACTTGAATGCTTGATGATCATATCTAACCTATCTTGTGCTTAATCCTTGGTGAAAATTGAGGCATGTCTTGTGATTAACCATAGCGAAAGTGAAAGTTGATTACTTGATTACATCTAATAGGATTATTTGCGAAAGTTGATATCCCTAGGTTGAAGGATAGGTAGAAAGTTGTTTGATTTGCGAAAGTTGATTGAATAACTTGAATTGTTTGCGAAAGTTAAACTTTTCTATGATCTAGATGGCATGATAGTTGTGAATTCTTGTTAAAAGCATGTATGGTTGTTGTTGTGGTAGCCCTAGGCCTAGGATTTGCCCCTTTTATTGATTGAAATTCGTATCTTTTGCCTTGATCCCGACTCCCTCCGTCGTGTTCGAGTTGTTGTTTGTGTTTTCTCGTGTGTTCGTGTGTGATTGATTTCAGGTTCGACCCTCTAAGGGTCGAGATCGACCATCCTCTGGTCGATCCTGACTCTGTTATTTTGTGTTTCCTTTGTTCTTTCGTAGTTATCGATTAAACTTAGCACTACTCTCACTCCCGTGGACGATCCTGACTTCGCTATACTCAGCGGGGTCTTGAATATAAATTTATTTGTTCAAGAAACCCTTCAACAAATTGGCGCCGTTGTCGGGGAGTTTGCAATAGTGCCGAGTTTAGTTGATATTTGGGTTTGGGAATAGCCCATACCCCTTGTGTGTTACTGATTCGTTTACTTGTGTTTGTGATTGCAGGTGTATGCCCTCTAGTTCACGAAGGAAAATCGACTATTTTCCCTTTGATCCTGAAATAGAGAGAACCCTTCATCGCAGGCTACGAGAACGACGAGCAATGGCCGACGCTGAGGCTCTTGCTCAACAGATGGAACAACTCCATGCTCAGATGGAGCGTATGCAAATGGAGCGTGCTGCTCAAGATGCTGCTTTGCATTGAGAACGAGAAGTTGCTGCCCGAGAGAGAGAGGCTGCTGCCCGTCTCCATCAACAACTAGATGCTATCCCGAGGAACGCTAAGCAATACATGCATCCGGAGCTTAGAGTTCCCGAGTCCGCTATAGTGCTCCCGGCGATTGAGCGTGCCTTTGAGATCAAGTCCCACTTCATCACTCTCATCAAGAGGTCTCAATATGAAGGCAAGACATCCGAATGCCCTATGGAGCACATCAAAAACTTCACCGATCTTTGTGACACCATCGCCGCCGATGGCGTGTCGCTTGAATATGTGCTCCTCAAGGCGTTCAAGTGGTCTCTAACCGGGAAGGCACTTCATTGGCTCGAAAGTCTACCCGCTAGGTCCATCACTACATGGAAGGCTTTGCACGACTTGTTCATGACGAAGTTCTTTCCACCGGCCAAGACTACCGAGCTAAGGAAGCGCATCACTTCTTATCATCAACTTCCTAACGAGACTTTTGTTGAGACTTGGGAGAGATTCAAGGAGCTTCTTCGGCAATGTCCTACTCATGGACAACCTCCTTATGTTCTTTAAGAGATATTCTTCCAAGGGATCAACGCTGCCACAAAGGACCGCATCAATCTTCACACCGATTGCGGTTTCATATTGAGATGGATCCCGATGAGGCATGGGCTCTATTGGACAAACTCACCAACTATGATGCCATGTATGGGACCCAACAACCCATCCGGATTCAAACAAAGAAGCTTTATGATCCGAATAGTGAGCCAATTGATCAAGATGTGAAGTTTCAATTCTTGCAAGATAAGATCAACCGGCTCGAGAAGCAAGTGAGTTACTACAAGTCCGCTGCCCCCACTTGTCAAGAATGTGGTTCTCAATCTCATACCACCGCTTCTTGCACAAATGTGGAGCAAGTTCGGGCTGCCGAGGCATATGCGGAGGCCAACTATATGCGAGGACCCTACCGAGGCCAAAACAATGCTTATGCGGGGAGGAACAACAACAACTATTCTCAATGGAATAACAATGGTCAAGGCCAAAGTTATCCACCTCCTCCACAAGAGCAAAGGGCCCCTCCTTATAGACCTCCCGGTTATCAAGAAGAACCACCGGCTTGGGCTCAAGGTTTCTTTGAAAGATTCGACCGCAAACTTGATGGCGTTCAAGGCCAATTGGGAAACTTAGATGCATGGAGGAAGAATGTTGATTCCCAACTTGGTAATCTAGCGGCTCAAATCCCACGACCTCAAGGACAACTTCCGGGCCGACCCGAGGAGAATCCTACAGGCCGAGCAAGCAATGGTGAAATCCGAGCCATGAACCTTCGAAGTGGCAAAGCATTACCCGATCCACCAAAGCAACCGGCGAAAGAAGCAGCCTCAGGATCGACCCCACCTGGGTCGATCTCGACCCCCTCCATGGTCGAGCCTGAGACCGCCAATGATGAGGATGAAGGGGCGATCGACCCCACTGAGGTCGAGCTCGCCCACCCTGCACCCGGAACGTCTTCCAACCCTTCTCCGCCTATCATTCCGGATCCTACTCCTTCCTCTTCCCATTCTAAGATACTTCCTTACCCTTCGAAGAAGCCCAAGGACGCGACGGAAGGAAAGTTTAAGCGCTTTGTTAAGTTGCTTCAAGGCTTGAATCTTTCTATTCCTTTCGCCGAGGCCTTGAATGAAATGCCCGCTTACACTAAGTTCTTGAAGGAGATTCTATCTAGGAAGCGATCGATGTCGGAACTAACAGATGAGGTGAGGTCGTTGGACCTTCCCGAGAAGCTCGGTGATCCCGGGAAATTTGCTACTACCATCGGTATTGGGGCTTATCGCTTCAAGGCATTGTGTGCTCTTGGTGCTAGTGCTAGCTTGCTTCCACTCTCAATTTGGTCCAAGACCCACATGGGGCCCTTAGTACCGGTGAACATGAGGTTATACATGGCGGATGGCTCTTGTGTGAAGCCCACCGGTGTTGTCGACGACTTTCCTATCCAAGTCGGCAAGTTTGTCGTGCCTAATGATTTTATTGTCATGGATATGCCGGAAGACCCCGACGTACCAATTATCCTTGGACGACCATTCCTAGCAACCGCCGGAGCTAAGGTTGATGTGAAGAAGGGTCTTCTTACCTTCGGAATTGGTGATGAGGTGGTAGAGTTTCGGCTACCTATTGGGGGCATCATGGAATCCGAAGACGTGGTGCCCATTAACAAATTTCATCCGGAAGAGGATCTTTGGAAAGGCGAGGTGTTAAGGCTCGATGTTGCCCATACACGATCAGTCACGACCCAGCTGGGGTCGAGTTCGACCAACCCTCATGTACAAGAGAAGCTTGACTCCGGACAAAGCAACTCGACACCGACCCGTCCTCCGGTCGATACAGGTCAATATTCTCACTCTTCTTGCATGCTTTGTGGTACTCCTCTCTCTACACCTTCTTCCACCCTCTCTTCTCATTCTAAGTATGGGGTGGCGATGAGGACATCCGAGCCACCTTGGCACTCACATCCTCCAACTAGTTGAGGCCACCCATCGTCAAGCTCATGACGTTAAAAAAGCGCTTACGGGAGGCAACCCGGTTTCTAGATTAGCTTTTCCTTTTTATTTTCTTGATTTTTGATTTTCCAATTTCTAGACTAGATTTTTGTTTCTTCTAACCTTCCTTAGATTAGAGTAGGATATATTTTGCTTGGGATAGGATTTTTGGGATGTTTTTTCAGGACTCTAAGTTGCAAAACACGAGCTCAAAAAGGACGGGAGAAAACAACTTGACACGAGATACATCACCCCTCAGGATTGACCCTATGAGGGTCGGTTTCGACCTCCCCCATTGCTCGATCTCCCCCTTACTCACTTCTCAGGATCGACCCTGAGTGGGTCGATATCGACCCTGAGAGGGTCGAACCTCGTCCCCACCTCCATGAGGAACTTCACCTCCAATCAAGCTTCTAAGAGTTTTTGTGAGTTCTTCTTCTTTTCTCTTTACTTTTTCATGTGTTTTCATGCATGGGGACATTGCATGATTTAAGTATGGGGTGGGGAAGAAGGAATCTCACATGTTGTACATAATTGAGTCTTTGTTTGTTTGCTTTGCTTGTTCGATAGTTTGTTTGTAAAGAGAAAAGTCTTGAAAAAATCCAAAAAAATGAGAAAAGTTCAAAAATCAAAAAAAAAAATTTGAAAAATGTCGAAAACCAAAAATATTTGCTTCCTTGTTTGTTTTAGGATAGAAAAGCATCCCATCTTAGATGTCCTATGATGAAAACTAATTTTCATGCTTGTCATGTAATTCCTTTGGCATAATTGGATAGTGTAGCCTAAGTTTATGAGAAATTGCTTTTGATTGTGGAATGAGACTTGTGATGAAATTGAGCATATGTGTTTTGAGTGAAAGTAATTGCAATCCATCAATTTTTACCCAGTGAGGAATTTTGGCCATATAGGGAGAACATCATTGATTCCCTCTTCTTTGTTTGTGTGATTTTGCTCTCTTTATGCATATGTCTCTTGTCATTGATATGGTTATCTATTTCTTGAAGCCGTTATGAGATTGATTCATGCATGTTGATTGTGATTAAGAACTTGAATTTTTAGCCCATATTATTCCATTCCTACCTTGAATTGTCTTTGCTTGAAACCCCGTTCTAGCCTTGGCCTTTTGTTTGAAGCTCCACAAAGATTATCCCTAGCCTATTAGCTTGACCCTATCCCGGGAATTGAACTTAGATGTGTTGGGAATAAGCTTTGTTGTGTGACATTTAGGTTGGGTTAGAAAGAGGTGACATTGTTAAAGGGTAGAAAACAACTTGTTGAAGTATAGTGTAATAGGATTCTTGGCTTGGATTGCACATTGTTGAAAAATTGAAGAAGAGAAGTAAAGGAGCTCGAGCAAAAGCCCTCAGGATTGACCCCCTAATAGGTCGATCTCGGCCCCCAGTGAAGAAAAGTGAGTCTCAGGTTCGACCCCCCATGGGTCGACCTCGACCCTCTCTAGGCTCGAGCAGAAGAAAAAAGAGAAAGAAAAGAAAAAAAAAATGTTTAAGTGCAAAGCCAAGAATTCCTAGTATTTCTAAGTTGTATTATGGGAGTTTGGGTTAGAAATTGATGGGTATGAGTGTCATTGATGAAGTGTTCGGTTATGAGTTGAAAAGAGAAGAAGAGAGTTGTGTTGGTTGTAGTGTTGTATTTAGGAGTTTGATTCCCGGATTTAGCACCACATGGCCAAATAACTCCCTACCTTATGTTATTACCGAGCCCCATTACAACCCGGCCGAAATGAGTCTTCTATGAAGGTTTCATTGAGCCTAAGTTCTTATGAAGATTGATATGTTTTGACTTCTCTAGGTAGAGAGGTTGGTGATATAAGTCTCAATGATAAAGTAGATGTTGCATAAAGATTGAGATGAGAGTTGATTTGATAGCCTAAACACATGAGAGTTGAGAGAAACACTTTTATATCCCTTGTGAGGTTGGATTGTGATTGCCTAGCTTGAGACTTGTGCATATGTGATGACGTTAAAGTCACTTGTCTTCTTTTCACTTGTGTTTAAAATGTTTTGACAAGGGCTATGCTTCAAGATTGTGTTATTGGTCTTGATTTGCATGATTATTGCTTGAGGACAAGCAAGTCTAAGTATGGGGTGTTTTGATGTCCGCGTTTTTAGGTAGATTTTTAGGGTCTAGATAGGTTAGTTTGAGTTGTGTTTCGTAGTTGAGTCTTGTGTTTTTGAGTCTTTTTGCATGAGTTTTCATATTTCCTTGAGATTCGGAAACTACGCGCTTTTGTGTCGTTTTGTAGGTATTTTGGAGCTTGAAGACGAGTTTGGAGCGAAGCTAGGAGAGGATGGACGAGCTAGGAGGAAGATTCAACTGGACAAGCCAAGAAGAAGAGCTAAAAAGGAGCAAAATCAAGAAGAGAAGTGAAGAAATCGACCCCAAGATCGAGCCCAAGGAGGTCGTGCTCGAGCCATTTGACCAAACTTGGAACGCAAGGAAAACATGCCTCAGGTTCGACCCTGAAGGGGTCGATATCGACCCTATGGAGGGTCGAACGCGCGTGACCGACTTCTTCTATCCGGATTACATGTTGAAGTTTCCTAATCTGTATTTTAGGAAGGTGTTTTGTTTGTGTTTCCTAGTTAGATTAGGACTCCTTTTTGTCAATAAAAGGAGGTGGAACCTATAGTTTTTATTAATTCAACATACATTCAATCATCAAGACTTGGAGAGCTAGGAAGGAAGACTTGGAGAACAAGTTTGAGGTTTGTAAGATTGATCTTTGGTTTTTATTTGAATTTTAGTTTGGTTTGATCATGTCTTCTTCCTCTTCTCTCTTTGCCATGTGTGAGTAGTTTTCTTAAGTTCTAGGGTTGGGCAAAAACCCAACACAATCATGCATGTTTAAAACTTAAACTAATGACTTGAATGCTTGATGTTCATATCTAACCTATCTTGTGCTTAATCCTTGGTGAAAATTGAGGCATGTCTTGTGATTAACCATAGCGAAAGTGAAAGTTGATTACTTGATTACATCTAATAGGATTATTTGCGAAAGTTGATATTCCTAGGTTGAAGGATAGGTAGAAAGTTGTTTGATTTGCGAAAGTTGATTGAATAACTTGAATTGTTTGCGAAAGTTAAACTTTTCTATGATCTAGATGGCATGATAGTTGTGAATTCTTGTTAAAAGCATGTATGGTTGTTGTTGTGGTAGCCCTAGCCCTAGGATTTGCCCCTTTTTATTGATTGAAATTCGTATCTTTTGCCTTGATCCCGACTCCCTCCGTCGTGTTCGAGTTGTTGTTTGTGTTTTCTCGTGTGTTCGTGTGTGATTGATTTCAGGTTCGACCCTCTAAGGGTCGAGATCGACCATCCTCTGGTCGATCCTGACTCTGTTTGTTTGTGTTTCCTTTGTTCTTTCGTAGTTATCGATTAAACTTAGCACTACTCTCACTCTCGTGGACGATCCTGACTTCGCTATACTCAGCGGGGTCTTGAATATAAATTTATTTATTCAAGAAACCCTTCAATAGTTACTCTAAAATCAATATCAATATCAATATATATTATAAAACGTGACCGGTTTCGAGCCTCCACGTTGATTCTGACCCCACTTTATATACATATTTTTATTTTTGTCTTAATCAATTCAAATGGATAATAATAATTTTATATCTTTTATTCTCTTAAATTATCTACTCTAAATTTTATCTTTTTTCTTACTCATCTAATATCTATCTTTCAAGACATACTATCTATTTTTAAAATTTTCTAATTATCTAATCTTTAATTTTATCTTTTTACTTACTTATCTTATATCTATATTAAAGTATTAAACTTTATTATCAAGATAGAAAGTTTTTTATATCTTTTACACTATATTAAAGCATTACAGTTATACACTTTCCTTATTAATTACTTATAGGTCTACGATCTATTTTTTTACTTTTTTTCTTATATTATCTCTTTTAACACCTACTATCCATCTTTTTTGAACCTTTGTTTCTTAATCAACTAATTTAACTAAATAAAAACGTACTCATTTTTTTGTTCCATTTGATCAATATTCTTTTTCTATTACCCTAATATCTATCATACCTAATATCATGATAAAGATTTATGATATCTTTTATCTTTTTACTCATAAATAATTTTAATCCAAGCCCTAGATAGATATATGTTTTTTATCTTATGGCTTATACGATCAAAATTGATAATCATAATAGACAAATCTAATAGAGTACAATATAAGTAAAGTTTGTTTATTGAATTGTTTTGTAATTAAAAAATAATTGTACATTTTATCATTTTATAAAAACAATAAAATATTCTTACCAAATTTTGTTAAATTTTTATTTATATGTTTTTATATCAATATCCAATTTATAATAAATCTAAAAAAAATTAAAAATTCAAGTGATAGCTGAGCATGATACGACGAGATCAGATTGCTAACTTTTATTCATATTATTTTACCATTTGTTGATTAAATTTCACTTTATCAGTTTATGTTAAAAATATACTTATAAATAATTTTAATATTTCAAATATAGTCGTGACATAGTCGTGCATGGCACGACAGGTTAAGCTAGTGAGTCATATAAATCAATAGGTTTTCAATTTGTTCCAAAAGCTCATTGTTTAAAAGATAATCTTTTCCGCCTCAAAAATTAACCTTATGATAGATTATACTAAGCTCATTGTTTAAAAGAGTTTATTAGAACATTTCCAACAGAGTCTCTAAAATTTCTCAAAAATGGAGAATCAAAGCTCAAAATCTTTAAAAATTTTATGCTTAAATTCCAACAATTTCCCCATTATGGAGATCAATCAAACCTATAAAGGAATATACATTTTAATTATATATTAAAGCAAAAAAGATTAAATATTATTTTTGTTAAGATTGTATTGAAATATGGGTACAATATAACGATGAGGAATGAAGACTTTGCTCCGAATTTGGGGAAAGACTACTTCTTTTTCTTCTCTATCTCTATTTTGAGAATAGGACGAGGAAGCTGTTGGACCTCAAAACACTTTAATATTTTCCAAAATTGAGAAATGGGGAAGTTGTTGGAGATGCTCACCAATACTCGGTCCTGGTCTAATACTAGTAAAGTGATGATAAATTATTTGTAAATTAAAACATGAGTTGAATCGTTCGGGCAATATGGGGAGAGGTACTCTTATATTTGGGACGTCGGGATCCACATGTTTGTTCATGCATGATAAGCCCAACATATAAGTCAATGGAGTATGTTGGGTTATTTATGTTTCGATTTCAAATCTGGAAGGTTTTTCTCCATATAACCCCTCAAGTGACTATTTGGTCCCGCAATATGTCAGTTTCACTTGAGTCTCTTACTTTAAGGTTCGGCTAATCTAATAAATTAGGAAGTCGGGACCCAAACCGAACATGCTCTAACACTAAGTTAAGATTTGATGGACAATATCTAAAATAGAGTACGTTGACCGGTTCATGCACATATGCGTGATAGATCCAACACAAAAGCCTATTAGCCTAAAACCAATTAACAATAAGTCCAGTAGCCTATATCATTATCTGATTAATTATTTATATTTTGATTTCAAATGCGGGAAACTTTTATCCATGATAACATAAACCTTGATGTGGGTCCGGTTCCAGAACCGTTGTTCCCGATTCCACATTTTCTAGAACCAGAATCGGAATCGGTCCTTAGCCGAATTCCCGGTTTCTATACTAGTCCGGATCCTGGTTCCAAAAAAATAAATTTTATAAAATTCAAGTATATTTGACCTTTTTTGACATAATTTGATTTTGGTTATCATATATAATCATATAGTTTTTGCTTTGTATTTTTTTTAAAGTTTGGTACACTTTATAGGTATTTTTTATGTTGAAAAGAGGAGAAACCGGCCGTTTGGGATCGGTTCGAAACTGGATTGAATCGTCGATTCCCCTATTCTGAGGGGAGGAGAACCTTAAACTTCCTCGGAAGCGGAACCGGACCCAAGTATACATAAACCCGTTGAAACTAGGTATTCCATAGGCTCGACAAAAAAAGGTATTAGTATATTTAATGTACTTTATGTTTTTGGAAGTTTCATTTGGTACCCTTAAATTATTTTACTTTTCTCGAATGATGTCTTACAAAAATTATTTCGATTGGTACCCTTGAAATTTTCAAAAAGTCCGTCTGATACCTTTAAACTTTTAAAAAACTTCTTTTATATCTCATCTCGTGTTACGAGATTTAATCACACCATAAAATATAATTCCACTTCGAAAAGTTGAAAACACTTCTTTAAATATCACTTTTGGTAAAGTTTAATAATTCAACAAAATTAATATTTGAGATGTAAATATAAATTGGTTTGGATATTTTTTTACAAAATAATTTAATAATTCAAACTATCACAACATTTATTTATTTTGCATAGATTTAATTTGTTACAAACTTTTACTACTTAAATAATATCAAAATTAAATATTCACGTGGTTTTAGGTTTTTTCATACACTAAATTAATAAAACAGAATAAATATTTTTATGCATTTACATTATAAAGTTAATAAGAGTTGTAAATAAAATTTAAGGAAGGGTATAAAGTTTTCTACAAATGGATTCACCTTTTTTTTTATTTATAGCAAAGAAAATATACAGGATAACTTTTTAAACAAAAAATCGAGAAAAAATAAAAAATTTATAGAAAACCCAAAAAGGCGTGTAAGAATTTTTTTCTAAAAAATTAGAGGTATAAGACAAATATTATACATTTATATTACTCCCTTCGTTTCAAAATAGTTGTCCATTTGAGCATTTCACACGTACTGAGAAATAATTATTTTTTCCTATATTATCTCTATAAATATAGAGTTTTGGCCGAATAAATATAGAGTTAATTATCAGTCTAGAAAAATATGAAAAAAATGTATACTGATTATGATAGTTAAAAAATTACAGCAGCAGGTGGAAGGGAGGGGAGAGTGATAGAAGTCATAGAACTGTATTTGCTTGGAAAGCAAAAGAAGAAGGAAAAGAAGAAGAGACAAGAAGCTAGTATTTGCACATGGTGCTATGTAGTCAAATTTAGAAGCTACTACTAACGGAGACGTATGGTCAAACTTTCTGCTTACGAACAGCTTTCCTTTTCCTTCCAAATTTTACCATGTACGTACAAGTCCAATTTTACTTTTGTGTCAAAGTTACTACAGTACTACTAACGTGCTTTCCTTTCACCTTTTAAACTAGAAATCTACCTGCTCGCTTTTTACTCTTTCAAAAGAACGTCAATCTACTTTTGCTTTTGTCTTAATCAGTCTACTTCTTACGGGAAAAAAAACAGTCCACTCTTCGTTTAATTTTTTTTTTTTGATCTGAAAACTAAACCCACTCTTTGTCTAATAAAAGGTTCATTTGTGTACATACATGAAGATCGTTACATTGTTATGTACTAAGTACTAACCAACTTTAAGAGTCAAACTCTTACACAGTTACACGTGTCATCGGAACGGTGATCTCGAGATACCATGAACTTAACTGTCGAATCAGACACCCGAAGGTAGGGTAAGATAGATTTGCGCAGATGTCAATATATCATACACATTACTCCCTCCGTCTCCGAAAGTTTGTCCGCATTTTCTTTTTTGACGTTTCGTTAAGATTGTCCATCTCTCAATCTTTCCATTTAAATCCAATTTTTCTTACAATAATACCCCTACTCAATTTCAAATATTACCCCCACTATCCAACTTTCCCATCAACTTTATCACTTTTCTCTACAAAAATACAAAAGTACCCTAATCTAATATCACATATTACCCCCATTATCCAACTTTCACATCAACTTTATCACTTTTTTCTCTACACAAATACAAAAATACCCTTATCCCCTTTCAATATTACCCAAATTACTTTACTTTTCCATTTTTTCTTAAAAACAACAAAAATTTGCTTTATGGACAATCTTATGGAGACGGAGGGAGTATGTTATTTGGATTTTTTACTTTTTTTTTTTCCGGAAAAAAAAAGAATTAAATGCTATAATACCATTGCCTTTCACTATTGAGATTTGAGAATGAGCTCAAGAAAAGGAAGAGCTAGCTTAGAAGAATGGGGTGATGTTACTCCGTACGTAATGGATCTTAACTACGAGTATGATAGAACCAAATCAAACAGGTAAGCTAATCATATCAAGTTCAACCCTCATTCGTAAGGTAGAATGATTTGGAAACCTTACACCATTAACTTTAATAATTGGAAGCTAGCTTTTTTTTTGTAGAACTACACGTCCATAGAAATGATTACAACAATCCAAACGAGGCCTAACTAATCAGTCCCCAATTTCGCCGTCCATTTCACACCACTCAACCAAACCAACTGCTACGGTACTCCCCTCTCTCACACTAGCTACTCACTAGTCACTAGTGAGTAGCCTCTGGTACTTGTAGGGCCTAGTGGGCGACGACCCATCTCCGGCGACGCCGCTGCCGGTGCTCCCGCCGCTCTCGCAGCCACCTATCCCCACCGGCGGGATCTCGAAGGCCTCCATCGCCGGCGGCGGGTGCTTCCACTCCGGCAAGGGCCCCGCCAGCATCAGCGTCTCCAGCAACGGCCCCGCCTTCATCACCGCCTGCAACAGCCTCCCCTTCTCCGGCAGCGGCTTCTTCGCCACTAGCACCACCTCCTCCGCCGCCGGCGACGCCGTGCTCTCCTCCCCGTCCGGCGAGGCCTGATCCGTCCTCGGAACAGGGGGTCTTGCATCCTCCACGCTGGAAAGAGGGTCGCTGCCGGCGCCGGCGGTGGTGGGTGTCGCCGGGGCCGGCAGGTTTCGTCGGCGGCTGCGGAGGAGGTGGTTTTCGAGGTGGGTTTTTTGGGATTTCATGAGGGCTTCGTCTCGCTCCTTGATGGCTTTGCTGAGGAGCTGATTGAGAAGGAAGATTTGGTCGTCTCTCCGTTTGAGCTCCTCCTGAGCGGCGGCCCTCGTCGTCTCCAGCTCCATTGCTGTGCACAGGAGCGCTTGGCTCACCTCTTCCAAGCTCTGCAAAATTACAAGGCGAGGAAGAATTAGTCAGTCAGGACAAGCGTCAAAAACAGAGCATCAGAAAATTGGAGCATATAACAGAGGGGGGCTGTACGACCTTGCAGGCGTGGTGGTGGCCATGAAGAGAGTTCCGGTGGTAGTCCATGTATTATTACTCGATTTTGGATGTGGGTTGTTTGTAAGTGACGATGAGTCAAGGACTTGAGACTTGGGAGTAGAGATGGCCTTTTTTAAGAGACGAAGGTGCTGTTTCTACTGTTTGGTAACTAATTGTCTTCTAGGGTAAATTTGGAAAAAGTGGTCTCTCTCTATTCTAACCATTAGGATAAAACATGATTACGGTTAGGGGGTAGGGTTTTCGGTGATTTTACTGATTTGCATAGTGATTACGATTTACATCTCGTTGCCACGAAATATAATTGACACGATTATTAATAAAAGGATTGGAAAGTTAAATGATTAGAGTAAAATATGAGAATGGATAAAACTAATTTTATAATTTTATAAAGGTAAAAGGTTAAAAAATGA
This sequence comes from Polygonum maritimum, assembly GCA_963924305.1. Taxonomy (NCBI): domain Eukaryota; kingdom Viridiplantae; phylum Streptophyta; class Magnoliopsida; order Caryophyllales; family Polygonaceae; genus Polygonum; species Polygonum maritimum. The sequence continues at coordinate 38,440,337 of OZ002730.1, read as the reverse complement.
TAAAGTTGACAAGAAAGGTAAATATTTGGAGATAAAATATAAATTTTGATGAGCTTAATTTTATAACTTTATAGTAAAGTGATAAAGTTGATGAAAAAATTGTTTAATAAGTATAATACATGAGATTGAATAGAGATAAAAAGTAAAAATGTATAGATAAAAATAGAAAGGCTTGAAAAGTGGGAAAATTTATTGAGACAACCAAAACAAAAATATTGACAAACTTAATGGGACGGGGGAAGTATAATAATCAAAAGGATCCATGACCATTCTACTAATCAAATGGGTAGGGTCGGTGGGATGGATTGGTTGGTCAACGAGTTAAGAATGTCGTCATTGTCATGATTATTAAAATAAAATCATGATTAGGTAATAATTTATTTAATAAAAATGTTATTTTTATATTTTTTACAATAAAATGTGTAAAAAAAATTAAAATAATAAATAAATAATAAATAGAGTAGACGGGTCAGGTCCGAGTTTCAGCCCGATAATATTCGGGTTAATCAAATTCGGTTTTTATCGAGTTTCGGGTTCACTTTTACAAGTTTTACCCCAGTAGTTTTCGTACGGTTTTTCGGTCAAGTCAGATTTTGACAGCTCACTAATGGCAATGGATATATTAGTGGCGGATATAGAACTTAGTGAAAGCGGGGCACAACTTATATTTGTCAACTTAAGTAAAACTATTGTCGGTCGATAATAATGATACCGTTCTTGGTGTTTATTTGTTTAATTTTTATTTTTTATTATTAATAACAAATGTGTAAATCTTCTAAATTTTACAATTTGTAAAAGTACTCTTTGGTTTATAATTTACCTTTTAAAGTTGCATTATGCGCATGGTAGAGATAAAATACTTATGCAAGAGGTACCACCTAACACCTAAGCGATTTATACGGTTGTCTAGGCAATATAGATAGGTGTCTGAGCGGGTTAAAATGCCACCGGGACACTAAATGGAAAGGAGTAGTCTAGTGTCAAGGCAAGGTTTAGACAAGACAATGAACCAGTACCTAATGTCCATATATTAACTAAAACATTAGTAAAAAAATATTAAATAATTACTAATCAAATACAGTATTAAATCCACTAGTTATAAAGTATTAAAAAAATCAACACTAGACCTCTTTAAAGCTAAAATTGAAATTAACCCGACTAAACTAGTTAACTCTTATTTCAACCAAAAAAAGAAAACTAGCTAACTCTTATGTAGCTAATATAGAATTTTTTAATTATCTATATTACAAAAAACTTTAAAAAAAAATAATAAATTAAAACCCGAACGGGAGTGGAGGAATGTGCCCCAACTGGCCCCCGCTTCCTTCCATTCGTATGTGGTTCGATATTTGAATGTGCAAATATGTTTAGACATAAACCTTAACAATAGAAAGAATAACACACTCTCTTGTATATTGAGCATGTTTTGTGTCCTACCTTAGATTATAAAATATATATTATTTACCAACACTAATCACGTATGACGTCTCTTCCTTACAAGATGCCAACATTTGAGGTTGAGGAGAGCGCTTAGGTGAGATAGTTTTTATGGTGTAACGTGGGGTACAATATAGGACATTAAATCACCTTTAATCAATGACAGTTAATGAGGATACATATGAGCATGTCCAACAACTTCTTCAAACCGGAGAAATTGGGATTTTTGAGGTGTTTGGGATGGATTTCACTCTAGGAGATTCTCCATCTCATTCTCCAAAATGGGGAGAGGATGAAAAAAAAATAAGGAACTTTCCTAAATTTAGGGTATTCTCCAAGTAAATTGAGTATTCTCCAAAATGGAGAAGTTGTTAAATTAAATGCCTAGGAAACTACAATGTGATTTTTAGTTCTCTATTTGCAAGAATTTTTTGGAGAAACTATTAGAGATGCTCAATATCAACGCACTGCATGCATCGAAGAAAATCGGCCTTCATCATCATCATTGCAAACGTTCAAACACACATCACGAACTGATGGATTTGAAGAAATCATCATCAGTATATTCATCAAGGGTTGAAGGAACCAATGAGTATGTCAAACGTTCTTTCAAGAACAACATTTATTAGATGTTAGAATCATTCCTTCTTAGTTACTAATCCAAAGTCGTCAACTGCATTTTCAAAAATTATAATTTCATGAATGTGTTCTATGAAGATTTGATTGATTCTTAATATAAGGTGAAATGCGTGGTTGTTTTAGTGATAGTTAATTTTTAAATTTTATTCTTCGATTCCGCTGATATTAAAAAACAGCCCATGTTATGTGAAAAACATTGACATATAGCGAGTGAATAAGTGGATATTGTTACGTTGTGCAATTGTAAATATTGAAAAAAGACTACAATGCCTATTGAATAAGTATATTAGTTTTTTTATATCTGAAGAATAAGTATAATAGTGTCCATAGTATATTAGTAAAAAAGTCAACTCCAAGCTAACTTTTAAGAAACTATGGGATGTGTTACTGGACTTAATGGATAATAATCAAGGCAGCTTCATCAAAGGGAGAAGTATCAAGCATAATGTTGCTGCATGATAAGAGTTAGCCAAGCGCTATGCAAGGAAACATTGCATCAACCCAAGGTACACTATGAATATTGATCTAAGGAAGGCCTATGATTTGGTTGAACAATCCTCCTTGATGCATATGTTGGAAGGTTATAGGTATCATCTTGTGATGATACATTGGATCAAGGAAAACTTTTCAAACAATTTCTAGTCCATCAAGTTTGGTAGTGAGTTATTTGGGTCATTCAAAGTAAAAACGAGGGATTAGGCAAGGGGATCCCCTTTCTCCATATTTATTTGTCCTAGAGATGGAGTATCTTAATGTTGAAGAATTGGAGTAGAAATAGGAGCTTCAAATACCATCCTAGTGGCTCTACAATGAAGCTCATCAATCTTTTTTTTGCTGATAGTTCCTTTTCTCCCATAGTGACTACAATTCTATTCAATCCATTAAGCAGGTTTTGGTAGTGAGTTAATTGGGTCATTCAAAGGAAAAAGAGAGATTAGGCAAGGGGATCCCCTTTCTCAATATTTATTTGTCCTAAAGATGGAGTATCTTATGAGAATGTTGAGGTAGTGGAGTAGAAATAGGAGCTTCAAATACCATCTTAGTTGTTCTACAATGAAGTTCATCAATCTTTGTTTTGTTGACAACTTGTTCCTTTTCTCCCATGATGACTACAAATCTATTCAATCTATTAAGCAGGTTTTGGATAGATATTTTGACATGTTTGGATTTAGAATTAATGGTAGCAAATCCAAAATTTTATGTGACGAAGTCAGTGTGCAAAATCTAGAGGAGTAGGCAATCTGTTGAGAATAGAAATAGGTTAACTTCCAATGACCTCCTTAGATTGCGTCTGTGTCGTTCTAAGCAACAAGCAAACACTATAGACCTCTCATTGCCAAGATCTATTTCAGAGTTAACGCACGGGCTTCTAGGAGTCTATCTTATTTAGGGAGGTATGAATTAGTAAGAGTAATACTTTATGACATTTTTAAATATAAGTGTAAGGTATTATTGCTTCCAAAGTGTGTCATCAAACAAAGAGTCAAGCTATTAAGAAGCTTCGTGTAGTCTAGCAAAGGATATTGGAGAAAACCCCTAATAGCATGGAGAGTTGCATGTAAAGCAAAGGAAGAAGGTTGTTTGGGTCTGACAGAAATCTTGTCTTGGAATAAGGCTTGGTTTACATAACTCACTTATGACTTCTTGGCAGGCTCATATTCACTTTGGAAAAAATGTATGAATATTGAGATTTTGAAAGTTGGCAATTTTGGGGACAAATGATTATAAGCACATCTAGTATCATATGGACATCCATCCTCAAGACTAAAGAGGAACTGAAGGAGAGCCTTGGAAGGGATGCTGCTCAAGTTATATTTACGATGAGGAGAGGCGAATTTGACTGGAAAGTTGTATATGACAGCTCGGGTGAGAAAGGTCATCTGAAGAAATGTAACACATGGATATGTAATAAAATAAACTCTCCAAGAATCTCATTTTCTACTTGAATGATAACCAACAGAGTTGTATACACCAAGGATAAGCTTCTATAGTTGGAGTGATACAAGATGACATATGTGTGTTGTGCACATAGAGCATGTAGAAAACTGTTGAACACTTATGTTTGAAGTTCAAATTCCCCAACATAGTGATGGGAAATGCTTTATATTGACCAGAGTTTTAAAAAAGGTATGAGATTATTGATGAGTGGATCAACTAAGCACGCCAGATGAGAAAGGAGAGCAACTTCGTATTTAATTTTTGGATTGCTTGTACAAGTATTATCGTGCACTGCTCTATCGAGGAGCGCAATAGAGTGATTATCAATCACTTATGTAAGTAAAATCTTAACCTCATGAATGAAAATCACCCCTCCATTAAAAAAAGTATTAGGAGGTGATGAATGCTTCTATTATAAGGCTAGCTTCAACCATTGATGCTTTGTTAGATCTACCCCTCATGACCATGCTTAGTTGTGTAGGCTTAAGCAAGGCATGTCTTAGCGCCGTGAGCAACAATTGTGCTAGCGTGTTGATCCCAACACTTTGGTCTAGCATCTAGTCATGCGGGTTTTTGCAAGCTTAGCCTACTTGTCATTGGGCCTGTCATAAGTCCATAATATATAGTTTTGGTTGATCTCTTTTAGAATCCGATAGGCCGATATATACTAGACGTAATTTTTAGCTTGTTATAATCAATATCGGTCGACCGATATTGACCTAAGAGGTTACTATGCAATGCATATGCACGAATGGGCCCAATACATAAGACTACGAAGTTTCATCCTAAAACCAATTAGAAATAAGAGGAGTAGTCCATGTATATATATGATAGACAAATTAACTCTCAATTCTCGATGAGGGATAACATTCTTCACACGCCGCCTCAAATGGTAATTGGCTTGACCTAGTTGGCATCTGACACATAAGTTAAACTGACTAGCCCAGATTATATCATCATGGTGGGCTAGCCAATAAAGGGTTGGGCAATCTGGCACGACCTGACCAAACTCAAGGACCCAAGAGTACGTCTAAGACCGAACAAGGATCTAATACCATGTATGTCGGAAACCGATGGGCCGTTACCGGACCGATAATGTCAGAAGAGGCGATCGTCTTGCGTATATGCGCAAATGAGTGTAACACGTAAGCGTATGAGGTAATATCCTAAAACCAGTTGTCAATATGAGGAATAACTCAAGTACATATATGATAAACAAATTAACGCTCGATTTTTGATGTGGATAACATTCTTCATAATCTAATACAATATCAAATAAGTGTTATATGTCAATTATATCCAAATCCTTTTACATACAAAACAGGAAAAAAAAGAGATCATTTTTAACCCGATTTCATATACCCTAAGAGTAGAACAAACACGTCCTAAATACTTTAGGGTTAAGTTTTATTGGATTGCACACTATAAAGCTGCGCTTAGTGCCAAACATGTTCTTATGAATCTTAGAGCATCCACAATGTAGAAATTGTGGAGATTTCTTAACACATTAAGAAAAAAGAAAACTAATTTTATGTCAGAAAAAAGATGGAAAAATGTTTTATTTTGCGGAGATTATTTTTTGCAGGAGAAATTTCTCCTCTAAGTAGAGAAATGTTTCTGTGAAAAAGCCCGATGAAAACTGCTTTTTTTTTTACTTTTTTTTTAATTTATTTGTTGGAAGAAATGTTGAACATTTATCCATCGTGGATGCTCTTGTATATACTCTATACTATACGATGAGATTGTAGGGGATACACTACTACTATTCAATCCTAAATCAGATTCTCAATAGGAATTCGATAAACTAGGCAAACCATTTTCGAACAATCATTAAAAAATGTACATCTCTAGTGATTATGTGAAATTGTTTTGCCTCTAGTGCCGAACATTTTCAGAAAATGATGGTGTGAGCGGGTAAAATTTCGATATTTTAATTTAGGTCGCTATCTTCTGTCCGCCAAGTAAGTATATTTATTAAGTTATTTTCTATCTTTATTTGCTTATTTATTAAAGATTAAATCCCGGTAGTTATCCGGTAGTTGGAAGGTTCTATCTTATTTAATAAGATAGAATTATCGTTGGATTGGATAGCAAGATACCCTTGCTTAAGGATAGAATTATCATCTTCCAACCCTCTCTCTTCCACGATAAATACATATTTTCTGACTTAGGCATCGAAAGTGGATTAGGGGGTCCCCGTCCCCTTTGTTCATTGTTTTGCAGGTCTTAGGTCATTCCAGGAAGCTTGGAGAAGAAGGAATACGAAGAAGCTACCTAGGTGCACTAAAGACGAATTTTTGTACACTTACCTAGCTTATTTCTTGTTTGACTTAAACTCCTTTTTCGAATGTTATATTATTTCAATTCAACTTCACAAGAGAAGCTAAAACTTCGATAAATTTTGAATATTGTCTATACTCGACATAAAGTATACAATATAGTTGAAATAATATATTTGTTTTCCACAAATTAAGTAAGGGTTCAGCTCAAATAATAAAAGCTCAAATTAAGTAAATGTTGACTCAAAAAAAAAAAAAAATGAAAGCAGAATTCCGGTCCACCATCATAAGGTGATGGACTAGCTTATGGAACCATCGGCATAACCTAATTCACGGATCGGCATGATCTGCGGACTTGGCCTTGAGACTCGGTGAGTGCACCGATCTTGCCCATCTTGATCATGGCTTGACCGAAGTCGATGTTGAAGAGGGTGCTGTTGGAGGCGTATTTGGCGACGATGGCGCTGGTGGAAGAGTCGAGGGCCATGTCCTGGTCGATTTGGAGGATGCCCCTGTGCTTCCTGATGGCAAAGTAGAAGCCGTTGCCCATGAGATTCGCGCTTCTTACGCTGCTTTGGTCGAGGAAGGCGGAGTTGGATCCGTCGCCGTTCCTGGGGCATATCCTCACGAGTCTTTGGACGAGGCCCTTGTGCATGCTTGGGTCCGTCCCGCCGTTTCCATTGAAGTTGTAGAGACGGCTTTGGAAGAGCGAGCAATGCGCGATTCCGACGGTGTGACCGCCTAGAAGAAGAACAAAGTCGTCTTTGCTTATTCCCTTGGCAGCAAATGCACTCACGGCCGTAGAGACTGGAGTTGTTGGTCCCGGGAGATCCGAGTTAGCATCGCTCGCTAGCGAAGTGAGCCCGTCCCTTCTTCCGGTCTCGACATTGTACCAAGTACCTCTGGCCAAGAAGACTGTAACTCTCGTGGCAATGGCAATGACGTCGGCACAAGACACAACTCCCGGGCAAAGTTGTTCCAAAGCGGACTTGACTTTGTCGATCACATCGTATCCCCTTACACTTCCGTTAGGCGAAGCCGTCTTCTCTGTGTTTGAGCCATCTAACAAGATCGAGGCATCGCATCCCTTAACACCCATAACAAAACAAAACCACGTAAAAGGTCATTTAATTCCGTGTCATTTGCCATCCTACCACAAATATATGTAAAGATGAAACTTAAAACCTGTCTCACAACGGCTTTCATGATGAAAGTTGTCCGCTATATAACCACTTGGACTACTACTCCTATTACCAATTATTTTATTATGAAATTTTATCGGACTTATATGTTAAGACTTAGCGCGCTTATGTGCATAGAGCGACGTGTAGGTGTACCCCAAGTCATAATTCCGCATCAATTAGTCAGTCAATAAACATGAGGAAACTACTTGATCACGTACCTTAACAAAGCAATCATGGAATTGCAAGCGGAGAAGGGCAGCCACGAGGGTGGGATCGTTGGCAAACTCAGCCCGGATCACTCTTTCGACAACTTTCTCGACGTCGTTCGCCCCGCACTTGCCCTTGTAGAATCCGACCTGGAGAGCACCAAGACTCTGCCCAGCTAGAGTCACCAGAAGAAGCACCACGGCTAGTGTTGCTTGTGACATTTTCCTCGACATAGCCATGGAAACTCTTTTAATGATTTATAATAAGAAGAAGGTTGTTTTTGTTTGGGTTGTGTGAGACACATCAGGGGGCATTTATAAGGTAATAAAAGCTTGTACTTTTGAGGTACTAAATGACATTCTAATCGAAACTTTGGTAGGATTTCGTGATTTGTTAAGGCGACGTGCATGCAATCAATTTTTTTGGTGGGAGGCGACGTGCAATCAATCAAATACGTTTGTACAGCTAGATGGAATTAACATTGGCGCGCTTCTGATCATAGGAGTCTGACTTTAGTTTGATTCAATTATGTTTTTAATTTTTTAATTTCACCTCTACTCTCTAGTACGGCCTTCAATTATAACGAATTAACGATTCTTGTTCTGTTCGTGGTACGTAATAAACCGATAAATATCATACAAATTTCGTCAATCACCTCTTATATATTAATTCTTGATGTAATTATATAATATCAGTCGGCATTTGAAAATTGAAACATTCCTTGGAATTGAGGGAGAGGAATGGAATATGATTAAATAAATTAGCGTTGATATATCTACTGACTTTGTTAAATATATATGTCATAAAAAGGGACTCGTCTATTAAACTCAAACTAGCCTAGTATTCGTGCCAAGCACGAGAGGTGAAATAATAAATATATTTCTTGATATACAAAGTCTAGTTTGTAATATCTTTGTCTTATACAAGAATACAAGATACAACCACAACGTACATTATAACCAAATGTTACATATCAAATGAGTGTTTCCGGTATCTTATACTCTCTCCGTCTCATATTTTTTTTCTATAGAGTATGGGTTGCACGGTAATTAATAAAATATTAAAAAATTGAATAGTTAATTAGGATAATATATGAGAATAGATGCGGATAATTTTTATAATTTTATAAAGGTAAAAACTTATAAAATGTGATAAAGTTGATGGGTAATATTTAAAATTAAATGATAATATTTTTGTAATTTTATAGTGAAAAGTGATAACATTTAATACTAATATAAATGTGAAAGTTACTAAAAATTATTTTTATTATTAAAACTTAATAACATTTTTTGTACTAAATTAAATTTATAAGTCAATAGGATGTCTCGGAATATATTCCATTATTTCCATCCTAAGTAGTAAATGAACACGCCTATCCATGCATCATGACCCTCTCCCTCAAGTCGCCAAAAACCCTAGAACATGCCCAGCCGCTGTCGTCGACAACAACCATCCCCAACCGGAGTCAAGCCCGAGCAAGAGTTATCGTGTGTTCTTCAAGGACAAGAAGTCTCGTTGAAACCTCTACACAAAACGAAGTGAATCATCTCAAGATCTGTAGAAGCAAGAATCTGGCAAATCCGCCCTTCCATTACCACCCATGGCTTCAATTCATTACGATGTGGATGTGTACCTCCGGAATCAAATGCGTGCATGTCGAAAGCCAAATGAAAAGTAGGGTTGAGCAAAATTATCCGATCCGTTGTTCCGATCCGAAATATCCGTCAATCTGATCCAATAAAATCTGTATCCAATAGATAGCTTAACTTTATTATCTGTATCCGATCCGATCCGGGAATTTCCGGATAATTGGATCGGATACGGATCGAGGTTTTGAGCAACCGGATATTTGGTAGATCCGGTGTTGTATATATTAATATGCATTTTTTGGATAAATGGTAATATATTTGAGTGGAATAAGTGGTAAAAGATATGCTTTTCTAACATTCAACTCATCATGTGTTAAATTCTCATATAATTATTGTATTTGTTTTAAAGTATTTGACAAATTATCACATTTTTAATAGTGTAAGTTGAAAAACTAATTTAAAACGGATAGTTTGGATATCTAAAATATCCGTCATTGGATATCTATAACCGGATATCCGGCTCATAACGGATTGGATACGGATCGGGGATTTCAAAGAATTTTTTCCGGATATCCGGCATTTCGGATTGGATCGTATCGGATCGATCCGAATGCTTAGCCCTAACGAAAAGGATGATGTGGTTCAAAGATCCAAGCCCTCACCGAGCCAATCGAGAAAATCAAAGGTCTTATTATCGGCTCGTCAGTTGCTGATCCCTCCTCTTTTTGGTGGCGATTCAGAAAAAAGCGGCCGGTTATGGGTCCCGCTCGTCGACGTTCTCTGGCCGTTTGCTTGAAGGTGGCGCTTGGGCTTGTTCGATTTCCTTGGATGGCGAGGAAGGGGATAGCGTCCAGGTCGTTGTGGGCACTTGGGTCTGGCTTCTTCTCATGTAGACCGTCCTATAGTGGCCCTTTATCCATCCTTTCGATCCATTCAGCGAAGTCCTCGGTTCCATTCCACCCGATAACATCTTCCCAATTTTTAAATCTCCTAGCACTCTCTATGAGCTCCTACTACATATTGAGTAATTACAATGATAAAATTGTCGGTGTTAAGCACCTTTTATATACTCTCAATTACGTCTATGGTTTTCGGACGAGCTGTTTGCGGCTTCATTACAACTCGTGCATTTGTGGTGCCTTTCTTGAGTTGTCAGGTTGTTGTGCTTATGGCTTTGTCTACCTTTTAGGCAAGATTAATTCTGCCTTGGCTAGTGAAGAGCCATCCCTAAATCGGGATTTTTCCTTAAGGCATAAAATCATCATTTCTACCCATGCTTATGTACTACTATTCCAACTTACTTGTGCTTTGGCGCATAAAATTGGTGTTCTGGTTGCTACTAATTGGACCAATTTTATTCACTCTAATAAATACGCCACTAAAAATCAAAACAATGATCAACTCAAATTAACTTTTTGGTACCTTATTTACACCAATAAGGGCTTCAAATGCCTCTTATGTGTGCTCTGTATGGTTTGTTATGCACTCTTCTTGCTGTTGTTGGTAGTGGTGCAGACCATTGGACAAATTACGGGGATGACCTTCCTTTAAAACATATGTTTGATGTTCTCTTCTCTACAGGAATATGGGAGTGAATTGACTAAGGAAACCAACTTTTACAAGAAAACCCAAAGGGAGAACCCCATCAAGTGTCAACCACACGACCCAACAGGATATCACAACAGTATTGACGGCTCGTCACTACTGCTGTTATCAACCAGTTATGGTAAATCTGGCTACCAGAACCAAATTACTCAAAGAAAGTGAACAAAGCGGTCGTCCAATTTTTTCTTGGAAGCAAGAGCCTTGGCTTATGTCCAGGTTGTGCAGTGAAGGTCAGCTGTTGAAAGAAGCATTTGGTAAGCAGGTCCGAGGCATGTCATGCCTCAGAAGCTTGCAATCATATGCAATAAAACAGTCCATGCCCAAAACGAAGACCAGTGAGAGGTATCTAAGCTTCCCAAGTAATAAATTCTTAGGTTACGATCCATTTTTGTTATCTAGTAAAATAGCGCATAGGAATGCTTATGGTGTAGTCCTTCCTTTATTGTGTTTATACACTGTTGTTAGCATGTTTCAAAAAGCTAGATTCAGCTCTACTGTTAGAATAGCGCACATGATTGCTTATGTTTACTTTCTGTTAATAAGGAATGAATTCTCTTTATATAGGAGCAAGATTCAGTTCTATTGTTGGTATGATTGTAAGCTTTATATTGTCGGAAAAAATTAAGCTCAAAATTGTCAGAATATGTGCATTGTAGGGTTGGCTATTTTGCATTACAAATCCGTTGTTATCTCGTTTAAGAGAGCAACTTTTTTTTTGGAGTTCATATCACTATAGATTAAACTCCCTACGTCCAGTATATTGATCAAGAAAGGTTGGTGGTGTATGTATCCTCAACAATCCCTCATTAAAAAATTGGGCAAAACCCGTCAGAAGCACAAAACCGCGTTAGAATGGTGTAAGACCACTCAAATCACTAATTGCCAACCGAGTAAAACCCAACAAACCAGGATTCAAATCCAATGCCAAAACATACACACAACACAAATGAAACCAATGGCCAAAAGCCCAAACAAAAATGGTTGTTTATGAAGATATGCTTATGGAATTGTTGCGGGTTGAAAAAACCTAACAGATGGACAAAATTCAACGCACTATGCAAAACGGAACAATTTCAACTAATTGCATTGTTGGAAATTAAATGCCAACTACTCTTACCCCTTCAAAAATGGGCTTCAGCAGGTTTTGGCGCCTTCGAGTTTATCCCGTCAATTGGTATGTCGGGAGGATTGTTGATTGTCTAGAAAAACCATGAACTGTTAAATGAATCAGTTTCAACTATTCATAAAGAATAGCGGTTTATAGCCATTAAGTATGTCAACTTAGCAAACCATAAGAAACTTACTATTATATTTGCCTATGCCCCGCCTAGAGCACAAGACAAAGAAGTATTTTAGGAGAAGCTTAAGGGCTTCATCACCCAAATTACCACACCTTGCATTGTAATGGGTGATCTTAATGAAATCCAAAGTCCAAACGAAAAACGTGGAGGGGTCATTCCTTCTGCAGAAAGGTTTGTACGATTACTGAATTTTAAAAGTGATTGCAACCTTACAGAATTTTCGTCATTCGGAAATCTCTTCACATGGAGACGTTCTAAAGAATTAGAAAACAATACACTGGAAAAACTTGATCGTGTCTAGGTTAGTGACCAAGTTCTACAATGGTTCCCATCTATGTCCACCAAAAATCCTAGTTTGTCTTCATCAAACCATTGCTTAATTTCCATAGAAATTCCTATTGGAGAACCCATCAAAGCTCAGCCTTTCAAATTCGAAGCAATGTGGATCGACATCGAGAAATGATTTCCAAAAACATTGTTAAACAAGCATGGAAGTATAATCCCCAAGGATCGCATAAGTTTAAACTAGTTAAAAAGACCCAACTCCTTAAACAGAATCTAAGATATTGAATTGCGCTATGCTTGGAAACATCTTCGAACAATTTAAAAAGATAAATGAAGATCTACTAGATGTTCAAAAACAGATAATTGACCACAATAATCATGCCCTCATTTTGAAGAATGAAAGACTCTCCAGGAAGAGGGAACGTCTGATCCAGTTCCAATTCGCATATTGGAAGCAAAGAGGAAAAAACAACCATATTCAACTCAACGACAGGAATACTATATACTTTCATCCCATTGCAAGCAGGAGAAGAAACAAGACTAACATCCGAGAGATTACTACTACAGTAGGTACTTACATACCCAGTGGAGGAACTAGAAATTGGTGCCAGAGGGGGTTAAATATCAAAAATTGTTAAAAATTTTCATACATTCAACAATAAATTGATTTTATATTTTCATACATTCATCAATCAAATCCAATTGAGAACATCAGAAAAATAAAAAATCCCCAAATCGATTATATGCTTTCATACGTTCAACAATAAACTTTAATCAAGAACATCATAGCAATCGTAGATCCCTAAATCGGTTTGAACCTCCAAAATCCCCAAATAGATTTTATACTTTCATACATTCAACAATAAACTTCAATTGAGAACAACAATAATAAATTCCTAAATTGATTTGGAAATCCAAGATCCCCAATTTAATTTCTTACTTTCATATACATTCAATAATGAACTAACATTAGATGATTCGGATTAAGCATTAAACATTAAGCATTAAGCACCAAGGAAGCAACATATGACCAAAAAAAACTTTCTTTTGCACCATATTAAAAAAGCGGCGAGGAGCCAAAGACATCCCTCTCACCCTTTGCTTGTCGCTCTATTGTTCGACCCCGGTTCCGGTCGACGGCGAGCAGCAGCGGGCCAGCGGCGCAGTCGCTTGGATCCCGTTCATCGTCGTCGGTCGCTCTGCTGCTTGGCCCTTTCTATTCAACTTTACTGCCGGAAGCGGACAACAAGCGGTTCGGCCCTCCAGTTCTGGTCGACGGTGAGCAATAGGGAACATGGATTGGCGGATCGTTGTCATCGATTAATTAAGAGGCGGGGCTGCCGGTTGCGCTACTGAGATGTGAAACGAATTAGGTTGAGGGTTCGTTGCTTTTGCCATTCAATATATAAAAATAAATAAATTAAAATCCCATTGGGGGCTGTAGCTAGTTCCGCCACTATACATAACAGGTCTAGGGAATATCAAACACGGAATCCAAAAGTACTTCAGGCCCGGTTCCAAGGCAGTGACATTAAAAAAAATAAGCTGATGGAACTCACCCATGATTGGAGTCTGGGAGTGACTGAGGACGAAAATACAACATTGACAAAACCTGTCACAAACGCTGAAATAAATACAGCAATGTTTGATATAGAAGAGGATAACTCTCTAGGCCCTGACTGTATGATGGCATGCTTCTACGAGAAATACTGGCGCATCGTTGAACCTAATGTCACAAAAGCAATGAAAAGTTTCTTTCACTATGGCAAACTTTTAAAACAGATAAACCACACAGTCATAACACTCCTTCCAAAATGTGAGAACCCGTCTTCCACAAACCATTATAGGCCAATCAGTCTTTGTAATACAATATACAAAGTCATCTCAAAAATCCTAACTGCCAGGCTGAAAATAGTCATGGGAAGGCTAATACACCCAATGCAATCCGCTTTTATTGAGAATAGAAGCATTCATGATAATAATCTTATTGCCCATGAAATCCCTCATTCGCTCAGGAAGAAAAAAGGACTTGGAGGTTGGGATGCGATCAAACTTGAGATGGAGAAAGCCTATGATCGCGTCAGTTGGGAATTCCTCACCCACGTCCTAAAGACACTCGGATTTCACTCAAAATTCGTTGGTTGGATCAGAGAGTGTGTTGAAACTGTATCATTCTCTATTCTAGTCAATAATGGTCCAACAGCCCAGTTTAAAGCAGCTAAGGGTCTCCGTCAAGGCGACCCCCTATCCCCGTACTTATTTGTCTTAGCAGCGGAAGTGTTGGCTTGACATTTACAGTAGGCAAGTCTGAATCCGAAAAGCAGAATTGGAATCCAAATTTCTAGAGGGGGTACTAAGATCCCCTTTCTCGCTTACGTAAACGATATCATAATTTTTGCTAATGCAACTCACCAATCATGTTAGGACATAAGAAACATCATTGATGACTATTGTGCTGCGTCTGGCCAGAAAGTCAATTTCCACAAATCAGCATTTCAAACAACAAGAAATATGACAAACAAAACCAAAAATCAAATCAAACAAACACTTCACATTACAAGTACAACTGCTCTGGATAAATATCTAGGATGCCCCCTTATTAATGAACGGGTCACTAAGAACACCTTCAACGACCTAACTGCTAGGACTAGAGACCACCTCGCAAAATGGAAAGTGAATACTCTTTCTCAAGAAGGTAGGATAACTCTCATCAAGGCAAATCTTTCAGCCCAACCAAACTACTTAATGCAATCATTCTACCTTCCAAAAGCAACTCACGATGAGTTAGATAAAATCAACCGGAATTTCTTCTGGAACAAACAAAGTGGATATAAACCACTCATTAGTTGGAACTCTATTTGTAGACCAACTAACCATGGCGGGGGGCTTGGTATTGCAAAAACCGAAGAAATAAACTAAGCACTCCAAATGAAGTTGCTCTGGAAAATCCTTGCAGAACCGGATAACCTGTGGGTCAAAATCATTAACGAAAAATACCTGAAAACCTCAAACCTTTGGAACTATAAAAAACAGTGTAACACATCATGACAATGGTCCAAACTAATGACCCTGCGAGATGGTTTCCTTACCGGACTTTCTTCGCAAGTTGGTGATGGTAAAACCATACGTTTCTGGAAAGACACTTGGATAACCGATGGGGTACTTAAGCCCACATCCAATAACTTGTCTTTGTGGGATGAGAAAGAAATTGTAAGCAACTAAATTAGGGATGATAATTCCTGGGACATTGATAAGTTGAGACGTGAGCCCGAAGAGGTGGACAAAGTCTGCAAAGTCGTTCTACCCTTGAACAAATTTACTGATAGGCTCTACTGGAGACCAAGTAAGAATCGTTGGTTTTTCACAAATGTCACCATGAAATGGATTCAGGATAAGAAAAGAAGCCCCAAAATCGATCTTGACTAGATTTGGAAACTTAACATTCCACCTAAACAAAAGAACTTCTTGTGGAAAATGTGCCGCAATGGGTTGCCCACAAAGTCCAGGCTGGCTACAAATCACATTGCAGTCCCACAAGGATGCAACGATATTACAAATGAATACGCCTATCATCTTTTTCTGGAATGTAGCCACATAAACCAAGCGTTTGAGGTCCTTGACCGGGATATCAAGCTAAAATTTAGAAGAATTGAAAACGACGATCGTCATCCTATAAGGTTTATGGACAAAATTAGAAATATACTTTCAATACAACAATTAGAAACCGTCTTAACCCTTTGGTGGAGCACTTGGTTCCTTAGGAACAAAAGTGTTTTCGACCAAAGTTACAGTGGCCAAATAAGCCCGACGACGAAAGGTGGAATTTGCTAAGAAGCAGATAGCTGACTGGGAAAGTGCAATGGCGTCAAAAATCAAAGATAATAAAAACCGGAGTGGGACCAAACCTAAAAGTAGGGAAAGCTCCAGATGGACAACACCCACAACAAACAATTATAAACTAAACTTTGACGGTGCGGTTAACTCTGAAGGTATTTCTTCGTTTGGTTATGTATCAGGAATTCGGAAGGGGTCCCCGTCATGCTGGATGGTGGGTATCTTGGTCGTCCTTCCGTGATGTTTTCAGAAGCGTTTGCGCTTCGGCAGAGGATTATGGAGGCTATTCTCCTTGGAGTTCCCCGTCTTCTTATCGAAGGTGACAACCTGTAGAACGTTAATGTAGTGTTGAGCGATTGGAGCTGTCCATGGGAGGTGGAGCTTATGCGAGCGGACATTTAGTCTTTGCTGGGTCAATTTTAGAGTTGGGGCATCAGACACGTCTTCAGGGAAGCCAACTCAGTGGCTGATTTTATTGCAGGCTCGTTTCATTGTGTGCCATCTACTACTTTGGGTTCCGATCTGGTCCTTCGGGACCTCATCCGCAAGGATGCTATAGGATAGTTTTCTGTGTGAAGCTAGCCTAATCTATTTCCGGTATCAAAAAAAAAATAAATTATAAGTCAATAGGTTCAGGCTCAGGATATCGGGTTTGATCGTACATTATTGGGAGAATCGGGACATAAACGGATTCGATTCAAAATTGATTCAGGTCAATTAGATCAGGTTTATATGTACCTTGTACGTACATCATGTACTAGCTAATTTTATTTTGAATTGGCAATATAAGGAGCCGTTTGCTCCTAATGCCTAATTATTAGAAAATATGATGAATTTAAAGTCAAACTCCTTTTATTTAATCCACATTTCTCTCAAGAGAATTAAGAATATACAGTCATATGCTTCTGCGATCACAATTGAACACGACTGTTGCACAAGACAGCTTAATCCTGTAAGTACTAACTTAATTCACAGCACGTCGGATTGTAAAAAATGAAAAAAACCAGAAATCGACCAGAATGTTGATAAATTCCACCGAGCTAGTCCACTCCTTCGGACATTATATAAACATCCCTCGTATCGTCTTGTGTCTCACACAACCCAAAAACAAAAAAAAGCTTTTTTTCTCGTAAGTCATAAAGATTGTCCATAGTTTCGACCAAAAAAAAAAAAAAAGAGTGTCCATAGCTATGTCGAGGAAAATGTCACAAGCAACACTAGCCGTGGTGCTTCTTCTGGTGACTCTAGCTGGGCAGAGTCTTGGTGCTCTCCAGGTCGGATTCTACAAGGGCAAGTGCGGGGCGAACGACGTCGAGAAAGTTGTCGAAAGAGTGATCCGGGCTGAGTTTGCCAACGATCCCACCCTCGTGGCTGCCCTTCTCCGCTTGCAATTCCATGATTGCTTTGTTAAGGTACGTGATCAAGTAGTTTCCTCATGTTTATTGACTGACTAATTGATGCGGAATTATGACTTGGGGTACACCTACACGTCGCTCTATGCACATAAGCGCGCTAAGTCTTAACATATAAGTCCGATAAAATTTCATAATAAAATAATTGGTAATAGGAGTAGTAGTCCAAGTGGTTATATAGCGGACAACTTTCATCATGAAAGCCGTTGTGAGACAGGTTTTAAGTTTCATCTTTACATATATTTGTGGTAGGATGGCAAATGACACGGAATTAAATGACCTTTTACGTGGTTTTGTTTTGTTATGGGTGTTAAGGGATGCGATGCCTCGATCTTGTTAGATGGCTCAAACACAGAGAAGACGGCTTCGCCTAACGGAAGTGTAAGGGGATACGATGTGATCGACAAAGTCAAGTCCGCTTTGGAACAACTTTGCCCGGGAGTTGTGTCTTGTGCCGACGTCATTGCCATTGCCACGAGAGTTACAGTCTTCTTGGCCAGAGGTACTTGGTACAATGTCGAGACCGGAAGAAGGGACGGGCTCACTTCGCTAGCGAGCGATGCTAACTCGGATCTCCCGGGACCAACAACTCCAGTCTCTACGGCCGTGAGTGCATTTGCTGCCAAGGGAATAAGCAAAGAGGACTTTGTTCTTCTTCTAGGCGGTCACACCGTCGGAATCGCGCATTGCTCGCTCTTCCAAAGCCGTCTCTACAACTTCAATGGAAACGGCGGGACGGACCCAAGCATGCACAAGGGCCTCGTCCAAAGACTCGTGAGGATATGCCCCAGGAACGGCGACGGATCCAACTCCGCCTTCCTCGACCAAAGCAGCGTAAGAAGCGCGAATCTCATGGGCAACGGCTTCTACTTTGCCATCAGGAAGCACAGGGGCATCCTCCAAATCGACCAGGACATGGCCCTCGACTCTTCCACCAGCGCCATCGTCGCCAAATACGCCTCCAACAACACCCTTTTCAACATCGAATTCGGTCAAGCCATGATCAAGATGGGCAGGATTGGAGCACTCACCGAGTCTCAGGGCCAAGTCCGCAAATCATGCCGATCCGTGAACTAAGGTTTCTTCATTGTCCAAGAAATTAAGATCGGTTTATCTCCTTGAGATTGATGGTGGTTTTGAATTAATATATTATTTGAGTAATTTCTTCATGTTCTATGTACAACTTACAATTATATTTGTTGTTTGGATTTGATTTTGTATTCGTGGAAAACAGTATTTGTATTACTCTATCGTGCACGAATGTTGTTGAATGGATTGAATAAATTGTTTCATATCATTATATCATTAGATATCTTGAATTTCCACCATAAACACAGATATCTTGTGAATGACAACTCTATATCACTTGTGACATACTACGTATTAATTAAACAACTGTTAACTTATGCGGAAAAGATATGCTTGGCAAGCTATGAAATGAACAATAAAGGTTTTGGTCTGTAAAATCTCTTGATTTCAGTGAGTGAACAACAACATTACAAAATGCGAGTTTTTATGCTCAACTAGTTAGCTTGGGAAGTCTGCTAATAAAACCTAGGTAAGCCGGCCACAAAAGCTAAAATGAAGCAAAAGAAGCCCAATAAGATATTATAAGGACCGCATCCCCCCTCAAGATGGATCAAGGTGCATCTTGCATTCCCATCTGGAACAAATTTGATGGTAGATGAGTGCCTGATACATTCTCGGTGAGGGAGTCGGCCAACTAGCTCTGAGTTGAGCAATGTTGCTAAGTTATGAGATACTTGAGTAGTTTTTCTCATGTGAAGTGACAATCCAACTTGATGTGTTTCATTGTCTTGTGAAACACAGGGTTCTTGGCTATATAGATAGTTGTCTAGCTATCGCAATTCACTGGTATGGGGTTGATATCTTCTGCGCGCAGTCAGCTCATGAAGGAGGCGGCATAGCAAAGATAACTCGGCACAAACTCTTTGCAAGGAATGGTACTCTGCTATATATCATTGAGGATAATGATACTCTCATCTATGC
Source organism: Polygonum maritimum (assembly GCA_963924305.1). Taxonomy (NCBI): domain Eukaryota; kingdom Viridiplantae; phylum Streptophyta; class Magnoliopsida; order Caryophyllales; family Polygonaceae; genus Polygonum; species Polygonum maritimum. The sequence continues at coordinate 38,420,617 of OZ002730.1, read as the reverse complement.
AAGATTCTTCATGTCCCGTCTATAACCAAAAATATTCTTTCCGTTTCCGAATTTATTTTACAAACACAATGTGTCATGGCTTTCCTACCCACTTGTTTTCTTGTGGAGGACATTCAAATGGGGTCTACAATCCTTAGCGGTCTATGCATTGTCGCATTAATGTTGTCTACCTTTGGCCTAGTTCTCCACCCATCTCTTTTTTTTGGTGGAAAGGGAGTTGAGCTCCTTAAACTAAAACAAAGCAAGATACAAGACTAGTTCAGGATCATTCGAGGGGTAGTTACGCCCCTCATATCATTCGAAATAAAAGACAAAACTCCATCAGGCGGGTTACAAAACACATGTAGTCCTAAAGGGAAATCAAAAGCATAGGAAGCGAGATAATCGGCCGCGCCGTTCGCCTCTCGAAAGATGTGACAAGATTGGACTAGCCAATTCCTACGAAGAAGGTCTTGCCAAACATTGACGAGACCGAAGAGCGGATGTTGTCGCTCTAAAGGTTTGCCCAACAACAGAATCGCCAATTGTGAGTCTGTCTCTAGGAAAACCTTCCGAAAGCCCTTCTCCCAAGCAAGCTTCAACCATTGCACCATCCCCCATAGCTCCGCCGTTGGAACACTGCACGTTCCTAGATGGTGCACAAAGCCCCATTTCCAATGGCCCTTGTGGTCCCTTAAAATGCCTGCAACCGCTGTATTTCCGGCCCGCAGGGCTCCATCTGCATTAATCTTGATCCACCCTTCCTCCGGCTTCGTCCAGGCGATCGCAGTAAGAGTCTTGGCTCGGGTCGCTGCCACGCCAAGGTTTTTTAACCTTGCCAGCTTATACTCGCCGGCCTGTTGCTGCACAAACCTACCTTTATTGCCCTAAAATTCCTCCTTTCTAAAAATCGTTGCATTCCACCACTTCCATTGCCACCAGAACATTGTTGCAAAGACGTTCGGCCAATCCATGCCTTCAGTAAAGGTTATGTTCCAACACAAGTTCCTGCACATCCAGACCCCATACTTCTCTGTAAAGATATTTGGACCGATCGGGTTCCCCACAAAAACCGTCCATGTACTTCTGACCTTAATGCAATCTCTAAAGAGGTTACACAAAGACTCATCTTCAACGCCACAGAGTTGGCACACCATAGACATACTCATATGCCTACGGTACCGCTCTACACCAGTGAGGATAACACTTTTGAGTGCCAACCAGATGAAGCTTCGGACCCTTTCCGGAACGTTTAGGTGCCCAAATTTTCTTATATACATCGTTGTCCATTCCCTATGGAGGTTTGGGCTGCAACACCATATTGTAAGCGGTCCCACAGAATAATTCCCATCTTGCGTGCCATGTCCTGGAGCTGGTCATCATCACTAATCACAACCGATGTTATCAACTAAAGGATTTCTTCGGGTAGAAGGCCCGAAAGCTTTCCCCAATCCCATCCTTCCCCTTGCACCCAATAGTAGTTGACTGTGTGTGAGGTCTCCTACTCCGACAAGTTCGTTGTGGCATGATCCAACAGGCGTTCATCCATCAACCACACATCAAGCCAAAACCTAACCACCCGTCCGTTCCCCAGTGGCCATCGCACCCCCGGGATGATGACTTCGTTCACACCCTTGTGGATGCTACGCCGGATGTGGGACGGCGGGCTACTAACCGATCCCAATGGTCGAATATATTTGCTCCTAATCGCGTCCTCCCATAAGCCCCGGTCTTTCATTGAGGAAGCGCTAGGCCAGCTTGCAAAAAAGAGACATGTCCAGCTCGTGCATTGATCGGATGCCCAAACCCCCGAACCTTTTAGCCTAGCAAATGTCTTCCTAGTTCACCAGGTGCATTTTTCGCCTATCCGCCCATGTATCCCAGATAAAGGCTCGGGTGACCTTGTCAATCTCATTTCAGACCTCCATCGGTAGCTACATTGATGCCATCGTGTAAACCGGGATGGAGTTGAGCACTGATTTAGCCAACGTGATCCTTCCTGCAAGGCTTAAGTGTCTCGCTTTCCAACTCGATAACTTGGTTGTAATTTTCTCCAAAAGAGGCTTGAAGGTCTCCTTGTTAACCCTTTTGTGAAGGACAGGCATGCCCAAATATTTGCCGAGGTCTTTACGGCCTTGATGCCACTTTCCCTCTCAAGTGATTGAACCACATTAAGTTCGACATTAGGGGAAACAAAAAGTTTGGACTTACTTGGGTTCTCCTTTTGCCCAGAGGCATCAGAAAAGCACTAGGCATCCGAGAATAATCTTCATTTGAGCCACCGATGCTTCCACACAGATGATCACATCATCAACAAAAAGGACGTGAGAAACTTTTGGTCCTCTACGGGATAAGCGAATTGACTTCCACTGATCATTAGCCACCATGTTACATATCAGTTGGCTTAGCCTCTCAATAGAATGGACGAATAGGTAAGGGGATATCGGGTCCCCTTGCCTAATCCCCAACTCTGGTTTGAATTCTTCAGTAACTTCCCCATTCCAAAGCAAGTTCATCGTGGGGGTCGAAATACACTCCATAATCCAATTGATCCAAGGCCCTGAAATCCCAATATCTCGCAGAGTATCTTCCACGAAATCCCACCGAAGCCGGTCGTAGGCCTTCTCGAGATCAAGCTTGATCACCATCCACCCCTCGACACCCTTTTTTCTTTTCATGGAGTGAACTATTTCTTGAACAAGAACAATATTATCAATGATAATCTGTCCCGGGAGAAAACTCCCCTGCATGGGTCCGAGGAGCGAGGGGATGATCGGTTGCACCCTCTTCACCAAGAGTTTCGTGATGATCTTGTATATCACATTACACAAGCTGATGGGCCTAAATTGGCTGATCACCTCCGGCTTCTCGACCTTCGGAATGAGGGTAATAAGAGTTTGGTTCATCTCAGGAGGTAGGAAAGCACAATTAAGAAATATTTTAACCTTACGAATGATGGAGGGCCCCACAGTATGCCAACAGGACTGAAAGAACACCGACTAGAAGCCCTCGATCACGGGGGCCTTGAAGGCTCCCATTTGCTTTGTAGCTTCATGTATCTCCTTGTCAGTGAAAGGGGCCATAATCGTCTCCCATTCCTCAGTAGTTCAAGTGTTAGGAAAATAGGGGAGTGGTCCAACGAAGTCTGGGGAGGTGCCTAACGCTCGCCTTAGGCCAGTTTCATGCGGCACTCAATGATGTCTCTCATTTTGGTGGTGTTTTAGTAGTTAATTTCCCTTGTAAATATGTGTCTTTTGTTCCTTTCCTTGTTAGTTTCATTCCTTTTTAGCTTAGTTCCCGGTTTTCTTTAAGATTCGGAAACTATGCGAGTTTGTTATGTTTTGTAGGTAAAATGGCGTAAATGAGGACATTTTGGAGGAGCATTTAAGGAGGAGCTAAGCAAAAGAGTCAAGGAACGGAAGAGCCATGCAAAGATCAACGAGGAACCAAAGGAAAACCAAGAAGTGAAGAAGGACTGAGGCCCAGGATCGAGTACCACCACATCGGGCCCGAGATCGAGCAACCAGAGCACAGGACCGACGTTCCCAACGTCGGGCCCGAGGTTGTCCCGTGTCGGTCCAAGTCGGCAATTGTGAATATTAGGCTCCAAGGCACAAATGTGGTGAACTTCCAATTTTGCCCTTCTTCTAACTTGGAATTCCTTGGTCCCCAATCAAGAGAAAAGCATAATTAGAGGGAGATTAGAGATCATCCAACAACAATCCCACACCAAATCACTCTCAAAGGCTCAAGGAAGGCTTGGAGAGCAAGGAGAAGAAAGGAGGAGGAGAAGAGGAGGAAATCGGTGGAGCTAGAGAGAGTTTTAGTGAGTTTGTACTTGTTTTGCTTTGGATTTAGTAGAATTAAGACTTGGATCTTGTGAACCCCTTTGAATTTGAATGCAATTTGGCTTTGAGTTGAGATTGATGATTGAGATTTGCTTGCTTTTACATTTGATTGCTTTTTACTCTTACTTGATGGAGTAGATTCCATAGTCTTGGGCTATGGGGGGAAACCCCTAGCTAGGATTGGGTAGGAAACCCCAATTCCATAGCCTTTGAGTGCTTGATCTATGAATCCTCTCTACACTAAGCTTCAATTCTCTTGTGGAAACAAGGGACATAGGGCTTATGATTGGTAAGAGTAAGCGAAAGTGATCTCTAACCCTTCACTAGACCTAACATCGAAGGAGAGTGAAAACTCCCTTGGGTCGAAGTGTAGAGTGGAGGGATCGAAGGCTAGCAACCTCGATCTAACAAGGATAAACACTTATTGGCTGAGTTGGGGTGGAATTACCCAAGTCTAGTTAGGGAAGGAACCCAAAAACCAAAGACCGATCTACTATTTGAGCAAGACCGAGTTCCCCAGTACATCGGGCCTGACGCCGTGTAAGTCGGTCCCGGCCAAATTAACCTCGATCCACCCTCGGACCGAAGTGACCTGTGTCGGTCCGAGGTGATTTCTCTTGTTTTTCCTCATTTTGCCTTTCTTTTATCTCTTTTTAGTCTTTCGGGTACTCTCAACACACGAACTCTCGTGTGTTCGACACCCTACCTCTCTACTACAAGTGAGGTTCGGTTTATAAATTTAGATTTTGAGACCCTCCGATCCCGGACCGATCAGAATTTTTGGCGCCGTTGCCGGGGAGTTCCATTTGTTTGAGGTACCCATCTTTTGTTGAGTCTTTGCTTTGGTAGTGATTTGGGTGAGGGACTAGCCCAAACCCCTTGTTTGTTTTGATTCGGTTTTGTTTGTGTCTTTGGTTGTAGGTGAATGCGAGCTCGTTCCGTCCGAGGAACACTTGAGCTCGACTTTGTGTGTGACCCGGAGAGTATTCTAAAGCAAGCCCGAAAGAAGAAGAGGATGGCGGATCAAGCCCGTGATGAGGAGGTTGAAAGGATGAGAGCCGAAATGGCTCGAATGCAACTTGAAATGGCGAACCGAGATGCCGAGGCCCGTAGAGAGCGGGAGCAAAAGATGAGATTGGAGGCTCAAATCAACACCCAACCCCGGAATGCTAGACAATACATGCATCCGGAGTTGAAGGTGCCGGAACCGGCTATCGTCTTGCCGGAGGTGTCGAGGAATTTTGAGATCAAAACTCAATTTATCTCACTCATCAAGAGAGAGCAATTCCAAGGGAGACCGAATGAGTGTCCGATCGAGCATGTGAAGCAATTCAAGGACCTATGTGAGACCATCTCGACGGATGACGAGACACTTGAGTACGTGCTACTCAAAGCCTTCAAGTGGTCTTTGGGAGGCAAAGCTTTGCATTGGTTGGAGAGTCAAGCACCTCGTTCCATCACATCATGGAGGGCTCTCAATGAAGCATTCTTGATGAAGTTCTTCCCGCCCACCAAGACGACGGAGCTAAGAAGGAAGATAGCAAGCTTTCAACAAGGAGCCCACGAGCCACTCTTCGAGGCATGGGACCGGTTCAAAGAGATGTTGAGGGCATGTCCAACGCATGGGCAACAACCTTATGTCCTTCAAGACATTTTCTTCCAAGGAATCAACCCCGCGACCAAGGATAAATTGAACCTCCATACCGATTGTGGGTTCATTGACTTGCCCCCGGAGCAAGCGTGGGAGTTGCTAGACAAGCTCTCCGATTATGAAGCCATGTATGGAGTCAATCAAGTGAACAAGGAAGTGAGAATCCATGGAGACGGTCCGAAGAGGCTCTATGATCCAAAAAGTGAAGAGGTGGATAAAGATGTGAAGATCCAATTCTTGGAGGATGAGTTGAACAAGATGAAGAGGCTCTATCACCAAAAGCAAAACACAAGAGCTTGTGAAGAGTGTGGCTCTTTGAAGCATGGAGCCCAAGATTGCCCAAATGAGCGCCAAGTCCGACTGGCCGAGCAAATTGAGGAGGCCAACTATGTCCAAAGGAACTTCGGAGGGAGAGCGAATTTTAACAATGGAGGAAGGTGGAACCAAGGCCAAGCTAGTGGCTACAACAACAACTTCAACCAAAACGAGCCAAGGGCCCAACCACCACCATACCGACCTCCGGGATTCTATGAGCAAACTCCACAATGGGCTCAAGATTTGAAGAATCAAGTCACCAACATAGAGAGAAGATTTGATGACATGGGTGCCCAATTCAAAGAGTTTGGTATATGGAGAAGGCAAGTGGACGACCAATTTGTTCACATGGCAAACCAACTTCCAAGAGAAGAAGGGAGACTCCCGGGCCGACCCGAGGAGAATCCCCGTGCTCAACAACAACAAAATGAAGTTCGAGCCATAGGATTGAGGAGTGGACGGAGTTTGCCCGAGCCACGCATTCCAAAGACAAGAGAAGAAGGTCGGACCGAGGTTCCCAGCACCTCGGCCCCGACGTGCCCAGATATCGATCCAGTAGACGGAGGAGGTCCCCTGAGTTGGACCGAGGAGGAGCATAACTCCGGCCCGACATTCCCTGTAGTCGGCCCGATGTGCCCAGAAAATCTCTGCCCCAGGACCGAGGTTCCTGAAGTCGGTCCCGAAGCCATTCCAAAGTCAGTCCAAGCTGAAGATGTGGAGAGAAGCCAAGATCAGTCCAAGGAGGTGGATTCAAGCAAGAAGCAAGGTGTCACAACTCTTCCATATCCTTTGAAGAAGCCCAAGGATATTGTTGAGGGCAAGTTCAAGCGGTTCTTGAAGCTCTTGCAAGGCTTGAACATCACCATCCCATTCACCGATGCTCTAAGTGAGATGCCATCTTATGCAAAGTTCTTAGAGGAAATCTTGAGCAAGAAAAGGTCAATTGTAGAGATGCAAGATGAGGTGAAGATCTTGGAGCTACCTCAAAAGCTAGGTGATCCCGGAAGATTTGCCATCACCGTGGGGATTGGATCCCAAAACTTCAAGGCTCTTTGTGATTTAGGAGCAAGCATATCGGTTATGCCCATGAGCATATGGAGAAGGGCTAACCTCGGAGATATGGAACCGGTTGATATGAGTCTTACTATGGCCGATGGATCATCAACAAAGGCCACCGGAATTCTAGATGACGTCCCGGTTAGAGTTGGAAGATATTTTGTGCCCAATGATTTTGTGATCCTCGACATGAAAGAAGATCCGATGGTGCCCATTATTCTTGGAAGGCCGTTTCTAGCCACGACGGGTGCCAAATTCGATGTGAGAAATGGGAAGGTCACTTTCGAGATTGGCGAGGAAGAGGTGGAGTTCCATCTCAACAAAGCTCTTAATGAACCGGATGCTTTGGCAATCTTGAAGTTGGAGGAAAGTGCCAAGCGCAAGAGGGAGGAGTTGGAACCCACAAGAGAGGAAGAAGCACCATTGAGAGATCATGACATGGTCAATGTTCAAGAGCAAGAAAGAGTTGCTAGATCCATTGGTGAACCATGAAGAGTCAAGAGATGGAGACAACCCAAGAGTCCATGAAGAGTATCCTTCTTTGTATCCTTTTGATGTGGGCGATTTTTACATTTGTTTAAGTGATTTGAAAGAGAATCTAGAGGATGATTACCTTTGCTTGAGTGATTTGCAAGAAGACTTGAGTTATAATGTCATTGAGTCCCCTAGAAATTCTTTAGATTTTTGTGATGTAGGTGATGAAGAGCAAGTGGAGAAGATGCAAGAGATGCCAACCTACACTTTGGAGGAGAAGAATGATGGAGAATTTGGAGGCCACACTTTCATCAAACACAAATGGTGGCACTTCGGTTATGAGGAGAATGGAGATGCATATGACAAGGAGGATCAATTCACCATTTTTCACCCACCTTGAAGGGTAGAGGTTAGAAGTCAAGCTAGTGACTTAAAAGAAGCGCTCCTCGGGAGGCAACCCGGGTTTAGTAGGTTTATTTTCGTAGTTTCTAGTTTGCTTTTCTTTGCCATAGCTTAGATTCTTTCTAATCTCTCTTAGCATGTGTTTTGTGGAATTGTGTGTTATATGAGCTTCATGATCATGTGTGGTATTTGTGGAAATGATGCAATGACTTGTGGGTAGACAATTGCCAAGACGAGGGAATTTTTAGGAAACCAAAACGGGTAGGACCGAGGTACCCAGTACCTCGGGCCCGAGGTCCCTAACGTCGGTCCTGTATTGCCGGTCCACTTTGGACTTGACTTTGGACGAAATTCCTATTATACCCTTCTGACCTAACTTTGTCTTCTACCCCATTTAAGCCTTCTTCCACATACCCACCACCCATCACCCTCATAACTACCTTCCCAAAATACCAAGTCCACTCTTACAACCCCCAAATCGATCCAACACTCCACCATACTCGAACCTCAAGCAAATCTCACCACAAATCTCGATCCATACCCCTAGCATCCTCAAGCATCGATCCAAAGGCCAAAAATCCCAACAAAGTCCCATAGTTCTTCATCCCTCTTCTAGATCTAGAAGAGAAATTTGGGTTCTAAGAAATTGATTGTTAGAAGTCTTTGATTCTTCAAATTTGGTATGTGAATCTCAATCTCTACTTGATTCTTTGTGAATTTCATGCTTTCATTGCTAGATTTGAGATATGCCATGATTGAGTGAGCTTAGACCTTGAGCATTGATGTCCGTGTTTTAGGTAGATTTTTAGGGTTTAGATAGGTTAGATTTAATGGTGTTTTGTGCTTGAGTCATGTGTTTTTGAGTCTTTTTGCATGAGTTTTCGTATTTCCTTGAGATTCGGAAACTACGCGCTTTTGTGTCGTTTTGTAGGTATTTTGAAGCTTGAAGACGAGTTTGGAGCGAGGCTAGGAGAGGATGGATGAGCTAGGAGAAGATTTCAAGTGGAAGAGTCAAGAAGAGGAGCTAAAGAGGAGCCAAAGCAAGAAGAAAAGTCAAGCAAAAAGTCCCAAGATCGAGCCCAAGGAGGTCGAGATCGAGCAGAATCATTAAAACTTGGAAGCCAAGGAACAAAAGTCCCAGGATCGACCTTGAGGGGGTCGATATCGACCCTAGGAGGGTCGAACCTAGGCGCCGACTTCTTCTATCCGGATTACATGTTGAAGTTTCCAAATCTGTATTTTAGGAAGGTGTTTTCTTTGTGTTTCCTAGTTAGATTAGGACTCCTTTTTGTCTATAAAAGGAGGTGGAACCTATAGTTTTTGATACATACATTCAATCAATCCAAGACTTGGAGAATTAGGGAGAAGACTTGGAGAGCAAGTTTGAGATTTGTAAGATTGATCTTTGGTTTTTATTTGAATTTTAGTTTGGTTTGATCATGTCTTCTTCTTCTTCTTCCTATTCTCTCTTTGCTATTTGTGAGTAGTCTTCTTAAGTTCTAGGGTTGGGCAAAAACCCAACACAATCATGCATGTTTAAAACTTGAATTCATGACTTGAATGCTTAAGGATCATATCTAACCTATCTTGTGCTTAATCTTTGATGAAAGTTGAGACATGTCTTGTAATTGACTATAGCGAAAGTGAAAAGTTAGTTGCTTGATTATATCTAATAGGATTATTTGCGAAAGTTGATATTCCTAGGTTGAAGGATAGGTAGAAAGTTGTTTGATTTGCGAAAGTTGATTGAATAACTTGAATTGTTTGCGAAAGTTAACTTTTCTATGATCTAGATGGCATGATAGTTGTGAATTCTTGTCAAAAGCATGTATGGTTGTTGTTGTGGTAGCCCTAGCCCTAGGATTTTCCCTTTATATTGATTGAAATTCGTGTTTCTGCTTTGATCCTGACTCCCTAAGTCGTGTTCGAACCGTTACTTGTGTGATTGAGTGTGTTTTGTGTGCGTTCGTGTGTTTCCGCTCTCAGGATCGACCTCCCTAGGGTCGAGATCGACCCTCTTTGGGTCGAGCCTGAGTTGTTCTGCCCTTGTTTTCTTTGCTTTTTCGTAGTTTATCGATTAAACTTAGCACTACTCTCGCTTCCGTGGACGATCCTGACTTCGCTATACTCAGCGGGGTCTTGAATACAAATTTATTTGTTCGAGAAACCCTTCAACAAGCATCCATGGTGATTTGCATGCATTGTGAAATTTGTGCTTAATTGTTGCAAAAACCCACTTAGAACTTCGAGTGATGATGAGAGATGGTTGATTTTGGATTTTAGGAGCATGATAGAGTGTTTTATGAGTGAAAAGAGGTAGAGAAGTCGGATTAGAGTCGGTCCGAGGTACCCAGAACCTCGGGACCGATGTTGAAAGTCGGTCCAAGACTCGGACCGAGGTTGAGAACCTCGGACCCGATGTCCTCTGTTCGTCGGTCTTGTGCTTTTCTATTTTCTCTTGTGTGAGCTTTAGGATTCATGAGCTTGAATGTTGGTTAAAGCATGTTTATCATGATATATCTTGTAGCTTGACTATTGTTATGTGATTCTTTGTTCATGCATGATTGGATTTTGTGGATTGAGTGTCTTAAGAGCAAGTATGGGGTTATTTCCTTGCATGATGAGTTGTTTGTTGTGGAAGCTTGTGCTCTTGTTGTGATTGTATAGATTTTATCTTGAAGTTCTTTGCTTTGATTGTGTAGGTACCATGTCTACCCGTGCATCTTCTTCAAGGATGGAGAAAGCAACAAGAAAGTCCAAGAAGTCGTCCAAGAGGGTCCAAAGGATGGACGATGTGCGTTTCGAAGATGATGATGTGGCTAGAGAGTATGAGCGACTCATGGGTCTATCTCACCACACTCGGTGGTTAGATTGGGAATCCATTAGGAAGATGTGCATGGATGAGGCTTTTATTCGGTGCTATTCTCATATTGGGCTCAACGTCTTGCTAAGGTATAACAACACTCACTATCCCGCCTTGACGTCCGAGTTCATGGCAACTTTCAAGTGCACCTATGAGGGGGTCGAGAGTGAAGGCATGATTTCCTTCCAAATGGGCAACGAGTTGCACGAGCTCTCTCTCCGGAACTTGGCACACTACTTCGGCTTTCCTTTCCCGAGAGAAGAAGCTTATGTTGATAATGAGAAGGTGGACTATCTTTGGAGGTTTGTAGCCGGAAGAAGTGAGATGAGGAAAGGCGCATCGACAAATGAGATAGCAAATCCACTCTACCGAGTCATGATCCGAGCCTTGGGTTGTTCCATCTTTGCTAGGCACGAGTTGAGCAAGCCAATGAAGGAGGAGGCCATGTTACTCTATGAGATGTTGTTTGAGAATGAGAAGCCAATGAACCTTGCATGGGAATGGGTGAAGATGGTGAGGGATTTCCAAAGTTCCTCATGGATCTATTTCGGAGGCATGATAGCCATGTTGGCTCATCGTCTTGAGGTGGACTTCTCTACCTATACGCCGGCCCCTAATGGTGTGGAGTTCATGGACCTTAAGTACTTCAAGAAGGCCAACATTATCAAAGAGAAGCAAGTGACCGGTGCCACCACTTACCTAGCCCCACACTCCAACTTCGACAAGGTGCACATTCCCTTGGGGCCACGTCTCTTCAACCTCACAAGCTACTACAATTGGTACCAAGTGTGGGTGGGCAAGGAGAATCCATATGGAGAGCCGGAGGGGACACTTGAGTGTAGGAGACAAGCACAACACATTCGCTTCACTTCTCCTCAAGTTTCCCCGGACACCGAAGAAGAGGAGCCCAACCAATATGAGTTCGTGAGAAGAGATGACATGGACGTGGACTTACCTAGAGATGAAGAAGAAGAAGAAGAAGGTGGTTACCACAATTTGCTCACCGACCACGCTCCAACACTATTGGACCGAGGTGCATCCCATGTTGGGCCCGATGTTCATCAACGTCGGTCCGACGTCTTTTTGCCCGATCCGGTCCCAAGCCGATTTGAGAGGGGTGAGGGAAGTGGAGCACAACAAGCATCACCAAGCTATGGAGGATATGAAGGGTACGCCCAATGGTATGGGCCCGGAATGGTGTTCCCCGAGCCTCAACAATCGGTGGACATGAACTTCTTGGTCAACCAAATGGCGCATCTCCAACTTCAACAATCAAGCATGCTTCAAGAGGCACACCAATTCAACCTTCAACAACAAAACCTCAACTTCCAACAACAACAACTTTTCCACCACCAAGAAGACTTCCAAGTTGAATTTGATGAGGTGAACCGCAACATAGCCTACATGAGACGTGATGTGGATGACTTGCGAGCGGCCGAGGACCAAAGATGGAGCGTCCAAGAGAGTTTCAATGAGTGGATGACCGGGAACTTCTCTTCCCGTGAAGATCAATGGATGCGTCCCGCCCCACAAATTCAACCGCCAAGTCAAGACCCTTTCCACGACCAAGTGTATGAGCGAGAGCGGCAAGCATGGCTCCAAAGGAGACAACGCCGTGGTCACCCTCCAAACTAAGCCTCAACAAGTCATTCAAGAATAAGGAAATTGTGAGCTTTCTCTACTCTTCTCTTTACTTTTGAGTTTTGATTTCTTTTGATGAGGACATCAAAGTTTTAAGTATGGGGTGGGTTAGTAGCTCATAGTTCCATGTATGATTGTGTTTGTTTTGTTTATGGGATGTTTCATTTTGGGTTAGTGGCATGATGTGTGATGCATGAATGATGATTGAATGGCATGAATGGATGAGTTTGTTTGCTTTGTTAGAGAAATTTTTTAAAAAATCCCTAAAAATTCGAAAATTTCGGTTGAAAAATGTCAAAGAGATTTTGTTTTGGACTAGGAATTTCCATCTTAGATGTCCATATGAAGGCTAATGATGATGTGAGCATGTAAAGTCCTTTGCATATTTTTGGATAGTTTAGCCTCTAATGGATGTTGTTTTTGATGTGATATGCGGCACTCAATGATGTCTCTCATTTTGGTAGTGTTTTAGTAGTTAATTTCCCTTGTAAATATGTGTCTTTTGTTCCTTTCCTTGTTAGTTTCATTCCTTTTTAGCTTAGTTCCCGGTTTTCTTTAAGATTCGGAAACTGTGCGAGTTTGTTATGTTTTGTAGGTAAAATGGCGTAAATGAGGACATTTTGGAGGAGCATTTAAGGAGGAGCTAAGCAAAGGAGTCAAGGAACGGAAGAGCCATGCAAAGATCAACGAGGAACCAAAGGAAAACCAAGAAGTGAAGAAGGACCGAGGCCCAGGATCGAGTACCACCACATCGGGCCCGAGATCGAGCAACCAGAGCACAGGACCGACGTTCCCAACGTCGGGCCCGAGGTTGTCCCGTGTCGGTCCAAGTCGGCAATTGTGAAGATTAGGCTCCAACGCACAAATGTGGTGAACTTCCAATTTTGCCCTTCTTCTAACTTGGAATTCCTTGGTCCCCAATCAAGAAAAAAGCATAATTAGAGGGAGACTAGAGATCATCCAACAACAATCCCACACCAAATCACTCTCAAAGGCTCAAGGAAGGCTTGGAGAGCAAGGAGAAGAAAGGAGGAGGAGAAGAGGAGGAAATCGGTGGAGCTAGAGAGAGTTTTAGTGAGTTTGTACTTGTTTTGCTTTGGATTTAGTAGAATTAAGACTTGGATCTTGTGAACCCCTTTGAATTTGAATGCAATTTGGCTTTGAGTTGAGATTGATGATTGAGATTTGCTTGCTTTTACATTTGATTGCTTTTTACTCTTACTTGATGGAGTAGATTCCATAGTCTTGGGCTATGGGGGAAACCCCTAGCTAGGATTGGGTAGGAAACCCCAATTCCATAGCCTTTGAGTGCTTGATCTATGAATCCTCTCTACACTAAGCTTCAATTCTCTTGTGGAAACAAGGGACATAGGGCTTATGATTGGTAAGAGTAAGCGAAAGTGATCTCTAACCCTTCACTAGACCTAACATCGAAGGAGAGTGAAAACTCCCTTGGGTTGAAGTGTAGAGTGGAGGGATCGAAGGCTAGCAACCTCGATTTAACAAGGATCAACACTTATTGGCTGAGTTGGGGTGGAATTACCCAAGTCTAGTTAGGGAAGGAACCCAAAAACCCAAGACCGATCTACTATTTGAGCAAGACCGAGTTCCCCAGTACATCGGGCCTGACGTCGTGTAAGTCGGTCCCGGCCAAATTAACCTCGATCCACCCTCGGACCGAAGTGACCTGTGTCGGTCCGAGGTGATTTCTCTTGTTTTTCCTCGTTTTGCCTTTCTTTTATCTCTTTTTAGTCTTTCGGGTACTCTCAACGCACAAACTCCCGTGTGTTCGACACCCTACCTCTCTACTACAAGTGAGGTTCGGTTTATAAATTTAGATTTTGAGACCCTCCGATCCCGGACCGATCACTCAACGTTGGCTAGCACTCTGTCCAGGCGTTTTGCCACATGTGTCGCCACCTCATTTCGCCTTGACCAGGTAAACTTTGTGCCCAAGAATCCCAGGTTAAGGAGCATGTTACGATCAATGAACTGTTGGAACTGAGGTGTGTCGCCATGAAGGCGGCCTGAACCCCTCTTAGGCGGCGGGGAGGCTCGGCTGCTTCCAGCCCATAGGCGGCGGTTTGAGGGCCGGACACGCCACCATCGACTTGTCCGACCATCACTCCGTCCACTACCATCTCCGTGTCGGCCGTCGTGCTTACTGCAGCCGCCACCATCTCGACTTGAGAGGAACTCACCTCCGCTACCATGGTTGTAGAGGTGATTCCGTTCATATTTTGCTCCGTCTCGAAAACCCGGATAGGCGCTACCGTCGTTGTAGAGGTGATTCCATTCAAATATTCCTCCGACTGTGGTGGGTATTGTAGGTCGGCTTTCCCCGTCTCCACTTCCTGATTTCCAAAACAGCCTTCCTGGGCCTGAGATTCAGAGTGGGCTCCCTCTATTTCCATACAGGCCTTAATTCTCTTGTTTGATTCACCACTCACTATTGGGCTTGGCCCATTAGCCCCTATAGTTGAACCTTCTCGACGGGTACCGTTTCCACCCTTTTTCCCATTTGTTTTCCTTCTGGCATCCTTTTTCTCTAGCTCACTTTTCCCTGACACAAACCGAAAAATCCCTGCAACTTCCTTGGACACCTTTTGTCCACTAGTTTCTCCTTGTCAGATCCTCCCTTCAACGCCGCCTGATTTCCTTTCTCCTGTCTCTCTTGGCTCCCAGTTTTTAGAGCTTCAACTTTTCGACCCCCTAAAGGAGAGCTAGAACCACTTCCATCCTGTCTGTTCATGCTTTTTCCAGCTTGTAACCCTGCGCCTTCCACTTTCCCATTTACCGAAGCTTGATGGCCGTGGTTGGTAGCAGCCTTTCCTTTTCTCTAAACTAGCCTGCGACGTCGGACTTCCATCCATTCACCAAACTGCTCCGGCTCCAACGAGTTCCCGCTAGCGGAATGCTACCCTTTCGCCAGCTTTAATTTCTTCATCTCTTCTTCTATGTTCTTTGGGTCCAATGGACGTTGTGTAAGGCGATGCCCATAACGGCCACATTTGAAACAGATGCCATGCAAGTTTTCATACTCAGCCAAAACCCTTTCTCCTATCACTTGGATAGCTCCCTTCAACGGCTTGGTTAAGTCGACCTCCACACATATTCTAGCGAACCGCCCTCGCTTGGCATACAACGTTTTCAAGTCCACCTTGATTGCCTTCCCCACCGTTGCTGCTATTTGCATCAGAAGTTGTTCCTCATAAAGTAGGACCGGGAGGTTTGAGAGTCTGATCCAAGCCGGAGTAGTGGTAATGGTGTCGTGGAGCAAGTTGAAGCTTGGTGTCCATGGTTTGATGATGAGGTAGTGGTCGTAGACAATCCATGGGCCTCTTGTCAATGCCTCCATATAGTCACTCTCCGTCTTGAATTTCACCGTGAAGTAGCCATTCGGAAGGTTGATGAGGTGGACCTTCTCCTTCTTCTTCCTAATGTCTTGCAGTTTCCTCTCCATGAAGTGATACGGCACTATCGCCTCTAAGGTTTTCAGGATGAGAGTGTTCGTCCACACCTGGGCTAGGGCACCGGGAACATCTCCTACAACGCCAATAACTGGCTCCTTCGCCTCCCCATGTGGATACGTCACTGTGACTTTTCCTCTTAGGTAGTTCGGCGGAAACACCAGTCTGATCTGAGTTTCCTACTCAACCACCATGTCTCTCGAAGAGGGCTGGATCCCGAATCCCAACCTTGTTGGAGCCTCCTGCTTGCTCTGGGTGCACCTAATCGATGGCCAGCATTTCCCCGCGAACCTCTCTACTAGCATCCGTGGGATCCCTTGGTGGCATGTTGTGGGAGGCCTCAACGGCCTCCATCTTCTCATCGGTGTTACGCTCGTTCTCTCTCTTTGTTTCATTCATTCATTCTTTCTGCATTGCTAGAGCTCTTCGTTCTCCACCCATCTCTTACTCAGTTAGGCGTCAACTCCTTGTAACTTCGTGGCACCACAAATTAGGACACCTTACTACTAGTTTATTTTTTTATTATTTTCCCCACAAACAATTTAGGTTAATTAGACAGGTCTTCTTTTTCTCAATCAGATTGTAGCACTTGTCATATTAATAAAATCCACAAGCTTCTTTTTTATTCATCTACTGTTACATCTACTCACCCTCTTGAGTATTTGTACGGATGTTTGGACCTCACCGGTTATGTCGCATGATGGTTTCAAATACTAAGTTATTTTTGTTGACCACTTCACTCATTACATGCAATGATCTAAAAATTCCTTCTAGGCCCCACCCAAGCAACGTCTAGGCGCTAGGTGATCACCGTCCCCCTAGCCTTTTAACCCGCCTAGGCGGTGCTAGGTGTTTGTCAGGCTAAACGGCTGCCTAGGCGGTCACTCTCCACCGAGAAGCCGCCTAGCATTTTTAGAACATTGATTACATGTGGCTGTACCCCCCGCAAAAAGAAATCAAAAACAAAATCCATATCACCAAGTTTCAGGCCTTGGTCGAGAAATTCTTCTAACATAAAATCAAGATCGTGTATTCGGATAATGGTGGCAACTATGTTGCTCTTAAAGACTTTCTCAATACTCATGGCATCACTCAACCCACCTCACTGCCACACACCCCGAAACACAATGACTTCTCTGAACGTTGACATGGCCACATCGTGGAAACCAGGCTACTATTGCTCACTTTCTCTTGACTTCCGCTTGATCATTGGCCACACGCTTCTTTTGTTGTCTACCTCATCAACTGGCTTCCAAACCCCATGCTCAATCATCTATCACCCTATGCCAAACTGCTCAATAAAAGTCAAGACTATGACAATTGCTCAATTATTTTGATTTTCTTTGCTACTGCATCCTTACACTTCACACAGGCTTGAGTTGAGATCAATCCCATGTGTGTTCATCAGCTATTCCCTTTGTCAGAGTGCTTATCAAGGTCCGAATCCAGTTACGATAAGAATGTATACTTCACGACATGTGAAATTCATTAAAATTGAGTTCCCATACAAGAATTATGCTCCTCAAGACTCACCTTCGATGCATGTTAGCAACGAATGGGCCACGATCTCTCTTGTAGTGTCGTCCATGTCATTAGTATGACCAATCACACCCCTTAACTCCACTACAACCCAAACCATAATGGTGGTGAGCTCTTCTCATCCATTGCCTCTCGTCAACCTTCTCCCAATCCTAACACTATTCCTGGTGCTTCGAAGACTGATACGACGTTCTCCCAAAACTTGATTTCATCCACTTTGGTGCCTTAAGTGCTTGTCCATGAACCCGAACCTGCCCAACTTGTCACAACTCCCAACTCTAATTCGTCTGCTCTTCCCCTATGAGACCCTAATCCTGTATAAAACATACCGATTGTTCCTGACCATGGCATCAATACTAGAGCTAAGAACAACATGTAAAAACCTATTACAAGGCTCAATCTCAATGTTGAAATCAAACAAGCTATTGAGCCTAACACCTTCACTTCGGTTCGCTCTCAAAGATCCATGGTGGCGAGCTGCAATGTAAGCCGAGTACGATGTGCTTTGTGCCAATCGTACATGGTTCCTAGTGCCCCCCTCGTCTAGCCACAACTTGGTTGGGTGCAAATGGGTCTTTAGGATCAAATATTACCCCATTGACTCTATCGATAAATACAAAGCCCGAATTGTTGCGAAAGGTTCACATCAAAGACCCAAGTGTGACTACTCCGAGACCTTCAACCCAGTTGTTAAACCAGTCACAGTTCACTTGGTTCTCACCTTGGTTGTCACTCAAGGTTGGATGGACATCAGTAGTGCCTTCCTCCAAGGCAAACTTCATGATCGAAGAGGTTTATATGCACTAAACTTCTGATCTCAAATCATTTTTGCTTTGTCTAGGGTTTCATGCTTCAATTTTTGATTCCCCCTTGATCATATCCTACGACATGGCACTCCTTGTGTACGTTTATGACATTATTGTCATCGATAATGACTCCTATCTTATGACACGTCTCTTAGATACTCTTGCTTGACTATTATCACTCAAAGATCTTGGTGAACTCTCTTATTTTTTCAAAGTTGAAGTTCACTTAAGGCTCCATGTCTGACCTATATTATTGTGCCAACGCAAGTATATTCATGATTGACTAAATAAGGTTGTCATGGAGCTTGCAAAACCAGTCTCTACTCCTATTGATGCCCAGATTGTGCTCTCTAAACATTCAGGTTCATTACTTCCTTCCCCAACAAATTCCCGTTTGCATATCGGTTCTCTTCATCACCTTAACTTAACTCGCTCGGATGTGGCTTATGATGTGAACAAGCTCTCCTAATACATGCAACCATCTACTACATTGCATTGGAAAGCTCTCAAGCATCTATTACTCTATCTTAATTAGTGGCATTTTTAGCCTGGGCATTCATATTTCCTCTTGATTGTCGTTTCAATTTTATGGTTTTTTGGACGCCGATTGGTTGGGAAACAAGGATGATTATATTTTCACCACCTGCTATCTTCTTCGTTGGTTCAACACATATATCTTGGAGCTCCCACAAACAAAAATCAGTTTCGAGATCTTCTAGGAAAGCCGAGTATAAGGATCTAGCCGACACTTGCTCAAAGTTATTGTGGGTCACTTTTCTCCTAACCGAACTTGGTGTAGCTTTCCTATGGAGCGGGTCTTATACTGTGGCAAATGGGGTACTGAATTTCTTAGCTCCGGTCCCATCTTTCATACTCATACGAAACACAGTGCCTTAGCTTACCATTTTGTTAGAGAACAAGTGTAAGCGAGATCTTAATGAGTAGGTCACATATCCACGAAAGATCAGCTAGCCGGCAATTTGATGAAGCCTCTTCATCTACCTCTTTTCACGGCTCTTCTTGACAAGCTTGGTCTCTCTTCCCACCATCCAGCTTGAGGGGGGAATGTTGATATACTAAAATAAAAATTGTCTTTACCGTATGCACTTACCTTTTATTATAGATGGATTATCCTCTAAATAGATGTTAAGCCTATAGGTTACTTGTGCACTAAGCTATGTTTGTATATGAATACCAATGACTTGTGCATAATACAATCGCTTGAATTCATTCATACAAAATCTATCTATATAGGGGCACGATATTTCGAGCGCATTATGTATCCTACTGTTACTCTTACATATATAGAAGCAACATTTTTAGTGGCTTAAAACCTTTGTTGTAAAGTAAGTTTATACCCTTATGATTTTGCATTTGAATTGGCAATGTGATGCAACTTGTGGGCTATTACTTATTTATTTAAATATATCAATTGAGAATATGCCGTGCATGATCATAAGCACGTCTCTTGCACAAGCCAGCGTGCGTATGGTATATACTAACTTAATTGATAGCACATCGGCTCGTAAAAAATGAAGACAGCACATAAATAATTCGGCCAGAATGTTGGTAAATTTTAAGCCTAAGTCCACTCCTTCGGACATTATATAAACCCCCCTCATATCGTCTTGTGTCTCACACAGCCCAAAAACAACAAAAAACCTTCTTTTTCTCGTAAGTCATAAAGATTTTCCATGGCTATTTCGAGGAAAATGTCACAAGCAACACTAGCCGTGGTGCTCCTTCTGATGACTCTTGCTGGGCAGAGTCTTGCCGCTCTGCAGGTAGGGTTCTACAAGGGCAAGTGCGGGGCGAACGACGTCGAGAAAGTTGTCGAAAGAGTGATCCGAGCTGAGTTTGCCAAGGATCCTACTCTTGTAGCTGCCCTTCTCCGCTTGCAATTCCATGATTGCTTTGTTAAGGTATGTGACAGAGTAGTTCTCTCATTTTCATTGACTAACTAATTGAACCTTCAATCATAACATAGTGGTTATTGCTTTGTCATGGATGTAATCAAGGGATGCGACGCCTCGATCTTGTTGGATGGCTCGAACACAGAGAAGACGGCTTCGCCTAACGGAAGTGTAAGGGGATACGATGTGATCGACAAAGTCAAGTCCGCTTTGGAACAACTTTGCCCGGGAGTTGTGTCTTGTGCCGACGTCATTGCCATTGCCACGAGAGTTACAGTCTTCTTGGCCAGAGGTACTTGGTACAATGTCGAGACCGGAAGAAGGGACGGGCTCACTTCGCTAGCGAGCGATGCTAACTCGGATCTCCCGGGACCAACAACTCCAGTCTCTACGGCCGTGAGTGCATTTGCTGCCAAGGGAATAAGCAAAGAGGACTTTGTTCTTCTTCTAGGCGGTCACACCGTCGGAATCGCGCATTGCTCGCTCTTCCAAAGCCGTCTCTACAACTTCAATGGAAACGGCGGGACGGACCCAAGCATGCACAAGGGCCTCGTCCAAAGACTCGTGAGGATATGCCCCAGGAACGGCGACGGATCCAACTCCGCCTTCCTCGACCAAAGCAGCGTAAGAAGCGCGAATCTCATGGGCAACGGCTTCTACTTTGCCATCAGGAAGCACAGGGGCATCCTCCAAATCGACCAGGACATGGCCCTCGACTCTTCCACCAGCGCCATCGTCGCCAAGTACGCCTCCAACAACACCCTCTTCAACATCGACTTCGGTCAAGCCATGATCAAGATGGGCAGGATCGGAGCACTCACCGAGTCTCAGGGCCAAGTCCGCAGATCTTGCAGATCAGTGAACTAATGTGTCTTCATTGTACACGAAAGTTCGGTTTATCGCCTTGAGATTTATGGTGGTTTTGAAATCAACTTTGTATTTGAGTCATTTCTTCATGTGCTACGTACAACTTACACTTATATTTGTTGTTTGGATTTAATTTTGTATTCGTGGAAAACAGTATTTGTATTACTCTATCGTGCACGAATGTTGTTGAATGGATTGAATAAATTGTTTCACATCATTATATCATTAGATATCTTGAACTTCCACCACAAACACAGATATCTTGTGAATGACAACTCTATATCACTTGTGAGGTACTACGTATTAAACAACTATTGACATATGCGGAAAAAATATGCTTGGCAAGCAAGCTATGAAATGAACAAGAGAGGTTTTGGTCTGTAAAATCTCTTGATTTCAGTAAGTGAACAACAACATTACAAAATACGAGTTTTTATGCTTAACTAGCTAGCTTGGGAAGTCTACTCATAAAACCTAGGTAAGCCACTGTTAGTACACAAAATATGCTGTGTACAAGTTTTTGCTCCTTCTTTAATGTTCTTCTTCTTCTCCAAGCCTCTTCACCTTCAATGACCTACAAAGCAATGGACCTAGGGGCGAGCGACCCCTAATCCACCTCTGTAGGATCTGCGTTAGTACTTCAGAGGTCGTCGACACCTACGATGTCGTCGACCAGAGTTAACAACTAGTGTTATGCAGCGGAATAAAGACACAAGAAAGATTGATACGTTACCACTTTGAACACAAGGAGTTATAGTGGAAAACTCTCTACAAACCAACTAGTTTGTATAGAGAAAAACCACTTGCCCTCTAAGCTTCAACCTAGAGGGACTTGAAGAGCACTTCGCTCGCTTGTATTGCTTTCTCGGATTACAAAGGTGTTCCTACTCCTAGATGTGAATCCCACACACTCTAACAAGTACTCTTGCCTTATCTCAATCCTCACTCAATACAATCTCGCTCAACACTCAACCTCCTAAGATCGAATCTCACGATCTCACTCAACACTCGCTCACAATTACAATGTTTGCACTCTCCTCCTTAGTTCTACCAATAAGCTCACGAAACTATATAAAGAGAACTAAGAATATTGCTGCACGATTCAGCCAAATCGGCTAAGACATGAATCGTACACAATCTCTACAAGATCTTTCCTAAAATAAAATCCTAAGCCATGATAAAATCATCTTCAATATCTTCCTTGATCTCTTGATGATTTTCCATCTTTATGATCTTGTCCTTGCCTTAAACGAACTGCTGAAGATGCTGTACGCAGTTTCCATATCAAAGAAACACGCTGTTTCCTTTTCTGAATTTCCGCACGCGCTTTGCTTCTGGGAACTGAGGTCGGCGACCTCTCGGCAACCTCTTCGGTTTGGAACCATCAAAACACGAACTCGATTTTCTAACAAATTCCCCCTTTTTACTAGTGACAAACACTCATCTTCTCTTATCTGGTTCTGGGGTCTTCGTTAACCTGTTCAGCATCTCAAACACACAAACTACAAAGGCAAGCAAAAATATTCCCCCTTAACTTTTCAAAAGTTCCCCCTAAGTTCAAGCAACTCATGACATTCAGTATATCCCCTTAATTAGACCTGCAATCCCAGCTATTTTCCCCCTTTTGGCATCATCAAAAAGATTGAAAATCATAGAGAAATCAGCTAGGCAAATATAATAGAAATGAAAGCATGCAGCATCAATCAAAAGTCGTCAACCATGCAAGCATGGCAATGTCAAGCAAAGCATCCAAACATAGAGTACTTAGGTTTACAACCCAATCGAACTTAGAAAAAAGTTTTTGAAATAGGGAATAATATGGTAGGGGTAGAAAGCAGATGGTGGCAAAAGTCATAAGGCAACAGAGGTTGGCGACCTAGCAACTTCCTTCCTTGATGTGGCTCACATCTTCAGCAATGGATTCAGCCAGCTTGGTCAGAGCATCAATCTTCTCAGATTGTTCCTACACCTCCTTCCTCATCAGTGCAATTTGAGCTCTTTGGAATTCCTCGGTTGGCGACTCCTCAGCCTGCGCTGCATCAGATTCAGCTTCCTTATTCTACCACTCTCCATCAATTAAATTCCATCCCATCTTCCTTAAAGTATCCCTATTGAGAACGCGATGTCCAGGCGTCACTTCATCTCCAAAACACTCATCAACCCAATTCTCATGATTGATGAAGATGTCAGTGACCAGCCTGCCATAAGGCAAAGAGTGATTAGGACTCTCCAGGACATTCTTCATGTGCAGCATGATCAACCTGGGCAAGCACACCTTCTCTCCCTTAAAGATCTTGTCAAGGACAAGGATCTCCTGAATATAAGCACAATGCCTCTTTTGCTCTTGGGGTAGGAGGTTGCTGATGAGGTAGGAGAACATCACTTTCTTGTCAACAGCCATGGAGTTCTAAGGACCAGTGCCAGTACCTTCATCACCAAGTACATTCTTCAAAGCACTACTGGCGTCCACATTCTCTGGCCACACTCCCTTGTAATACTTAGCAAAGCCTTCATGAGGGATCTCTAGAAGGTCAGCGACCTCCTGGCTGGTGAACACATACTCCTTTCCTTCCCACACATACTTCCCAACAGTTTTGTTGCCATAATCCTCTATGGTCAACGTCTCATAAATCTTCTTCACAAAATCAGCTATGAACTTCTCTTCTTCACAAAACAAATCCGTCCAACCTTGGATTTCCATCCACCTCTCAACCTTAGACAGCTTAAACTCATTCAGAAAATTCCTCTCCCACAACAACACTTTAGTAAAATCCCTAGACTGAATTTTCCTATTTTCTGGCTTCTTCTTCTTGCTAGCAGAGGCCTTAGGTTTAATCAAGGTCGGCGACCTGGGTCGCTTAGCCCTAGAATTCCTAAGTTTTCCTTCAGATTCACTTTCATCAGGCAGAGGGATATTAGGCACATCTTCTCCAGTCAACAATTTCAGTCTCCTAGTCACAGGCCTATGCTCAACAGTGGGTTTCTTAGTGGATCTCCTAGAAATAGGGGTATCCTCTCCAAACAACTGCTTCTTAACCTCTTCCTTAGCCTTAGACAAGAATTCTTTCTCAACAAAAAGAGGATCAGATTCAGTACCTTCACTGTCAGACGGGATAGACACTGGATGTTTGCCTCTGACCTTGGCAGAGTCAACAACC
Source organism: Polygonum maritimum (assembly GCA_963924305.1). Taxonomy (NCBI): domain Eukaryota; kingdom Viridiplantae; phylum Streptophyta; class Magnoliopsida; order Caryophyllales; family Polygonaceae; genus Polygonum; species Polygonum maritimum. The sequence continues at coordinate 38,396,635 of OZ002730.1, read as the reverse complement.
TTGGCAACAACCTCTGAGACTTTCTCCAAGTCGACAACCTCTTCAGCTTTCTGGGTGTCGTCTTCAACCTTCTCCTCTGTTTCAGCAGGAATAGTAACTTCTTCTTCAAAAGCATCGACCACCTTCTCTGTGGCCTCAAACTCAGTTTCAGCAACGGGTTCCGCTTCTTCGTCCTTCTCTTCGCCTTTTTCTCCCTCAACCGCCGGTTCCCTTGGCGGTTCCTCCCTCTCCGGTTCGGGTTTCTCAACCGCCAGAGGAATGTCGCCTGAAACCGCCAAATCTGGGGCGATTTCCGACACATTCTCTGTCGTAAGGGGCTCGGGTTCGGTTATGGGTTCTTGTGGAGGGGATTTTGGCTTGGATTGAGGAGATTCAGGGGCAATAGGGTCGGGATTTTGAGTTTTGGAGCTTTCGGCCATGGCGGGTTCCGGTTGGGATTTTTCGATTAGGGTTTTGGCAGCGAGTTTCTTCAACTCTTCCTCTCCGAGATGGGTCATGAGAAGAGATTGAAGTTGCTCGGGGGTGAGGTTCGACAATGGGGACTGGTTTGGGGACGCCATTGGAGCAAGAAAAAAGCTTGGGGGGGTCGGTTATGGCGTTTGGAGTTTTTGGGCAAAGAGAGAGAGAGAACTCGAGATAGGGACAGGGGAGTAATGAGAGAAAGTACCTTTTTGATCTCTTTTTATGCAAGTACAACTTCTCAATTAAGGAAATTGCAGATCCACTCGAGTACATGATCCCGTTAGAAGATCTTCCCTTTCCAAAAATTTCAAACTGAAAACCTATCAAATATTTCACCCCAAAATAGCACGTGCGCTTTTCGCACAAATTGGTCGTCAACCTTGTCGACTACCTCAGCTTCAAACTTTCTTTCCACAAACCTGAAATCTGTCAAATCATCAACTGCAACTGACACATCTGAAGTCGTCAACCACAAACCTGTTTTCTCTTGAATTCTGAACCAGTCAACAACCTTACTGCGCCATGACTTTTACCACATGAAGTAGCTTGGGGGTTGGGTTACACCGGGTGGTGTCAAAGCAAACCAAGCATAAAAATATAATATTTTGTGGAATTTGTCGATCAAGTTGATAAGTCTCCGTTTTAAAAAACACACAAACAAGCAAATAGGCTCATAGAGACTCTCAAGCATGATAGGTCGGGGGCGGCAGTAGAATCAACCATCATTTGGGCTTCTAATGCGGGTTAAAGGGTCATCAGGTTGATTCTTTTGGGCTCAAAAGAAAAGTTCAATTGAATATGCAATTTATAAACACAATATGCAGGAAGCCGCCGACATGCACACAAGCAGGAGATTTCATCGATTAAATGCACACACACCTCATTATGCTGACACTATATAAGCTTGAAATTCTCAAAATGATAATCAATCAAGTTTCAATCAGTCATAGGAGGATAGCATAAATGATTTAGCAAGTTAATCAAGTGAGATCATACCTAGCTCCATGCGAAGTCATTCAAAGGGTTCACGATTTAGAGCCTTGGTGAAAATATCTGCCCTTTGTTCATCCGTCCTGCAAAACTTCATGGACACCATGCCTTTATCCACGCAATCTCCAAGAAAATGATGCCTGATTTCAATGTGGTTTGTCTTGGAATGTTGCACCGGATTCTTTGAGATATCGATGGCACTCGTGTTGTCACAAAGTATGGGTACGGACCCACACTCAACACCATAATCTTTGAGTTGTTGCTTCATCCATAAGAGTTGTGAACAACATGCTGCGGCGGCGACATACTCGGCTTCGGCGGTAGATAGAGCAACTGAATTCTGCTTTTTGGATCCCCAAGAAACTAAGCACGAGCCAAGAAACTGGGCCATCCCTGATGTACTCTTTCTATCAACACGATTCCCTGCAAAATATGCATCGGTGTAGCCGACTAGGTCGAAGTTGTTGACCCGTGGATACCATAGACACAGGTTGTCACTACCCTTGAGATAGCGAATGATCCTCTTCACAGCTTTTAGATGAGATTCCCTTGGATCGGCCTGAAATCTTGCACAAAGGCATACGGCGAAGACAATATCTGGCCTACTGGCTGTAAGATACAAGAGAGATCCAATCATACCTCGATACACAGCAGCATTGACCTTTGGGTCCTTTTCATCTTTTCCAAGTGAAGTGGTCGTCGACATGGGAGTATCAAAAGAGCGAGAGCTCTCAAGAGCAAACTTCTTCACGCACTCCCTGAGGTATTTTTGTTGATGAATCTTGGTACCTTCTTCATTTTGCACGACCTGAAGTCCTAAAAAGAACTTGAGCTCCCCCACCATGCTCATTTCAAATTCACTCGACATGAGGTTGGCGAACTCCTTCACTAACTCTGGATCTGTTGAGCCAAAGATGATGTCGTTGACATAGACCTGAACCACTAGAGTGTGATTCTTTTTCCTCAACAAGAATAAGGTCTTGTCGATCTCTCCTCGAATATATCCATGCTGGATTAGGAACTGCGATAGCCTATCATACCACGCACGAGGAGCCTGCTTCAACCCATATAAAGCCTTATCAAGCTTATACACATGATCCGGGTTGGCGACATCTTCAAAACCTGGGGTTTGCTCAACATAGACTTCTTCCTTCAAATACCCATTAAGAAATGCGGTCTTGACATCCATTTGCTGCAATTTGAATCCATGAAAGGTAGAATAAGCAATCAACAACCTTATAGCCTCGAGACGAGCAACCGGGGCAAAGGTTTCATCGTAGTCGATTCCCTCTTGTTGATTGTACCCTTTCACCACAAGCTGGGCTTTGTTTCTAACAACATTTCCTTCATCATCCAGCTTGTTTCTGAACACCCATCGTGTTCCAATCACTATTCTTCCCTTCGGCCTTGGAACCAAATGCCACACCTTGTTGCGCTCAAACTGATGAAGTTCCACTTGCATGGCAATGACCCAATCCGAGTCTTTTAAAGCTTGCTCGATATTCTTCGGTTCCAACATAGAGGTGAAGGCGTTGAATGCAAAGAGATTAAGTGAGGATCTCGTCTGCACACCCTTCGAGTAATCAGAAATAATGTTGGTGACCGGATGAGCATCTTTCTGCTGATAATTCCTGATAGGTAGTTGAGTCAGGTCGTCAACCACTGGAGTCTGCGACGAACTACCTGGAATAGAACTTTGAACTGCTTGATCTGATCTTTGAACTGCTTGATCTGATTCACTAGCCACTAATATGTCCTGATTCTGCACAACATCTGCAACCTGATCCTGAACCTGATTTTGACCTATCCCTGCATTCTGAATGGGGTCGACGACACTGTCACTGTTGGCGACCTCGAACGAACCTTCAGCACTGTTCTTGTCAGAGACATATTCAAGGCCTAAGAAGTAGCCTTGATCACCATCATCACGATCCTGAATCATAGAACCTGCCATGGTGTTTTCATCGAACACCACATGAACACTTTCTTCAATCTTCTTGGTCCTCTTGTTGTACACCTTATAACCTTTGCTTGTTGGGGAATAGCCAACAAAGGTGCCAACATCACTCCTTGGATCGAACTTGCCTAGACTGTCCTTCCCATTGTTATGAACATAACATTTACACCCGAAGATGCGGAGGTGGGCGACATTGTGCTTGACTCCTCTCAAGAGCTCATAAGGAGTCTTTCTAAGTAGTGGACGCAACATGGCTCTATTCATCACGTAGCAAGCTGCATGAATTGCTTCTCCCCAAAAATTCCTTGGGAGACCACTAGAGATGAGCAAGGTCCGCGACATCTCCTCCAAAGCTCGATTCTTTCTCTCGACCACGCCATTCTGTTGAGGGGTTCTAGGTGCCGAGAAATTGTGGCTGACTCCATTCTTCCTGCAATACTCCAGAAATTCAGAGTTCTCAAACTCTGTGCCATGATCGGATCTAATAGCCACTATAGAATTTCCAAGCTTCTTTTCAACAAATTTTGCCCATGTCTCGAACTCTTCAAAAACCTGATCTTTAGAAGCAAGGAAGATAGTCCAAGTATAGCGTGAATAATCATCAACAATCACATAGACATATCTATTTCCTCCTCTACTCTGTACGCGCATCGGTCCACACAAGTCCATATGAATCAACTCAAGAGGCTTGGAGGTGCTCACCTCCTTCTTGGACTTAAAGGAAGACCTTACTTGCTTACCCTTCACACAAGCATCACATACACCAGACTTTGAGACATCAAACTTGGGCAGTCCACGAACTAGCTCTTCTCTGTGCAATTTGATCAATAACTGTGGGCTAGCATGACAAAATCTACTATGCCAGAGGTCGGCAACCTCTGCACCAGACTTCAAGCATAAACTCTCTTCAGGTTGGAAGCAGAGATCCACTTTGTAAACATTGTTTTTGCACAATCCCTTCAAAAGCGTCCTACCTGTACTTATTTCAATCACCTGGCATTGCTTATGATCAAAGACAACTTGATTTTTCCCGTTAGCACACAGTTGAGCAACACTCAATAAGTTAAAACCAAGGTTGTCAACCAGACTAACATCAGAAATTGAAACCTTACTTGAGATCTTCACTTTACCCATTCCACAAACCACACCTTTGCTATTGTTTCTGAAGGTAATATTACCTCCGTTGTGTTATTGAAGTGAGACAAAATCTTCAGATTTTCCAGTCATATGAGCTGAGCACGCACTGTCGATAAACCAGGGGTCGTCGACACTCACTTCAAACTACACAAACAAGATTAGTTTTTACGAACCCAGAGTTGTTTCACAACTCCTCTGGTTCGATCAATAGATTTCACAGCATTAGTAGAAACATTAGCATTAGCAGGTTTTGGATTCTTGACGGGGTTGGTGACTTTAGGTTCCTTTCCAGAAGTCCTCGACTTCCTAGCCTTTTCAGAATCTCTAGTTCTTTTAAAACACTCATGTTGGTAATGGCCTCCTTTGCCACAATACCAGCATGTGATGTTAGATTTCAACCCTACATACTTACTAAATCCTGGATAGACAGGTTTGTTGTCAACCCGAAGTTAATTCGTGAGGGGCCGGCTTTCTGGACTTGGTTTTCCCACATGGTACGAACCTTTTGATTAGGGTACCACTTCTGCTTCCCTTTACCCTTGGGATCCACCACATGTGATGAGCAACTTGCGTTGTGCTCATGCATAGGAGATTTTCCCTTAGATGCTTGGGAGGTAGAGGCGTTCCCCTTTTCAGTTTGTTTTTTCCCATAACCTAGACCAGGTCGCTCCACAACCTTCACAAACCTTCTTCCGAAGTCTTGTTTGACTTCTTGGACCATGTCAACGACAAACTCATCCTTCCACTTCTGTTTTTTAGATTCGTCATCTATCTTCACATTTTCAAGATCACTAGACAACTTAGCATTTCCCAGCTTCAGCATGAGGTTTTGACCTTCGAGACTAGACACCTGTTTTTCTAGGTCGTCAACCTGTTTCTGTAAGTCAGCAACCTAAGACTCAAGGTTAGGACATTTAGAGCAATCAACAGGTTTAGAAACACTTTTCTTCTCTAGATCTATAGCTTTTGAAGACCAAACTTTATTATCATCAATCAGATTAGCAATTTTCTCATCTTTTTCATCAATTTCCTCGCTAAGCTCAGAAATTTGAAGACCAAGTTTTTCAATGATAACATAAAGTTGTTCACGTGTCTTTTTAGCTAAGAGAGAAGAAACATCATTATCATTATCATTTACCTCACTTGAGGAGTCATCACCCAAGGCCATCAGGCAGACTTCTTTGGTCGGCGACTCATCTTCCTCCTCGTCAGACATGTCCCAAGTCGCCATCATGCTCTTCCCAGCCTCCCTTTTTGGACATTGTTTAGCAAAGTGTCCTTTATCATGGCAGTGATAGCATATCACTCCCTTTAGATCTTTTGCGGCTTCAGGAGCTTTGGTAGGAGCCTTATTGCGATTCCAAAGTCTTTTCATCGCCTTAGAAATGAGAGCAACGTCGTCGTCGACGACCTCTTCATCATCCTGTCCTTGAGCGATGTCAAAATCCTTCTCGACTTTTAGAGCAATAGTCTTGACCTTTTCAGAGTCAAATCTATCCTCTCTTCTCTGTTGGATACCTCCGAGCATGGTCAGTTGACCAATCACATCCTCCACGGTCATCGACTTCGTGTCCTTTTGGGACAAGAGAGAAGTCGCCATGCCGTCGCACTTCTTGTTGAGACCCGAAATTAGCTTGTTGGTTTGCTTCCATTGTGGAAGCTTTTCTCCAAGGAACTCTAGCTGACTGACCACCGAATGGAATCTTGAATGGTACTCATGGAAGGAATCATTCTTCCCTTGGAATAGGTTCTCATATTCTCGCTCAAGGGTTATGATTCTGTCCTTTTTGACATCATCATTTCCTTGATGGAGACGTTTGAGAGCATCCCAAATGTCCTGAGCAGTATCATAGCCTATGACTTTCTTGATCTCACTGCTAGTCAAAGCGTGATGGAGGACCTTCTTAGCACGCTCATTCTTCTCAAGCTTTTTGAAGTCAGCGTCGTCATACTCCGTGACTTCTTTTTCCTTTCCATCAGCTTTAAGGAACTTCTCAGGACCAATGGAAATCACTTTCCAAAGTTGTCCATCCAAAGAGCAAATGTGGGTTTGCATTTGTTTCACCCACCAATCGTACTCTCCGGGCTTGAGTACTTGAGGTTTCCAGAAGGAGTCATTGATAGCGGTGTTGGTGGTAGACATCTTTCCTGCAAAGTACTAGAAAATCTAGAGCCAAAGCTCTGATACCAATTGTAGGATCTGCGTTAGTACTTCAGAGGTCGTCGACACCTACGATGTCGTCGACCAAAGTTAACAACTAGTGTTATGCAGCGGAATAAAGACACAAGAAAGATTGATACGTTACCACTTTGAACACAAGGAGTTATAGTGGAAAACTCTCTACAAACCAACTAGTTTGTATAGAGAAAAACCACTTGCCCTCAAAGCTTCAACCTAGAGGGACTTGAAGAGCACTTCGCTCGCTTGTATTGCTTTCTCGGATTATAAAGGTGTTCCTACTCCTAGATGTGAATCCCACACACTCTAGCAAGTACTCTTGCCTTATCTCAATCCTCACTCAATACAATCTCGCTCAACATTCAACCTCCTAAGATCGAATCTCACGATCTCACTCAACACTCGCTCACAATTACAATGTTTGCACTCTCCTCCTTAGTTCTACCAATAATCTCACGAAACTATATAAAGAGAATTAAGAATATTGCCGCACGATTCAGCCAAATCGGCTAAGACATGAATCGTACACAATCTCTACAAGATCTTTCCTAAAATAAAATCCTAAGCCATGATAAAATCATCTTCAATATCTTCCTTGATCTCTTGATGATTTTCCATCTTTATGATCTTGTCCTTGCCTTAAACGAACTGCTGAAGATGTTGTACGCAGTTTCCATATCAAAGAAACACGCTGTTTCCTTTTCTACACGCGCTTTGCTTTTGGGAACTGAGGTCGGCGACCTCTCGGCAACCTCTTCGGTTTGGAACCATCAAAACACGAACTCGGTTTTCTAACAACCTCCGATGCTTAAGTCAGTAAGGGCAATGTCGATTAAAGGCGTCCAGGCAGAGGGATAGCTTAGAACTTGACTTACCAGGCACATGAGCGAATACATGTGTATTTATAGAGGAGAGGGACAGGCGAGGGGGCGCGCACCTAGGGCTGATCGGCCCATTAGGGTTAGGGTGGGGCGATATCTTATTCCCCAAGTCAACCAATATCTTATCTCAAGCGAAGATAAGATTCTCCTCCATAAATATTATCCTAACTAGACTAACTACCCTATTAAAGGATAAAGCAAAATAAATATGGAAAAGCATAATAAATAAGATAGAGAAATAAATGTTAACTAATTGATATGGAATCTTGCCCGCCTACAATGCCCCCTCCGGGACCCATATACTCGTGTACCGAATACTATCCCGTGTATAGGGACCGGAACTCAAAGCGGTGAGTGACCATGCAGATTAGGGTGCTCTCATTCGTATATTCGTACATTCGTACATTCGTACATTCGTATATTCGTATATTCGTAGCTTCGTACATTCGTACATTCGTATATTCGTATATTCGTAGCTTCGTACATCCGTATGCCATGAATACGGGATCCGTGCAACTCCTACGCAAACGTCGCGTAGGGCCTTCATAGGGTGTTTTCCTTGTCCAAGTTATTCCGTTAGCGCACCGCGTAACGTTGGTATTTTTTATGCAAGACACAATCAAATGCATAACAATGCAAACTTTAATTAAGAATTTAAACATGAATGTCATGAACTTAACACAAACTAAAAAAATGAAAAACTGGGGGGGGGCCTCATCAAAACCACATGGGAAAAAAGAGTACCGCCCCACTACATGAAATCCTAAGACTCGGTCGACTCATCTAGGGCCACGCAGGGCCGGAAGTCGCCGGAATCGCACCCGCGCCCGCGGGGGATAGGAACCGCGCTCGCGGTGGTCAGGGCCGCGCTCGCGGTGATCCGGATCGTGCTCTCGGTCGGTGCCGGTGACAATGTCCACTCGTCCGAGCCCTTTGTAGCCATCCGCGATCCTCTCATCGGGCCGAACTCCTTTAGCGCACAACCTTGCCTGAAGTTGGTCGGCCCACACCCGCACAATTGCACCCTTATCCGTGAACTGAACCATTTGATGCAAAGACGAAGGTACCGCTCCCATGCCATGGATCCAAGGTCGCCCTAGTATCAAGTTGTACGGCCTTGGAACGTCGACGACTACGAACTCGGTGGGATGCTCCTTTCCGGCGAGACTCACACGAGTCTTTAGGACTCCAAGTGGAAAAGTGGGATATCCACCGAGTTCGGAAAGTTGCATCTTGACCTCTTCAAGGTCCTTTTTGGATTTTCCGAGCGATTTGAGCGTGTCGTAGTACATCACGTCGACCGAGCTACCGGAATCCACTAAGGCACGGTGGATCTTGACGTCTCCGAGCTCTACCGTCAGGACAAGCGGGTCGTTGTGTGGGTGCTTGACGGTTGCCAAGTCTTCGTCACGAAAGACGAGCCCCGGACCGCGCGGTCCATGCGGGGGACGCGGCTCGGCATGCTGGACGCGCATCACCTCTAGCTCGTGGCACTCCTTGTGAAACCGACTCCTCGACTCCGGATCGTCTCCCTTGTAAATAGCCGTAATAGTCTGGACCACCTCAATCTGCTTAGCACTCGTTCCCTCGTCATCCGAGGCCTTAATGTATTGCTTGAGGTGTCCTCTCTTTACTAGCTCCTCGAGATATTCTTTGTAGGGCTCACAATTCTCGGTCATATGCCCCCGGGCTCGATGGTACATGCAAAACTTGCGCCCGCGCTTGTTTTCCTCCGTATCTTCCCCTCTTGGCGGGAACTTGAACCACTCAAAGCTCCGAATTCGGCTCAGGATACGGTAGATCGGGATGTTGAATGTGGTAAACACGGCTTGCACTTGGTCCACCCTCTTTCGCTTTCCGGCACTCGGCCTCGGCGACCCGCGCGAACGGCGGGGAGGCGTGGCGGACTGATCGCCGTCGTCTTCGTCCTCCAATTTAGCATATTGATGGACTCGATCCTGCAACTCATCGAGCGTGGAGTTTAGACTTCTTCGGTACAGTCCGGCGGAAGGCGGCTATAGCGGTCTTCTCATCGCACCCGTCGATTTGAGCGTAGCACTCCATAAAGCGGTTTATGAACCGACGGAGGCTCTCGTCCTTGTGTTGCTTTAGGCTGAGCAACGTATCCAAGGAGATCTCTTCCGGCGACGAGCCACCAACCCCCCCACCGACGACGACGACGACCTCGCTCGCCCTTTCTCTGGCTCACCACCTACATACCCCGGATCTAGCGACACCCGTGGTGGACGTTGTAGCCGTGTACGAGGCTTACGGCATAGGAGCGGTCGTCGGGGCCGTGGTGGATGGAGAATTCGGCGAGGTGGCCGGGGCGGCGCCTCCTGCACAGTTGCACTCTAGGCGGTTGGCGCAGTCGCCTGTCGCACGGGTCCACATGCGGCCCGACCAGTGGGAGGCGGGGGCCGGGAAGGAGCGGTGGGTTTGGGAGGGAGGGCGAAGCCGCCCTTTTCGAGGGTCGGGTGGTGGGATCAGTTAGGCTGGATGGCGGGCCAAATGACTAGGATGAACGAGCGATGGGTGGAGGATGGAGGTCCACCGGTGGGGATGGCGGCGGCTGTGTGGTGTTAGGCTGTCAGCCGGCCATTGCTAAGCAACGATCGAAGCCGAAAACTGCGCCTCCAATTGGGTGTTAGGGTTTATTTTCTTGTTTATTTGTGTGTTTTTACCACAATTTCAAAAGAAAAAAGGAAAAATAGGTTGAAATTGGTAGTTTCAAAACGCGTCACATGCCCACGTTGACGGTTTTTTAAAGGGGAAACCGGGTGAGGTGGTTGTTTTTTGAGGGAAGGGTGTATAGGGGTGGTTTTCGGTAAATATGTATAGAAGGGGTGGTTTAGGGTAATATGACCTATTATACGTACGGGTGGTTTTCGGTCAATCGGCCTATCTAAAAATGTTCTTTCCATTTCCGAATTTATTTTCAAAACACAATATGTCATGGTTTTCTTACCCAATTGTTTTCTTGTGAAGGACATTCAAATGGGATCTATAATCCTTAGCGGTCTATGCATTATGTTGTCGGCCTAGTTCTCCACCCGTCTCTTACTCAGCTAGGTGTCAACTCCCCATAGCTTCGTGGCACCACAAATTAGGACACCCTACTACTACTACTGTTTTTTTTTTCTTCACAAACAATTTAGGTTAATTAGGCAAGTCTTTTTTTTCTCAATCAGATTGTAGCACTTTTCATATTAAAAAAATCCACAAGCTTCGTTTTTTATTCATCTACTCGTACATCTACATGCTTACCCTCTTGAGTATTTATTCAGATGTTTGGACCTCACCAGTTATGTCGCATGATGGTTTCGAATACTAAGTTATTTTTGTTGACCACTTCACTCATTACATGTGGTTTTACCCCCTCAAAAAGAAATCTGAAACAAAATCCATATTCACCAAGTTTCAGGCCTTGGTCGAGAATTTCTTCCAGCATAAAATCAAGATCTTATATTCGGATAATGGTGGCGAGTATGTTGCTCTTAAATACTTTCTCAATACCCATGGCATCACTCAGCTCACCGCACACCCCAAAACACAATGACTTCTCTGAACGTCGGCATCGCCACATCGTGGAAACCGGGCTACCATTGCGCTCACTTTCTATGGACTTCCGCTTGATCATTGGCCGCACACTTCTTACTGTTGTCTACCTCATCAACTGGCTTCCAACCCCCATGCTCAATCATCTATCACCCTATCCCAAACTACTCAACAAAAGTCTGGACTGCGACAATTGCTTAAGTGTTTCAATTGTCTTTGCTATTGCGCCCTTACACTTCACACAAGCTTGAGCTGAGATCAATCCCATGTGTGTTCATCGGCTATTCCCTCTATCAGAGTGCTTATCAAGGTCCGGATCCAGTTACAATAAGAGTGTATACTTCACGACATGTGAAACTCATTAAATTGAGTTCCCATACAAGAAACTTGCTCCTCAAGACTCACCTTCGATGCATGTTAGCAACGAATGGGCCACGATCTCTCTTGTAGTGTCGTCCATGTCATTAGTATGACCAATCGCAACCCTTAAATCCACTACAATCTCAAACCATAATGGTGGTGAGCTCTTCTCATCCGTTGCCTCTCGTCAGCCTTCTCCCAATCCTAACCCTAATCCTGTTGCTTCGAAGACTGATACGACGTCCTCCGAAAACTCGATTTAATCCACTTTGGTGCCTTAAGTGCCTGTCCATGAACCCAAACCTGCCCAACTTGTCCCGACTCCCAACCTTAATTCGTCTGTTGTTGCCCTACGAAACCATAATCTTGAATAAAACATACCGATTGTTCCCGACCATGGAATCATTACTAGATCTAAGAACATCATCTACAAACCTATTATAAGGCTCAATCTCAATGTTGAAGTCAAACAAGCTATCGAGCCTAAAACCATCACTCAGGCTCTCAAAGATTCATGGTGGCGAGCTGCAATATAAGCCGAGTACGATGTGCTTTGTGCCAATCGTACTTGGTCCCTAGTTCCCATCTCGTCTAGCCACAACTTGGTTGGGTGCAAATGGGTCTTTAGGATAAAATATTACCCCGTCGACTCTATCGATAAATACAAACCCCGACTTGCTGCAAAAGGTTTACATCAAAGACCCGAGTGTGACTACTCCGAGACCTTCAACTCAGTTGTTAAACCAGTCACAATTCACTTGGTCCTCATCTTATCTGTCACTCAAGGTTGGACTCTTAGGTAGTTGGACATCAAGAATGCCTTCCTCCAAGGCAAACTTCATGATCGAAGAGGTTTATATGCACCAAACTCCCGATCTCAAATTATTTTTGCTTTGGCTAGGGTTTCATGCTTTGAATTCTGATGCCTCCTTGTTCATAACCTACGACATGGCACTCACATGATCTACTTACTTGAGTACATTTATGACATTATTGTCATCGGCAATTACTTCTCTCTTTTGACATGTCTCTTATAGGCTCTTGCTCGACTATTATCACTCAAAGATCTTGGTGAACCCTCTTATTTTCTCGGAGTTGAAGGTCAATACTGCATGTCTGACCTATTCTTGTGCCAACGCAAGTATATACATGATTGACTAAACAAGGTTGTCATGGAGCTTGCAAAACCAGTCTCTACTCCTATTGATGCCTAGATTGTGCTCGTAAGAATTCAAGTTCATTACATCCTTCCCCAACAAGTTATCGTATGCATGTCGGTTCTCTTCAATACCTTAAATTAACTCGCTCGGATGTGGCTTATGATGTGAACAAGCTCTCCTAATACATGCAACCACCTACTACATTGCATTTGCAAGCTCTCAAGCATCTATTAGTCTATCTTAATTAGTGGCACTGCTGGCCTAGGCATTCATATTTTTATTGATTGTTGTCTCAACTTAATGGTTTTTTGGACGCCGATTGGGCGGGAAACAAGGATGATTATATTTCCACCATTTGCTATCTTCTTCGTTGGCTCAACACCTATATCTTGGAGCTCCCACAAACAAAATCAGTTTCGAGATCTTCTATGAAAGCTAAGTATAAGGCTCTAGCCAACATCTGCTCAAAGTTATTGTGGGTCACTTTTCACCTAATCGAACTTGGTGTTAGCTTTCCTATAGAGCGGGTCTTATACTGTGGCAAATGGATATGGGGTGCCTTAGCTTACCATTTTGTTGGAGAACAAGGGCAAGCGAGATCTCTGTGAGTAGCTCACATCTCCACGAAAGATCAACTAGCCGGCAATTTGATCAAGCCTCTTCATCTACCTCTTTTCATAGCTAGCAAGCTTGGTCTCTTTGATGCGACCTGCTCACCATGTCGGCCATAGAGGAAGAAGACGCTATCTAACTTAGGTCCAAAGGTCCTATCACAAGAAGCCGAGCCAAGAGCATCGCCCAAGCCACTCAATCCTTAGTGGCCCGAGTCTCCCGATCGCAAGGCTCTTCGGACATCACAAGATGGGTTAGCGTCTCCACTGAACTGAGCTCGGACTCGACCTCAACAAGCCCAGAATCCTACCAGAAGGGTCGGCCCCGACCTCACCATGGTCGGCTGTGACCTTCTCTTGAGAGTTCCCTCTTGGGTGAACTAGGTCGGGCCCGACCCTACCATGGTCGGCCGCGACCCCCCTCTGGCGGACATCCGCGACTTCGGTTTCGAATTCCTTTCGAACCGCCTATCATTAATTAGATTTCTTTTCTTTTAAGTAAAGTTATTATTTTAGGATAGTTACTTGACTTAATATTAGATAGCTTGAATCTCTTTGGATTGTTTTGTCTTTGCTATTGTCTTGAGTACGCCTTAAGCCAACCGATACCCTAAGCCGTTTTTCAAAACCGTGTGGTTAAGGGTTAAGCCGTAGACTTAAAGCGTACCCAAGACAACGTTCCATTGTGCTCTTTGATCCTCTCGATTCATTTTGTGATCATCCAGGTAGCTTTCCCGGAAGAAATCAATGGAGCATACCGAAGACACACGCACCGACCCCGCCATCCTTCCCTTGCAAAACGACAAAGACGAGCTCATTCATCAACTTCAGGAGCGTACTCGGCTCGCTGAAGAGCACACGGCGCAGCTTGCCCAAGAGCTGGCCGAACTTTGCTCCCGTAGCTCCACACCACAGGTCGTGACCAACCCATATCCGGTCGTTTACACCAACGGAGCGCCCGAGTCTGCTACTCAAGCAGCACACCTTCTTGCTCGTGCACTCAAGGGTAAAGATCACGCCACTTCACAAACTACCTTGCAATCCAAGAAGACGAATGGCCAGGATTCCCGCCCCGGAGTGATGATACAAGAGGATGTCATTGTGCCCGACACAGAGAGTGATAAACTCAAGGATGACCATGATGCCACGATTCGACGTGGCCAACGCTCATCAAAAGCTCATCATGATCCTAAAGGGAACAAGCACAAAAGTAAGTCTTCTAAACATCGTCAATACACTTATAATACTAATGAGTTTGTTGTTGATGATTTAGAGGTACATCGCTCTACAACGTCACCTTACTCCGATTGCTCAAGTGATAACGACAATCCTAGTGATTCGTTCGATGAGTTTGAGGAGGACGTTGAAGAGGGAGACTATGATAATCATGACGATTATCATCCACCATTGGGAGACCCACCGGAGCATCAAGATCGTTCATCAGATTGGATCCCACCACCCAACCTTTCACAAAATCGCCGCGCTTATGACGAGGCGATGGGACGCTGTTGGATCGTAAGTCTGTTAGAATGGACGTCCTTAACTGGGTTAAGGCCGTCCTTAGGTGCAGCGGAACATAGACTTAACAGGAAACGTAGTAAGACAATGAACACGAGTATTTATAGAGGAACCCCACTAAGACCAACTAGTCTTTTGGGTAAACCTCTACCTCCGTTGGAGGATTTTCAATAGCCGTCCTTATCTTATTAAGAGAGAGTCCTTACAACTTAGGCGAGCTGTTACAACCTTCTGAGCTAAGCGTGCATCCTTAGCCTCACTAGTACCACTCCTTTCTGCCTAAAAAAGTAGCCTAACTCTCTTAGCTTATAAGGAAGCTATCACTTACGTCTTTCACGGCTCGTTGTGAAAGACAAACTACTACTTTAACTATTTTGTGGTTTTGTTTGGATTTGATGTGGTTGGACTTTCTTTCTCTGCTTCAAGCTCACTTGATCTTCTTGATCTTCGTTCTTGAACTTGAACACCTTGGGAGAGCTTGAGGGAAAGTCTTCAAAGTCCACACCGCTAAGCATAACCCTTGGAGGGTATTTATAGCGGTATGAGTTCTTGTCCTCTAGCATCCTCTGAGTCTTGGGCAGGATCTGTCGTCTTCCTTCAACGGTGCGATTTGCATCTTGAGGCCGGAAGTCAACTCTATCGACGCTTGGGAAGCCTCCGCGTGGTCAGGGGACCATTGCTGGGAAAGCGACATCTTTGGAATTGTTCACACGTGCCCAGACAAGGGAAGCTTCCTTCTGAGGACTACGACCGAATGTGATGTAATCATGTTGGGGCGGCCTTGGTTTGAATTTGAACTTCGTCCGTATTTTGGCGCGCGTCCCTTCTTGATGAGGACGCCGTCCTATCTGCACAGGGACTTCAATCCTTTCGTTCAGCTCTAGAAGTTTTGATGAAGTGCGTCCCTACAGGGTTAGGGACTCTCGTTCAATTGTTGTCCTTTTCGCTCATGTGTGTCCACTGGACTTACCTGAGATCAACACTTGGACAACTTATCAAATACCTTTGAGTTTGTCATTAGCAAAACTAGGGACGATCATTATTGGTTTAGATATTAATGACTAGAGTCCTTAATGTCGTCCCAACAATTTCCCCCGTTTTGATGATGACAAACGCTTTTAAGCAATGCGTATAGAAGTAAAGCTTTTAGCGTGGAAGACTACACTTAGGTTGGCATGCAACTCATTCTTTTTAGTGCGTCCTATTTTATTCTTTACTAGCGTCCTTTAGACTTGGCCGAAATTCCCCCTAAACACATGCTTTCTATGACAACTTAAAAACAATCGCATCTCTGCAAAGCTATACTTCCCCCTTTTGGCATCATCGAAAAGGAGAACAAGAGAAAAGCATGCACACACAAAGTCTTAACTAAAGAAAGAACGCTTGGACGGAATGAGATGCAAAGTAATGAACGTCATTCAAAGAAATAGAGTACGGTCATTACAGACAGTCACACATAAATTGTTCAACGGGCACAGCGTCCCAAAGTCTTAACAAAACCACAAAGAAAAGATAAACTGTTTCAGGCTTAGGAAAGGGGAGGAGCGATCATTTGCGGGGACGCTTGCCAAGATCTTTGAGAGTTTGTTCCTGAAGATCATTGTTCTGCGCTATGAGCTCATTGTTGCGTTCCAGAAGCTCAGTGTGCTGATGGAGAGTGTCATGAACCTGTTGGATGAGATCTATCATCATGCATTGGTTCTCGATCATCATCCCAAGCAAGTACTTCTGAGAACACTTCTCAGCCTTAGCAGGAACGCTCATACGCTCTGCTTCATCATCAACGTCCTCAGTATCCGCAACTGGCGTCCCTACCACTTGCAAATTTTCTGCAGCCTCGCCTTCTCCAGCATTGGCGGCAGCAACAACATCTTTAGCTCTCCTCTCGGCCTCTTTCTTCTCTTTGGCCAACTGTCTCTTGACAGAGGGAAGCTCCTCGTCAAATCTCATTTTTCCGACCGGAGGGGTTGTGATCTGCCTAACGTCCCAATGAATGCCAAAACTCTTTTCTTCTTTGCGGACGTAGAGGCCTTGCTGCTCTAGAATCCTTTTGACCAAGCCAGGAAAGAGGAGCGAGTGGCGTCCTCCTGTGCACTTGCCCATGTGCTCCAAGACAACCAGCACCAAATTTATCGGCTTGCGGTTCAAGAAGGCGTCCCATATGATGCTGTCGGTGATTTGGACGATGAACTTCTTCTCTTGTCTTGGTACAACCATGTGCACAATGAAGTAATGCGCAAGGACGCCCATCTTGGAGAGACAGTGGGCGACTCTATCCTTAGCCAGCGGCTGCCTCCCATTGAATATGTTGTTGAAGATCTCTTCTTGGGAGAAGCGGCCAAAGTTTTTGCAAGGGAAGTCGTGCAGAGCGTCAAAGGGGGAGAGGCGCAGCCCAAGCATGTTGCGGACGGTACCCTCTACAATAGAGTACTCGTCCCCATCTATTTCAAACGTCCCTTGAGGCTTCCCTTTTACTCTTGATACTTCGAATTTGAGTAAAAGCGGAGAACCTGTTCGGGATCCACAACTGCAGCCTCGGCACCCAGGTGCGTCCAACCCTGGAACTCAAGCAGCTCTAGAAATTCTATGCGTCCGTTCTCTTCCAGAAACTGAGCAGAAAATAGGAGCGGCGACAGAATCTTCTTCAGCCTCTTCTTCTTGTTGCCATTGCCGACAATGACGTCGTCGCCGGCATCTTCTACTTCTTCAGCTTCTCCCTCCTCTTCCTCATTTTCCTCATCTTGTTGAGGAGCATCATCATTGTCTGAGGCCTCGTCCCCTTGGTCATGGGACTCAGCCATTTCTTCATCCTCAGCATGGGACGCCTGAATTGGAGGAGGGGTGTCCACTGGAGTCCTGGCCAAGGACTTTGTGGGGACTTCAGCAGAAGTCGTCCCCTAGACTTGCACAATTTCCTCAACCACCTTTGCCGGAGGAGGAGGAGGAGGAGTCTTTGCTCTTGGAGGAGAGGGAGAGGGGGTTCTTATCTTTGTCTTAGGGGGAGGAGCAAGAGAGGAGCTTGGCCTGACCGCAGAGATTGGAGTGGCGGTGATCGGAGCAGAAAGAAGAGGAGGAGGAGGCTGCTTCACTGCGGAGTCGTCCACTTGAATGACAGTGGGCACAACGTCCTTGGCCTGAACCTGTGCGGGAGGAGCGTCCCTTTGGACCTTTGGCATAGGCTTTGCCAGGTCCGCCTCTATTTCCGCCTCGAGCGGATCAGCAGGAGCAGGAGTGACGTCCTCTACCCTTGGTGGAGGAGACGGTAGAAGAGCGACGTCCTCAACACTCTTCTGGATCGCCGCGTTGATGGCGTCCTGCTCTTCTTGAGCTTGTCTCGCCGCTTGCTCTTTTCTATCTACAGTTCAAATAGACGAATGGCAGCCATTTTCTCATCGGATACGCCCTCCAGTTGAGCGGATGATTTGAGCCTTCTTTTAGAAGTGGGGGGAGGGGAGGATGGGATTGGTTTTGGTTGGGAAGAGGAGGAGGCTTTGATTGTGAGCTTTTGAGAGGGAGGAGGGGAGGGTTGCCTTTTTCTCTTCTGGGAGGGGACGGAGCCCGCAGGAGCCACAAGGAACTCCATGATGTCAGGAAGGAGTTTTGCGAGCTCGTCCACCGTCCCACCAAAAGTATCAGAGATAATGGCAGGCCCCATGAAAGGGGGGTTGGTGTACTTGGTCTCTTGGAGGCGGGGCTTGACGTATGTCACCATAAAGTAGTGGAGTAGGCGTTGAATTTTGAGGGGATGTTCATGAATGGACGCCCGGTGACATATGTTGGCTAGGGTTTTGGGCTCTTTTTCAAGCCAGTCCTCAATGAGTGGGTCAAGAGGAGGTTGGCGTTTTGGTTGAGTGGGGAGTCCCCTTATTTGGGACTTTGTAGGGCTCCCCAGCTCAGGCTCAGGTACAAAAGGCTTCTCAAGAAATTGGAAGCATATTTAGGGGGTTTGGATTGAGATCGGGATTGGGAAGATTGTGGTTTTGGTGGCGGAGGTTGGGATCTTTGTGGCTTGGGAGGGTTGGTGCAAGGGCGGCGTTGGGAGGATTGAGAGGAGGACTGGTGGCGGGCCTTTCACCGGACGAGTGGTGATTCGGCCTATTTTGTATAGGTTAACTCTTGTATTTTAGGGCTTTATTGAGTTTGATTAGGTTAGATTAGAGCGTAATTATAATATCTAGGCCGAAGACACAAGGATGCAAGAATCAAGAGTTCTAAGGCGTTTTGAGCTGTCTGCGCGACACCACTTGCTTACAAAGGCCATATCTTGCGCTACAGAGGTCGGATTGACTTGATTCCGGTGCCATTGGAAAGCTAACTTCAAGGGCTTCAATTCATCGTTTTACACCAAAGTCAGATTCCAAGCGGAAGATGGTCAAAACAGCCTCCGAAGTGACACCAGCGATTCTGTCGAGATACCGCGACCGCGGTGGCTGCCGAGACGACTTGTTCTTCTCTGTCGTGAAAGCGCGGGCGCGGCCATGGCGACGCGACCGCGGTGATGCCGATTCCGAAGTGGGCCGAAATCTTTCTATCTTGTTTCCTTTTCTATCTTTTGCCTCTTTCCTTATCTATCTCGTGGAGCTTGTTCTTTGGGCTATATAAGGAGGAGCCTGCCTTAGGTTTTGAGAGATATTCTACATTCTATCTTCTACCTCTTATTCATTCAAGTAATTCTTTAGTTTAGTTATGGAGAGCTAGTCTCCTTGGGTTTGTTCAAGGGAGAAGCTCTGATGTATGAACTCGTGAGATTTTGGTAATTGATTTCTATCCTTTGGTTAATATTGATTCTCTTGTGCTTCATCTTATGATTGTTGATTGTTTCTCTAGGATTCGCGACCCTATTGAATTGATTAGCTTTCTACTATTTGATTAGGTTTGGACCGTGGACAAAACTAATCTGTGAAAACAACTTAACCTAGTCCTGTTGTCTATGCAACTAGGATTAAGAAGAGAATTGATTGTTTTATCTTACAATTGACTCGTAGCTTGATTGTTTGATATTATATCCTGCATATCCTTGTTCTCTATGCTAATTCTAGGTTAAGCGTCCTTTCCTAGGGTTATAGAATTGCTTGGACCGTGGACTTCCGATTGTTAATGATCAGGATAGGAATTAACCATAGGTGTGAATGAAATCAATGGATAAATCTATGATTGAGGGATTATATCATGAGTGGATCTTTTGAATAAACTTGTCTCCTTATCAATTGTTTCCCCATATTTGCATGTTTGTTTATTTGTTTATTCTTTGTTTCTTAGTTTAGTTTAGTTTAGTTTAGATATCTTTCTCTTAAATCCCCCCTATTCTTTGGTTCATAATTATATTAGTACTAGAAGCCTTAAGTTCTCTTGGGTTCGACCCCTTACTTGCTTACTATACTAGTTTGTTTGTTTGGGTTATTTATCTTTGATCTTGGCACGACGACTTTAGTCGAGTCAAATTTTGGCGCCGTTGCCGGGGAACTTTGGTTTCTTTCTAGTATTAATATTTTTATTGACTTTGTGTGGACCTATCTTACGGTCCGCACTTGTATATTCTGATGCCTTTCTATGAGTTTAAGCAGTTGCAGGGTGAACCATTCTGTGATTATTTTGAGAGAGTTCTAGATGAGGCAACTGACCTAAGTGCTCGTGGAGTCTATGTCTGTGCATATGATCTTAGCGAAGAAATCCGTCGTGGCATGACATTGGAGATGCAGGATGAGGTGTATCGCAGGACTGAGAAAGGATATGCCAAATTGAGACCTGAGAAGGAACTATTTGAAATTTTCTGGGCCATGTTCGACGAGAGTCTGTCGCTGCAGGACAAGCTTAATGCCGGAAAGCTTTCTGTCCAAGAACCGCGACCGCGCCCCTTGAACCGCGCTCGCGGTTCCGATGCAGAAACGGAGGATTTCTCCCTGGAGGAAAACCGCGACCGCGGCCCACAAACCGCGCCCGCGGCCGCCGAGGAGTTCGGTCCACCGGTTCTCAATGGCGATCATGTCTTCACCGGCGATGTTCCGTGTCCGGTTGTAAAGCTCGATTACCCTATCTCAATGCCTGAGGGGCTCCCCATGCTCGAGTTCATATGGCAGAAAGAGTCCACTCAGGATGACGAAACCACAGAAGAAGAGGATTGGGCGATATTTAGTGAATTCCTGGATGGTTTGGAGCAAGTGGAGGTTCGAGATATTGCATTGGAGGTTTCGCCCCCGATTTTGATAGAGCAAGCTTCCGAGCCTGAGCCTGAGGAGGAACGATATGTAATGACAGAAGAGGAGTATTTCCTTCAGTATGGTGACCCTTGGAGTGACAACGACGAGCCTGATGACTCGCCGAAGGAGCCAGATGCTGTTATGGAGATTTCTTCTTCACCGTCAGAAACTTTCGTATTCCCTTCCATGGAGATTCCTGAGAACTTTGCTGAGGATCACAGAAGATGGATGCCTCACTGCCCTGACAAGCCACCAACTGAAGAACAACTTCCTACGAAACTGGAGGAGATGAATGAGGTATTTGATAGGAAACTCCGAGATATGAACTTGGCAGTCGAGTTGAAAATGACGGAGATTTCCGAGAAGATCAATATTACTCCTCAAGCACTGGTGACTGTAAGTGCTGAGTCATTGAAGAGTGGACGAGAGTTGGGCATAAAGAATGACGCTCCTGTTGCTATTCCGCGACCGCGTCAGGCAGACCGCGACCGCGGAATCCCTACAGAAGCTCACGACGATCTCTCAGCGGATGATCCGCGACCGCGGCCACCATACCGCGACCGCGGTTCCGACACAGGAACGGAGGAGCTGCCCTTAGACGAGTGCCGCGACCGCGGCCCACAACCCGCGCCCGCGGCCCCTGAAGAAGTTGTTCCGCCACCTTCCATCCACGAGGGTTTTGTCGATGATGTCCCAAATTCCAACATTCAAGGTGTCGACTCCGAGATTCCGGAAATCAGTTTGGATGATCCCTATATCCTTTATTCCACCTCTTCTCTCTCTCTTGATCCTTGCTTTGTGCTTACATGTCAATCTTTCATTAAAGATTCTATCTTTGAGCATGCTAGGGTAGATGATGAGTCCTTCTATATCTTATTTGATGATAGTGAAAATTCAACTAGGGGATTTACATGTTTTGCTGAATATTTTGAAAAATCGCATAAATCACCTAATTGGTTTCACTCTAGAAAATCTCACCCTAATTGCTCAAGCATGTTTGATAGGTTAAAAAGAAGTTTGAATTATTTCTTATTTCTTGATAATTTGTCAACATGTTACTTGTCCTGTTGTAAGATAGCTGTGCAGGACTTTGATTTGATGCTCAGGGCATTGACGATGTCCGGTCATGAGGACGTCGGGCCATCGACGTTAAACAAAGGCGCTGCTTGGGAGGCAACCCAAGGCTTAGATAGATTGTTTTTCCATTCCTAGATTAGGTTTATTCTCGTTTTCGGACTAATGTGCAGGTACTAGGTCCGAAAGGACGTTTCTGGTGCAAAACCGCGGTCGCGGCAACCACACCGCGGTCGCGGCCAAGCCCAGAACCCCCGGTGTACAGGTACTAGACCCCCGCGGTCGCGGTCATCACGCCGCGCCCGCGGAGGCCCTCTGGTAAAAAAAAAAATAAAGAAAAAAAAGAAAAAAAAACAGAGGACTATTTGGTCCCACTCTATCTCTATATCTTCCATCTATCTATATCCATTCTACTCCATCTTCTATCTTTCCATCTCTTCTATATTCTTTCCATCCACCTTTGTAATTCCATTCTTTTGGCTATTTGTAAAAGCCTAAGTATGGGGGAGCTTTGTTTCCCCGGGATTTCATCTCCACGGCTCGAGTTCCAACATTCATCTATCTCTCGAGAGACAAGCCTAGATACGAAGGTTGTTTGCACATCACGTTGTTCGAGACGAAGTCAAGACCTCGTCTCCGCACGAAACTGCGCCCGCGCCACTCCGGCCCTGCCCGCGGTGACCACCTGATGATGACTTCGCTCTCTGCAAAGATTCCGCGCCCGCGCCCATGGGCTGCGCCCGCGGTTAGCCACCAGACTTGGATCACGGAGTTGCTTCCATTCTACCACTTTTGAAGAGTTCTTCCATTCCACCTCTCTTCATCGATTGTGAGTCTTCTGATATACCTCCTTCCTTGCTTCTATCCTTTCTCTTTGCTTCATTGAGGACAATGAAGGATTTATGTATGGGGGAAGGAGTACTCGCATTCGCTTATCTTAGTTAGCTTAGTTAGTGATTTGCTTGATTTGCTTCAAGTGAGTCTCCCTTGATTTGCATCAGATTTTTTATTTTCTTCTTTTCATGGAGCACTTGCATTATACTTTTTGCTTAATAAAGAAAGAAAGAAAAAGAAAAAAAAGATAGAAAAAGCCAAAATTTTTTTGAAAAAAGGCATATTAAATCCTGGGATGAGTCGGAAACCCGAAAGGGCGGCTCAGGTAATAAGCAGGTAACCCGGACCAGCATTAGGCTAGGGTAATAAGAGGTTCATGAGAGATGTGAGTTTTGGTGAGCACACCTTGAGAAAAATGAAAAGAGCGGTTAGGTGAAAACCCGAAAGGGCGCCTAAGTAGAATTGAGCGGTAAAATTCGAGTGTTTAGGATCATTCTTGCTTGAGGACTTTGGGGCTTACATTATAGATTTGGGTAGATCCTAGGTTGCTCTCTTTCATCTTTTTAGAGCTTGAGTGTTTTATCATGTTGTGAGGTGTGTGTTTGAGCTTCATTGCTTTATGCTCATGATTTCTCTATATTTTGGGTTCGGGTTGTGAGCTGAGTGTTTTTACCTTCCCTTGTATTTCCTGAGATCTTAGATGTGCAACTTTGATATATTTGTTTTGAGCTTACTCAAGGACGAGCAAGATCTAAGTATGGGGGAATTTGATTCGGCCTATTTTGTATAGGTTAACTCTTGTATTTTAGGGCTTTATTGAGTTTGTTTAGGTTAGATTCGAGCGTAATTATAATATCTAGGCCGAAGACACAAGGATGCAAGAATCAAGAGGTCTAAGGCGTTTTGAGCTGTCTGCGCGACACCACTTTCTTACGAAGGCCATATCTTGAGCTACAGAGGTCGGATTGACTTGATTCCGGTGCCATTGGAAAGCTAACTTCAAGGGCTTGAATTCATCGTTTTACACCAAAGTCAGATTCCAAGCGCAAGATGGTCAAAACAGCCTCCGAAGTGACACCAGCGATTCAGTCGAGATACCGCGACCGCGGCCTGGGCGGCGCGACCGCGGTGGCTGTCGAGACGACTTGTTCTTCTCTGTCGTGAAAGCGCGGGCGCGGCCATGGCGACGCGACCGTGGTGATGCCGATTCCGAAGCGGGCCGAAATCTTTCTATCTTGTTTCCTTTTCTATCTTTTGCCTCTTTCCTTATCTATCTCGTGGAGCTTGTTCCTTGGGCTATATAAGGAGGAGCCTGCCTTAGGTTTTGAGAGATATTCTACATTCTATCTTCTACCTCTTATTCATTCAAGTAATTCTTTAGTTTAGTTATGGAGAGCTAGTCTCCTTGGGTTTGTTCAAGGGAGAAGCTCTGATGTATGAACTCGTGAGATTTTGGTAATTGATTTCTATCCTTTGGTTAATATTGATTCTCTTGTGCTTCATCTTATGATTGTTGATTGTTTCTCTAGGATTCGCGACCCTATTGAATTGATTAGCTTTCTACTGTTTGATTAGGTTTGGACCGTGGACAAAACTAATCTGTGAAAACAACTTAACCTAGTCCTGTTGTCTATGCAACTAGGATTAAGAAGAGAATTGATTGTTTTATCTTACAATTGACTCGTAGCTTGATTGTTTGATATTATATCCTGCATATCCTTGTTCTCTATGCTAATTCTAGGTTAAGCGTCCTTGCCTAGGGTTATAGAATTGCTTGGACCGTGGACTTGCGATTGTTAATGATCAGGATAGGAATTAACCATAGGTGTGAATGAAATCAATGGATAAATCTATGATCGAGGGATTATATCATGAGTGGATCTTTTGAATAAACTTGTCTCCTTATCAATTGTTTCCCCATATTTGCATGTTTGTTTATTTGTTTGTTCTTTGTTTCTTAGTTTAGTTTAGATATCTTTCTCTTAAATCCCCCCTATTCTTTGGTTGATAATTATATTAGTACTAGAAGCCTTAAGTTCTCTTGGGTTCGACCCCTTACTTGCTTACTATACTAGTTTGTTTGTTTGGGTTATTTATCTTTGATCTTGGCACGACGACTTTAGCCGAGTCAAGTGGTTCTCGGCGCCGAGGAAGACGACAAAGAGGGCTTGGTGTTCTTGGTGTTTCTTGTGTTAGCCATGGTTGAGAGATTTGGGTTTTTATAGGAAGAATTAGGGTTGAGGAAGGGTGATTTCGAGATCTGGAATGGACATTTGAGGAGATTTGGCAAGATTTCCGGATTTGTGTAAACAAGAGAGAGAGCGAAGAGGTTTCTCAGATGGCACAGGGGTGTATTCATAGGAAGAAGACGAAGGAAAACGGTCAAGGGTAGCAGGGACATTTCCTATGGCTTACTCCACCCGCGTTCTCACATGTGGCAACCTTCTTCGCTAAGTAAACAGTTGTTTTGCACCAGTTACACGGATCCCAAGATCTGCGTTCAACTTCTCCTAGACGGTTCACCTTCCCATTTTCAAATTTCACAACTGCAAAGGACTCTGTCTTGGCGTCCTTTCAACACACAACATTGCACCACTGAGAACTGTACTACTGCGTCCCAAAACTGATCACAATCTCTGACTATTACAACTCTGCCCTGACATCCTTCAGACTTTAATAAGCTTCCCTTTGATCACTTAGCACCAGTTTTGAAAATCAAGCAAGTACGTCCCGTAAAGATAAAACAAAGAACGCTCATAGGACGCGTTTGCAAGATTCTCGGCTTAGGTAAGCTTAGAGTTCCCATCATTTCGGCTTGTAATGAGGGTAGGGTGATCAGGGATACTTTTGAGATAAAAAGAGAAATGAATAGCGTTCAAAACATAAGCAAAACACATGTCTTAGACTAGCGTCCTATAAAGATGACTTTAAATGCATGTACTACTTCAAGACAAGTTCTCAACAAGACATAGCCAATCATAGAGGGAATAATAGAACGGGACTTGTGATAGAGCATATAGGTTGTAGTGTTTAGGACATGTTTTGATTAGTTTTTCATGCATTTTTAGGTAGATTTTCCCTTATTTTGTAGTTTAGCTGTAGTGTTGGAAGTTTCGGAATCTACACTCGTTTGGTTGATGTTTGCAGATATGATTGATCGAGTGCCGGAATCATGGTGATGGTAGACTTGGAAGTGAGCTTGAAGGTGCCAAAGGAGTATGCATGGATGAAGGCTAAAGGAGAAATCAAGTGCCCAAAGTGATTGAGAGTCTCGTTGATACAAGCTTGAAAACTCGGGCAGGACACCCAAAGCGCGCCCGCGCTTTCGAGTCCCAGGCCGCGTTTCGACACCTGAGCTTCTGGCGTGAAAACTCGGGCACGGCCACGGAAGCGCGACCGAGTTTTCATGGCCTAGCCCGCGTTTCTACCCGTGTCCGCGAGGAGTGCTATTTTTGTATGGGCTTGGGCTTCTGGGTTGAAATTTGTTGTGGATAATATTTTTAGAAACCTCTTAGATATATTTTTGGATATTAGTTTCTAGGTTTATTTTTGGATATATTTTTGGAGCTTGAGAAGAACAAGAATCCTTTGAAAGAATTGTAAGCTTTTCAATGTCTTTGAACAACTAAACCTCTTTTGCTTAACTAGTTAATTGAAGTTGTGAATTAAGATTTATTGTAAGATTTGATTATTCTTAATTTCCCTTGACTAGATTGTTTCTTTATGCTTAATTGAATAAGTTTGATTTAGGGTTTTGTTAGATTGGCCATCTAATTGAATCTCTAGGTTGAATTATAACTAGATCTTCCTAATTACCGGTTGGAATTAATTAGATCATAAGTAGAACCTTTAATCAATGTAGGACTGGTAGGACTAGTTGATTAGAGAAGATAATTCAATTACATGTTATTTGGATGTCTGGTTGCTCTGAATGCATGTTTCTATTGATACTTGAATCTTAATGCTGTTGTCAAATTGAATCTAGGAGGTCTCTTAGGTTATTTGATAATTAGGGTTGTTAGTACCGGTCGGGCTAATAACTGGAATTGAAGTAGGATTAATAATTCCATGAAGTTGGGTTATTAGCTTTCCGCAATAGATTAGTCAAGGTAAAAAGATAATTTTGATAATCAATGATCAATATCGAATTCACAATGGATATTAACTGGTTAAGCATACTTCTCTCATATTTGATAAATCATCTTTAGTTTTGCATGTTCAATTTATTAGTTGATAGGATAACACTCAAAAACCCCCCGTTTTACATTCATTCGAGTATTCAAATTCAATACACAAAAACACAAGTCTCTGTGGGATCGACCCTTACTTCCCTACTACATTAGCTGGGTTGTTCGGATTACTTTGATAGGTATTAAGATGACTAAAATACCTTTACCAAATTGGCGCCGTTGCCGGGGACAGTTGGGCGGTGAAGCATTGTAGCATGAAATTGGATGAGGCTGGTGCATTAAGGAAGCTACAGTTGCAGGAGCTAGAGGAGCTAAGGATGGAAGCCTATGACAATACCGCCATCTACAAAGAGAAGACCAAAGATTGGCATGACAAACATATTTGGCGCAAGCACTTCAAAGTTGGAGACAAAGTTTTGTTATATCAATCTCGTCTTAAGCTTTTTCCAGGAAAACTAAGGTCGAGATGGACGGGACCATTCGTTGTGGCGCACACATATCCACATGGAGCGGTTGACGTCTACGATAGTACTACTCACTCCACCTTTAAAGTGAATGGCCAGAGATTGAAGCCTTATTTCGATGGGTTTAGCAATGCTATACTTGACGAAACGGCTTTATAGGAACCCGAGCCAGCGACATGAACAACAGACCGTCAAGCTAACGACGTTAACCAAGCGCTTCTTGGGAGGCAATCCAAGCATTATGATAGTTGTTTTTGATTTTTAGTGTTAGATTAGCTTAATTTAGAGTTGTTTTGTTTTGTTTTTTTTTCCCTTTGTTTTTTGTGTTTCAACCCGGCGTACAGGTCCAAAAACTCGGGCAAGAGCCCCAGGAACTCGCCCGCGTTTCGGCTCCCCAGACCGCGTTTTGCATCCAGAGTCGCTGTTTCAGAAACTCGGGCAAGGCGGTGAAAACTCGCACGAGTTTTTGAAGCCCCGGCCGCGCTACGCCTCCAGAACCACAAGCTCAGAAACGCGGGCAAGCAGGTGAAAACTCGCCCGAGTTTTCGTACCTGCCCG
Source organism: Polygonum maritimum (assembly GCA_963924305.1). Taxonomy (NCBI): domain Eukaryota; kingdom Viridiplantae; phylum Streptophyta; class Magnoliopsida; order Caryophyllales; family Polygonaceae; genus Polygonum; species Polygonum maritimum. The sequence continues at coordinate 38,368,505 of OZ002730.1, read as the reverse complement.
CGTTTTAGTTCGCACACAGCACAAGTTAAAAACTCGGCCGGCCCTTCTCTCATCACTTCTCTTCACCAAAAACTCGGCCGAACAGCCCTTTCTTCACACAAGAACGCGCCCTCCCTCCATTGTTGAGCACTCCAAGCCCCACACAACACCAAATCAAGTGATTCTTCTCCCTAATCTACTCTTCATCAATCAATAAGTAATCTCTTCTCTACTCTTCTCTTTACCTTGATTGATTAGTAATTTTTGAGCTTGAACTTGTAGATCTAGGTTTTGCCTAAATTCTCTAGATTTGTCAATTTCAACTCAAATTTGCATGATTAATTGCTACTTGTTAGTTCCTTTGCATGATTCCTTGATTTCCTTGCTTGTTCTTGTGAAAGTTGGATTGTGATTGATTTTGCCTAAACTAACCTAGTTAGTGGGGGAAGAGAGTGTTTGAGAGTATTATGCTTAATTGTTCGATTGTTGTTGGATTGTTGTGAGATTGTCCTTGCCGGGACAATCAAATTTGCTTGTGGTGTTGTTTTGTTGATTTGTGGTGCAGGAACAGGTACAGAATGCCTCCCCGTCCAACAAACCGTAGAGGCTCTTCTAAAGCTTCATCTTCTCGTGACCGTCCACAGTCCTCTCGCCCCAGTTCATCTTCTGCTCGCCCCCGAGCCCATCTCTCTCCGCCTACGGTTGTAGGGGAAGTGACCCCATCTCAGTTCGGGTTCAGTCTGAGCGACCCTGTGCACTTTGCTCGATTCAAGCTCCTTCGTGGCCGACCAATACATGCTCCTCGGTACTTGGATTGGGAGTTTCTGAAAGAATTGGGTTTGAAGGATGAGCTCAAGACATGTGAGAATGCCGAGCACTTGAGAGATTTTCTCCGGCTACAGCAGCCTGCTTACAAGGGTCTTGTTCTGGAATTCCTGAGCACTCTAGAAACACATATCCTTTCCGGAGCAAATAACAGAGTAGGAGAGTGCACATTCCAGCTTGGGGGAGTGGGAAGGAGAATCATGCTAGATGAAGTCAATATAGCGTTTGGTTTCTTCCGTGCTGCTGATCATGGGGTGCGTTGGGAAAGTCAAGCTTTTTGGCTCGATCATTCCCAATGGAGACATATGACAGGAAAGCCAGAGTACAAGGCCTCTAAAGCAAAGGCTTCTTCTATTACCCATCTTGTGCTCCGGGTGCTGTAGCGTTATTATGCTCTATCTATTACAGGAAGGGGAGACGGAAAGGGTAATGCACCTAAGAAGGATATGATGCTCTTGATTGCATATTTGGAGAAGAGGACGGTGAACTATGGTGCAGTCCTCATGAACAACTTGGCTCACATCAGCAGGAAGGGTACAGGACCAATCACGATTGGAGCCCTTGTCACTGTTTTGGCTAGATACTACCAGCTTGATTTGACTCAGTATGGCGGCATGATTGAGCCTGTACCGATGGACTTCGCCTACCTCAATAAGATGGGTGCCCTGCACTTCCACTATGGTCACTATTTCTGGACGATTGGAGATACCAAGAGGGTGATGCAGCTCCCTGATGTGGAGAGAGTTGTCTTAGAAACCGGGCGAGGGAATGCTGCTACTTGGATGATCACTCCTCGGGATGGTGATCTCCCGCTTGAGGCAGTTGAGGGACGTCGGTTCAAGAGGCGTCGGATTCAGAGGAATGTTGAGGATTCCGAGGATGAGGCTACCGCTGATGAGGATTCTGAGGGTGATGAGGATTTCATTGCTGAGGAGGAGCTCGAGCCCGAGATTGGTGATCAGGATGAGGACGCTGATGCAGTGGATGTTCAGGGTGTTGGTGGTTATCCTCAGGGCTAGTTTGACCAGTTGGTGAGCATGATGGGAGGGCTCACTACACAGATGACTCAGTTCAGGGCTCATGTGGATCAGAGATTTGATTATCAAGAGCAGAGGATGGACCACTACAGGCAGTACCACGACGAGCAGCTTCATCAGCTTCATACTCGCATGGATGGTTGGACACAGGAGGGTGGATTCCCAGCTTATCAGTATTATCCATATCCGGGCTACCCACAGCAGTTCCCACCACCACCACCACCGGAGTAGATCCCACTTCCTTCCTATCTGGATGACTCGGTTAGTATTTTCGTCTTCTTTTCTTTTATTTTACATTGGGACAATGTAAAGTTTAAGCTTGGGGGAGGGGATTATTGGTTGAGTCATCTCATCTTTGCATTCATATAGTTGCATTTGCATGTTTAAATTATAGTTTTGCATCGATTAAAATTGAAAAAAAAATGAAAAAAATCAATCAAAAGCCATAAAAAAATTGAAAATTTGAGAAAAATCACAAAAATATTGCATTCTAGGATTCAAATTCCCTACTTGACCATTTGTCTCTCTAAGTTAAGAGTATTATCTAACCCATGACTAGCTTGTTGGTTGAAGTTTCCTTGGATTGAAGCATGATTCTTAAGTTATTAATCTTGATTATAGGACTGAGCATGCATAAGAAGTTGAAATTTTGAATTGTTTATGAAATTCTAGACATATATGCCTTGTGAGATTATTTTGAGCCTTTATTGCATATTTGCATATTTTTCTTGAGTGTATCGCTTTGATTGCTAGCTCTAGAACTTGCGTTTAGATATCTTTTTCAAGGCTACATTACATGTTTTGAATGCATGACATTAAAATGATTGAGGCATTTTTATTAGCTCATTATATCCTTATCTACCTTATGCATGATCCTTTGTTTGATAGCCCAATTTTGAGCCTATAGCCTTATTTTGTAGCTCCACAAAAATTTCCTAGCCTATATAAGCTTGACCCTTTCCGGGAATTAGGATTTAGCTAGGGTATTTTTGTGTAGTTGGAGATGATTTCAAGGGTGAGTTGGTTGAAAAGAAAGAAAAAGATAAGGAGTTGAAAAAAAAAAGAATGATGATGAAAAGAAAGAAAAGAAAAAAAAGTGTTTGATTGAGGTGAATTAAAGTGTGAAATCAAGTTGAAAAGCCTCAAGTGAGTTGAAAAAGAAAAGTGAGCAAAAGTAGAAACAAAAGTGATGGAGAAGAGGTGAAACAAGTTGGTGGAGTAATGAAAGTGAAGTGCTTAAAGTTTGGGTAGTTAGCTAGTTCTAGTTCCCGGTTTTAGCACCACATGACCAAATAATTCCCTACCTACTTGTGTATACCTTGGCCCCATTACAACCCTTAAAAAAGTCCTCATGATTTTTGTTGTGTGTTTGATCATTCGTAGTGGAGATTTAGAACACTGATGCAAGCCTATGGTAGTCTAGTTTTCAAAGTTGACTTTGAGTGAAATACATCCCTTAAACAATTGAGTGAAGAGTGCAAAACACATTGCCTTGGTGAGGTCTAAAATGGATGAATGATTTGATTTTGAAAGTTTCTCATACATGCGTGCAATGATGTCTTGGTCAAGGTTTAACTTATTGATGAAATGTGGATTGATATTGAGATGGATGCTTTAACTTGCTAGTTGTGGTGTGACTTTGATTTTATTTCTTGCTTGAGGACAAGCAAGGTTCAAGCTTGAGGGAATTTGATAGAGCATATAGGTTGTAGTGTTTAGGACATGTTTTGATTAGTTTTTCATGCATTTTTAGGTAGATTTTCCCTTATTTTGTAGTTTAGCTCTAGTGTTGGAAGTTTCGGAATCTACACTCGTTTGGTTGATGTTTGAAGATTTGATTGATCGAGTGCCGGAATCATGGTGATGGTGGACTTGGAAGTGAGCTTGAAGGTGCCAAAGGAGTATGCATGGATGAAGACTAAAGGAGAAATCAAGTGCCCAAAGTGATTGAGAGTCTCGTTGATACAGGCTTGAAAACTCGGGCAGGACACCCAAACCGCGTCCGCGCTTTAGAGTCCCAGGCCGCATTTCGACACCTGAGCTTCTGGCGTGAAAACTCGGGCACGGCCACGGAAGCGCGACCGAGTTTTCATGGCCTAGCCCACGTTTCTACCTGTGTCCGCGAGGAGTGCTATTTTTGTATGGGCTTGGGCTTTTGGGTTGAAATTTGTTGTGGATAATATTTTTAGAAACCTCTTAGATATATTTTTGGATATTAGTTTCTAGGTTTATTATCTGATAACTCTTGACTTTGAGGATTATTGTTGGAGCTTGAGAAGAACAAGAATCCTTTGGAAGAATTGTAAGCTTTTCAATGTCTTTGAACAACTAAACATCTTTTGCTTAACTAGTTAATTGAAGTTGTGAATTAAGATTTATTGTAAGATTTGATCATTCTTAATTTCCCTTGACTAGATTGTTTTCTCTATGCTTAATTGAATAAGTTTGATTTAGGGTTTTGTTAGATTGGCCATCTAATTGAATCTCTAGGTTGAATTACAACTAGATCTTCCTAATTACCGGTTGGAATTAATTAGATCATAAGTAGAACCTTTAATCAATCTAGGACTAGTAGGACTAGTTGATTAGAGAAGATAATTCAATTACATGTTATTTGGATGTCTGGTTGCTCTGAATGCATGTTTCTATTGATACTTGAATCTTAATGCTGTTGTCAAATTGAATCTAGGAGGTCTCTTAGGTTATTTGATAATTAGGGTTGTTAGTATCGGTCGGACTAATAACTAGAATTGAAGTAGGATTAATAATTCCATGAAGTTGGGTTATTAGCTTTCCGCAATAGATTAGTCAAGGTAAAAAGAGAATTTTGATAATCAATGATCAATAATCGAATTCACAATGGATATTAACTGGTTAAGCATACTTCTCTCATGTTTGATAAATCATCTTTAGTTTTGCATGTTCAATTTATTAGTCGATCGGATAACACTCAAAAACCTCCCGTTTTACATTCTTTCGAGTATTCAAATTTAATACACAAAAACACAAGTCTCTGTGGGATCGACCCTTACTTCCCTACTACATTAGTTGGGTTGTTCGGATTACTTTGATAGGTATTAAGGCGACTAAAATACCTTTACCAACTTGATCATTTAAATGTTATCATCCCCAAGAGCAACCTGAGGTGCTCGTAGGGATGTCTATCAAGTGCTTTTGTGAAAATATCGGCCACTTGGTCCTCAGTCCTAACAAGATCCTCTCTAATTAGTCCAAGTTCAACATTATCACGACGAAAATGATGTCTTATTTCAATATGCTTGGTTCGTGAATGATGAACAAGTTTTTTGGCAATACTTATAGCACTGGTGTTATCACACAAGATAGGTACTTAATCCATAGGACTTGAGAACAGCACGAAGCAGTAGCAACGTACTCAGCTTCCGCGGTTGAAAGGGCCACGGAGTTTTGCTTCTTGGAACCCCAAGATACAAGGCATGATCCTATGAATTGAGCCACTCCGGGGGTCCTCTTTCTATCCACCACATGACCAGCGTAGTCTGCATCAGAGTACGCTACCAGGTTTAGAGACATCCTTTTGGGATACCACAGGCATAGGTCGTCCCTTCCCTTGAGGTATCTGAAGATTCTTTTGACCTCTTGCATGTGGGACTCTTTTGGATTTGCTTGAAAGCGAGCACACAAGCACACAGCGAACATGATGTCGGGACGACTTGTCGTTAGGTATAGCAAGGACCCTATCATTTCTCTGTAGAGCTTTTGATCTACACTCTTGCCCTCTTCATCAACATAAAGGCGAGTGTTGGGGGAGATGGGAGTGGCAATGGATTTGGACGAATTCATTCCATACTTCTCAAGCATTTCACGAATGTACTTTTGTTGGTGAATGTGTGTCCCATCTTTGAGTTGTGTGATTTGGAGTCCCAAGAAGAAATTGAGTTCTCCTATGAGGGACATTTCAAACTCACTACTCATCAAGTTCTTGAATTCCTCTACAAGTTTCAAGTTAGTGCTACCAAATACTATGTCATCGACATAGACTTGGACAATTAAAATATCTTTAAGGACTTTCTTTAAGAATAGGGTTTTGTCAATGTTACCTCGAGTGTACCCGTTGGACAAAAGAAAGGACGCAAACCTATCGTACCAAGCACGAGGGGCTTGCTTGAGTCCATATAGCGCTTTGTCCAGCAAGTACACATGCTCCGAATAGTCAGCGTTCTCAAAACCTGGGGGTTGAGCAACGTACACCTCTTCTTTTAGCTTGCCGTTTAGAAAAGCCGTCTTGACATCCATTTGAAAAAGCTTGAATCCTTTGTGAGCAGCGTAGGCAATGAGGAGGCGAATAGCTTCAATTCTAGCGACAGGAGCGAAGGTCTCATCGTAATCGATCCCTTCCTCTTGCATATAGCCTTGAGCCACAAGATTTGCTTTGTTTCTTGAAACTCTGCCACTCTCATCAAGCTTGTTCCTATAGACCCACCTCGTCCCTATTATGTTTTTGTTTTTAGGACGAGGGACGAGGGTCCAAACTTGGTTTCTTTCAAATTGATTCAGTTCTTCTTGCGTAGCTTAGATCCAATCAGCGTCCTGAAGTGCCTCCTTTATGTTCTTAGGTTCGATTAAGGACATAAAGGCGTTGAATGCACAGAACGCCATGTTGGCGCTATGGGACTGATTCACAACTGATCTGGTTTGGACTCCTTTTGAAATGTCTGAGATAACCTGATCTGTTGAGTGAAGTCTAGAAAGGTTGGATCCCCTATGAGTAGCGTCCCTTGTAGGGGTAGACCTAGGATCCGTCCAATCAGAATCATCAAAGTCAAACCCTTCTTCTTCATTGATAGGCTCAGTGTGTTCCCCCTCAAACTGAGCGTTCACACTTTGCCTCTCTTCTCCTTGTTGACTTGATTCAGCAGCATCCACTTGGTTTAGCGACCAAGTTTGAGAGGGCTCTTGTTGTTCACTAGGGACTCCCATTGAAACCTCATCGCGAGTTTCAGGGGCGTTCCTAGGAACATAGTATTTGTCTGAGGACCCTCTGGGTTCTTCTTCATCATCTTCATCATCGTCCTTTGGGGAGGAGCGACCTTCTTTCTTACTTAGTTCTTTCTTGTGAGATGAGTTTTCTTTGAACACTACATGGATACTTTCCTCAAGCCTAAGAGTCCTTTTGTTGAAGACTCTAAGATTTTCTTATGAGGGAATATCCAAGGAATATTCCTTCATCACTCCTAGCATCAAATTTGCCGATGTTGTCTTTGCCGTTGTTGTGGATGAAACACTTGCACCCAAAGACTTTGAGGTGTGAAATGTTTGGCTTCCTTCCATTTAGCAACTCATAGGACGTCTTTTTGAACAAGGGACGAATCATGGCTCGATTGATAATGTAGGTTGTTGTGGCTACGGCTTCCGCCCAAAAGTGTTTGGAGACGCCGCTAGCCAAAAGCATCGTTCTTGCCATATCTTCCAACGTCCTATTCTTTCTTTCAACGACGCCATTTTGTTGAGGAGTTCGAGGAAATTAAAAGAAAAGTTGTGGGAGACTCCTTATTGGTCACAGAAGTCAACGAACTCTGCGTTTTTGAACTCCGTTCCATGATCTGACCTTAGAGATTTCAAGCTCGTCCCAAGAGCAACTTCTACTTGCTTGATGAAGATTTTGAACATCTGGAAAGCTTCTGCTTTTGACACCAAGAAAAGGACCCAAGTAAATCTTGAAAAATCATCTACAATAACGTACATGTACCTCTTTCCACCATAACTTTGGGTCTGCATGGGTCCACACAAATCCATGTGAAGAAGTTCCAAAGGCTTCTTTGTGCTCACTTCATTTTTAGATTTGAAGGACGATGTTGTTTGCTTCCCTTTGATACATGCCTCACATTGTTCAATTTGCTTAGCTACAATTCCGGGAAGTCCTCTTACAAGCTCTTGTTGATGAAGCTTAAAGATTGTGCTAGGTTCTGCGTGCCCAAGACGTCGATGCCAGAGATCGGCGTCCACAGCGGAGACGGATAAGCACAACTTGGATGCAGGGTTGAACTTTTGGTTGAAGATGTAGACATTGTTTTCGCGAGTACCTTTGAGAATGACTTCATTTGTTTTCTTGTTGATTACTAGGCATTCCTTAGAGTCAAATGTGACTGGGTTCTCACCTTGATCGCAAATTTGAAAGACACCAAAGAGATTGAAGCCAAGTCCTTCAACAAGACTAACATTGGACGCTTTGATGGACTGATTCAATTTTGCGGTGCCCGTCTCTTTTATTATTCCCTTGCCCTTGTTGCCAAATGAGACAGTTCCTCCCGTTGCATTAGATTGGATAGAAGTGAGATGGATCTGGCTACCAGTCATGTGATTTGAGGCGCCACTATCAATGATCCATGGCCTTCCTCTCACTTCCTCATAAAAAGAAGAGTTAGTTCTAGGTGACCCAGGCAAGTAATCATACACATTTACATCATTTGTCCTTCTAGCATGCTTCCTAGGAGATTGAGTTTTAGAATTAGGCACAATAGCATGTGTCCTATCAGCAGATTTAGGCTTAGCGTTCTTACTACCACTTCTAGCCTTTCTTCCATTCTCAAGTTCTTGTTTCAGCTTAAGGCACTCATACTGGTAGTGACCACCTTTGCCACAATGCTAGCACGTCCTATAATACTCCCCAAGGTAGTACTTCTTATTTGGACGTTGAATTCTATTCTCTTTCATTTTCTCAGGATCAACTACCTTAGAACCTTTTTCTTTATCAATTTTCTTGTAGATTTTATGACTAACTGAGTTTGTATAATAGTCCTTTCTTCCAATTTCTCCACTTTCTAAGACTCTTATACGCTCTTCTAGGTTTTTTGTCTTCTCTCTCTCAAGTTCTAGCACAGTGATTTTGCTAGCTTCGAAGTCACTAGGAAGAGAGTTCTTTGAGCTTGATTCATACCCTAGTCCTTTCCTAGCAGGAACAAAGACAATGGGATTTACAGTTTCAGTCATGGGACTCTTTCCTAGGAGCTTCACTTCGTCCCTAAGATTAGCATTTTCAAGCTTTAGGCACACGATTTGACTTTTAAGGGACTTTACCTCTTCCTGAGAGGACTCTAGTTGACTAGACATGGTGTTGCAATTTTCACATTCCACAACAATGTTCTCTGATTCAAGTTCATCAAAACTTTGTTTCATAGCATAGCTTTCTTGCATAATCTGAGTGATTAATTTGATGAGCTTGGGCTTAGAGCACTTGTCAAGGGAGCTTAACATGGATTCATGAGTTACCTCTTGCTCAGCTTCAAAGGCGTCCTCTGGAGAGTCTGGAGCGTCCTCCATGGCCAATTAAGCTACTTGATTTGCTGGTTCCTCATCGTCTGAGTCGATGTCATCCCATGCGGCCTCATATGCACCAAATAAGGCTTTCTTTTTTATTTCTTTTGACGATAACCCTGTGGTGCATTTCTTGGCAATGTGTCCCTTCCTGTTACATTTGTAACAAGTTATCTCCTTCATTTCAGCATCTGTAAGCTCGGGACTCTCCTTATTGTAGGGCATCTTCATTCTTGGGACTTTGCCTCTTTTAACCCATGCACGAAGAGATTTGTGCAACGAGGCTAGCTCATCTTCTTCAGAAATTTGTTCTTCCGTCTTCCCTTGTCGTTCTTCTAAGGCCTGAAGACGAAGATTCTCTTGATGTTCTTGAGTTTTGGCTTCTAGCATTGAGTTCAATTCCCTTTGCCTTTGGTAATATTGCTCATACTCTGGCGTTCTTGCCGCAAGAGTCAAAGCCAGCTCATTTTGAGAACTCTTTCCCATTTCTAGCAAATCTTGATTCCTCCTTGCTTCGTACCCTTTAAGCTTTCCATAAATCTCTTCCATGGACAGTCCTTTATTGGCTTGATTTTATTTGAACGTCATCCTATCAAAGTTCCATGGTCCCGTGAGTCCATCAATCAAGACTTGAACCTTCATCCTTTGGGTAATCTCCGTTTCTTTTACACCCAAGTTCTTCAATTTTGTTAACAACGCTTCAAAGCAGAAGGAATAGTCGGTGATGGTCTCATTTGTGAACATCTTGAATTTGTAGAAGTCCCTTTTTGCTTCCAGCTAGACGTCTTCTTTCATTTTGGGCATTCCAACATGGTACTTCTCAAGAGCTTCCCATTGGAGCTTAGCAGTTGGAACATTGCTCACACGGGTGGCGTCCCTTTCACAGAGGGACGTCTGTAGGAAGCAGATAGCTTTGGCGTTTGCTTCCATGAGTTTAAACTCATCAGGACCCCACTCTGACTCTTTATCCACCTTAGCAGCAGGGACTTTGAGGTCACCGTTCTTTATCACCAGCCAGCACTGGTAGTTTTGACTTCGCACAAAGCACTCAAACCTGGTTTTCCACCGGTTGAAGTTTCCGTCGGTGAGGCGGGGAGGCTTCGCACTCGAGATACCTATAGTTTCCATCTCCATGTTTCCTGCAACTCAAACTTAATCTAGAGCGCCTGCTCTGATACCAATTGTTGGATCGTAAGTCTGTTAGAATGGGCGTCCTTAACTGGGTTAAGGCCGTCCTTAGCTGCAGCGGAAAATAGACTTAACAGGAAACGTAGTAAGACAATGAACACAAGTATTTATAGAGGAACCCCACTAAGACCAATTAGTCTTATGGGTAAACCTCTACCTCCGTTGGAGGATTTTCAATAGCCGTCCTTATCTTATTAAGAGAGATTCCTTACAACTTAGGCGAGCTGTTACAACCTTCTGAGCTAAGCGTGCGTCCTTAGCCTCACTAGTAACACTCCTTTCTGCCTAACAAAGTAACCTAACTCTCTTAGCTTATAAGGAAGCTATCACTCACGTCTTTCACGGTTCGTTGTGAAAGACAAACTACTACTTTAACTATTTTGTGGTTTTGTTTGGATTTGATGTGGTTGGACTTTCTTTCTCTGTTTCAAACTCACTTGATCTTCTTGATCTTTGTTCTTGAACTTGAACACCTTGGGAGAGCTTGAGGGAAAGTCTTCAAAGTCCACACCGCTAAGCATACCCCTTGGAGGGTATCTATAGCGGTATGAGTTCTTGTGCTCTAGCGTCCTCTAAGTCTTAGGCAGGATCTGTTCAACGGTGCGATTTGCATCTTGAGGAAGTCAACTCTGTCGACGCTTGGGAAGTCTCCGCGTGGTCAGGGGAGCATTGTTGGGAAAGCGACATCATTGGAATTGTTCACACGTGCCTAGACAAGGGAAGCTTCCTTCTGAGGACTACGGCCGAATGTGATGTAATCATGTTGGGGCGGCCTTGGTTTGAATTTGAACTTCGTCCGTATTTTGGCGCGCATCCCTTCTTGATGAGGACGCCGTCCTATCTGCGTAGGGACTTCAATCCTTTCGTTCAGCTCTGGAAGTTCTGATGAAGTGCGTCCCTACAAGGTTAGGGACTCTCGTTCAATTATTATCCTTTTCGCTCATGTGTGTCCACTGGACTTACCTGAGATCAACACTTGGACAACTTATCAAATACCTTTGAGTTTGTCATTATCAAAACTAGGGACGATCATTATTGGTTTAGATATTAATGATTCGCGTCCTTAATATCGTCCCAACAGACGCCAACACAACAACGGCAACCGAGGCGGCCGAGGCGGCTGAGGAGGTCGTGGACGAGGAGGCGCTCCACTATGAGGGGGAGGAGGTGACGATCCACATGATAGTGATGGCTCCAACCATGGGCCGCGCCATGCTTCACGCCATGCGGCACCGGGTCACCAACATGCACCGCAAGCACCCCAGAGGAATAACGCCCACTTAAGGCGTGAGGTTAAAATGAAAATCCCTTCTTTTGATGGTACATACGATGCTCCTAAATTTCTTGAATGGCTTCAGAAGACAGAAGGCGTTTTGATATTTTTAGGATATGAGGAGCACGAGAAGGTGGAGGTCGTTGCACTACACATTGAGGAAGGCGCCCAAGCTTGGTGGAACCGGACTTGTTCGGATCGTCATCGTCGGGGTCAACCTCCCATTGTGGAGTGGCAGCAGCTCGTCAACGTCATGACCAAGAAGTATGTACCTCGGGCATTTAGGGACCACATGTGCACCGAGATTGCTAAGGCAGCTCAAGGCTCAATGACGCCCGAACAATTTTTCACTCGTCTTGAGAAATTGTATATCCGGGCCAACTCCCACGTCGCTCCTAACATCTTGAGGACTCACTTCATCACGGGGTTGAACCGGCCCATTCGGAAACAATTGGAGATTCTCAACCTCCGTGATACCGGTGATGTCATTCATACGGCCATGCTTATACACCAACAACTTGAAGAAGAGAAGACAATTCGAAAACGGTATGGAACTAACCCTAGTCAATACGGTTTGTCTGCTAATTCTTCTTCTTCTTCTAGTTCCAAAACAGGCCGTGACTCTAGGGACAAGACCGTCAAGTCTTCGGCACCATCATCGGCACCGACGTCCGCGACACCTGGCAACCAGCGTAGCCGTGACGTTATTTGCCACAAGTGTGGTGGTCGTGCTCACTTCCAACTGGATTGCCCAAATGCCAAGAAGATTCTCTTAATAGGACACCATACCTATGTGAGTGAGGACGACGTCTCCGAGCATTCCGAGGAGGAGCCTTCGGAGGAGTACGACGTCGACGCCCCGTGACGCTATACGTACCCTTACTTCTAGCAATGGAATAAACAATGGCCAGGGCCATAATCTCTTCCGGACGAGAAGCATCGTCCAAAACACTTCATTGAGCGTGATTGTTGATAGTCGCTCATGTGCGAACTTTGTGAATGAGAAGGTCATTAGCCACTTCAACTTGAAAACCACGCCCCAACCATGTCCTTACAAGCTTCAATGGATTTCCGAGGCTTCCAACAACTGGGTAACAAGGCAAGTACTCCTATCTTTTTCAATTGGTCCATATCAAGATGAGTTACTTTGTGATGTTGACCCGGGTATGGACGTGACGCACTTGCTTCTCGGCCGTCCATGGCAATATGACCGTCGCGTACTTCACGGTGGCTATTTGAACACCCTCATGTTCAATTGGCATGGGAAGTGCGTGACACTTAACCCTATGGATGTTGATGAGATAATCCAAGATGAAGCTGCAAGACACCGAGAGCGACTTCGACAAGCACAAGAAAAGGCATCGTCGCAGGCGAGTATGTCCCCCTCAGGAGAAGGTCGCAACCGACCCCCACCTACCTCGGCATCGACGCCTCCAGAGACCAAGAAAAGTTCGTCTCTCTCAGTCGACGGTCGCGGCCGACCTATCAACAAACCTCGGTCTCGACCACCCCAAAGTCGCAGCCGACCCCCCAAAGGTCGTTTGTGACCTCCACCACACCACAGTCAAGCTCAGTAGATGGTCGCCGCCGACCCTCTAATCCCTCGGCGCCGACCACCCCTGTTTCGGCTCCGACACCTTCGGTCCGGATCCACATCAAGCACAAAAAGGAAAACCCGAAGCCACTCAAGTCCGAGCATCTACACATTGATGATGAACCACCACTTCTCGGCTCTTGCGAGAAGCGCTTGCTCTTAGCACGACAACGTGATGTAGCGCTGATGACTCGAGGTAAATCCCCTTGCTTCTTGGTTATTCCTTTGCTTACTTCTACAGCCTCTTCTCCATCACCCCCGGACTTGGCATTGCCGAGTACCATACCTTCTCTTCTTAAGGAATTTCAGGATGTTATGCCCTCCGAGCTCCCCATAGGTTTGCCGCCCATTCGAGGTATTGAGCATCGGATTGACTTCATTCCGGGTGCGTCTTTACCAAACCGAGCCGCATACCGTACCTCACCGAAGGAGAGGGCCGAGCTTCAACGTCAAGTGGAGGAACTTTTGGATAAAGGATACGTAAGGGAATCCCTTAGCCCTTGCGCCGTGCCAGTCATTCTTGTGCCAAAAAAGGATGGAACTTGGCGGATGTGTGTCGATTGACGCGCCATCAACCAAATCACCATCAAATACCGTCACCCGATTCCACTCTTGGACGACATGCTTGATGAGCTACATGGGGCGCAACTATTTTCCAAAATAGACCTCAAAAGTGGCTACCATCAAATACGAATGCAAGAAGGGGACGAGTGGAAGACGGCATTCAAAACCAAGCACGGCTTATATGAATGGTTAGTGATGCCTTTTGGATTAACAAATGCACCTTCAACTATCATGCGTTTAATGAATCATGTCTTGCATGATTTTATTGGAAAGTTTGTTGTGTATTTTGATGACCTTCAACTTTCATGCGTTTAATGAATCATGTCTTGCTTGATTTAATCTAGCTCACTAACCGATCACGCCCAACATCTTCGAGCCGTTCTCGAGTGTTTAAAGCATGAGAAACTATATGTCAACATTGCCAAATGTGTTTTTTGCAGCGATACGACTAACTTCTTGGGTTTTGTCGTGTCCAAAGATGGATTGAGAGTTGACGAGGAGAAAATTCGGGCAAACCAAGATTGGCCCACACCTACTAACCCCACTATGGTCCATAGTTTTCTCGGTCTTGCAGGTTTCTACCGGCCGGCGGCGCTTTGTTAGGGACTTCTCTTCCATTGCCGCCCCACTCTAAACCTCACCAAGAAAGCAACCACCATCAAGTGGAGAGACGAGCATAAGCATGCTTTTCAAGCTCTTAAGCGTGCCTTGTGTAATGCGCCACTTCTTCAACTCCCAGACTTTTCAAGGAGGTTCGAGATTGAGTGTGACGCCAGCGACTTCGGCATAGGTGGAGTCTTGATGCAAGAGAAGCGTCCGGTAGCTTATTGTTGAAGGGTTTCTCGAACAAATAAATTTGTATTCAAGACCCCGCTGAGTATAGCGAAGTCAGGATCGTCCACGGGAGCGAGAGTAGTGCTAAGTTTAATCGATAAACTACGAAAAGCAAAGAAAACAAGGGCAGAACAACTCAGGCTCGACCCAAAGAGGGTCGATCTCGACCCTAGGGAGGTCGATCCTGAGAGCAGAACACACGAAACACACACAATCACACAAGAAATGGCTCGAACACGACGAAGGGAGTCGGGATCAAAGCAGAAACACGAATTTCAATCAATAAAAGGGCAAATCCTAGGGCTAGGGCTACCACAACAACAACCATACATGCTTTCAACAAGAATTCACAACTATCATGCCATCTAGATCATAGAAAAGTTAACTTTCGCAAACAATTCAAGCCATTCAATCAACTTTCGCAAATCAAACAACTTTCTACCTATCCTTCAACCTAGGAATATCAACTTTCGCAAATAATCCTATTAGATGTAATCAAGCAACTAACTTTTCACTTTCGCTAAGGTTAATCACAAGACATGCCTCAATTTTCACCAAGGATTAAGTATAAGATAGGTTAGATATGATCCTTAAGCATTCAAATCATGAATTCAAGTTTTAAACATGCATGATTGTGTTGGGTTTTTGCCCAACCCTAGAACTTAAGAAAACTACTCACACATAGCAAAAAGAAGCAAGGAAGAAGAAGAAGAAGACATGATCAAAACAAACTAAAATTCAACTAAAAACCAAAGATCAATCTCACAAACCTCAAACTTGTTCTCCAAGTCTTCTCCCTAATTCTCCAAGTCTTGATTGATTGCTTGAATGCATAAAAACTATAGGTTCAACCTCCTTTTATAGAAGAAAAGGAGTCCTAATCTAACTAGGAAACACAAAGAAACAACTTTCCTTAAATACAGATTTGGAAACTCTTCAATAAATCCGGAATAGGGGAAAGTCGGTGCCTAGGATCGACCCCCTAAGGGTCGATATCGACCCCCCTCAGGGTCGATCCTGAGAGCTCTTTTTTCAGCTTCTTCTAACTTCTTCACTTGGATCGAGCTCAATCCTTCCTAGCTCGATCCCGGGGTCGGTTTCTTCACTTTTCCTCTTGATTTTGCTCCTCTTAGCTCTTCTCCTTAGCTTGTCCACTTGAGATATTCCTTCTAGCTTGTCCATCTTCTCTTAGCCTTGCTCTAAACTCGTCTTCAAGCTCCAAAACGTCTACAAAACGACACAAATATGCGTAGTTTCCGAATCTCAAGGAAATACGAAAACACATGCACAATGACTCAAAAACACAAGATTCAAGCACAAAACACCACTAAATCTAACCTATCTAGACCCTAAAAATCTACCTAAAATGCGGACATCACTTATTTTAGCGAGAAGCTCACGGGTGCAACCCTCAACTATCCCACCTATGACAAGGAGTTGTATGCCCTGATTCGGTCTTTACAAACTTGGCAACATTACTTGTGGACGAGTGAGTTTGTCATCCACACCGACCATAGCGCGCTCGCCTACCTTAGGAGCCAAACGACATTGAATAGGCGGCATGCGAGATGGGTCGAGTTCATGGAGACCTTTCCTTATGTCATTGCACATAAGAAAAATAAGGATAATGTCGTCGCCGACGCTTTATCCCGAAGGTACGTTCTTCTTACTCATGTGCAAGCTAAAATTATGGGTTTTTCTTCAATTAAGGACTTGTATAAGAATGACATATTATTTGGTCCTATTATAGAGAACTTGTCTTCTGGGCGTGTGCATGATGACTATTTTCTTGACAATGGCTACTTATATCGGAGAGGAAAGCTTTGCATTCCCTCTTCTTCTACTCGTGCATTGTCGATACAGGAAGCACATGAAGGCCTTTCGCACTTTGGATCACAAAAGACGATTGCCATGCTACGAGAGAACTTCTTTTTGGCCTAATCTTCCACGAGATGTTCACAAGTTTTGCAAGGCATGTGTTGTGTGCAACAAGGCGAATGCACGTTTGGCGCCCAACGGCCTCTACACACCATTGCCGATTCCTTCATCACCTTGGGAGGATTTGAGCATGGACTTCATCACCGGGCTGCCAACGACTAAGAGAGGTAAGGATTCTATCTTTGTAGTTGTTGATAGATTCTCCAAAATGGCTCACGTTATTGCATGTAAAGGAACCAATAATGCGCAAGAAATTGCAACTTTGTTCTTTGATCATGTGGTAAAACTACACGGTATTCCTAAAACTATCATTAGTGATAGGGATACCAAGTTTGTAGCTCATTTTTGGAGAACCCTATGGAACAAACTAGGTACTCATCTCCTTTTCTCTACCTCTTATCATCCCTAAACGGATGGTCAAACTGAAGTGACCAACCGTACCTTGGGCGCGCTCTTACGAGCCGTGCTCAAGACCAAACCACGGCGGTGGGAGGACGTACTTTCTTTTGTCGAGTTTTCTTATAATAGATTCAAGCATTCGGCGACAAAGAAGAGTCCATTTGAGGTTGTCTACGGGCTGAATCCACACACGCCCCTAGACTTGGTGCGACGCCCACTAAAGGATGGAGAACACCCCGGCGGAGCCGCTCGAGCCAAGCATGTTCGCAGCTTGCATGAGCTAACCAAACTCCAACTTGAACGGCGTGCGGAACAATTGCGTGCTCAAAAGAACAAGAACCGGAAGGAGTTGATCTTTGAGCCCGGGGATCTCGTTTGGATGCACCTCAAGAAGGAACGCTTTCCATCCAAGAGGAAGACCAATTAAGCTTGATCCAAGAGGAGATGGCCCATTCAAGGTGTTGCGACGCATTGGCAACAACGCTTATCAACTTGAGCTACCAAAGTCTTATGGGATCCATCCTACCATCAATGTGGCTGACTTGAAGCCGTACATCGAGCCTCCATTCGGTTTTGAGGAAACGGGGACGTTTCCAAGCCAAGAGGGGGAGGATGATGCGACCCTGCCCACCATGTCGGCCATAGAGGAAGAAGACGCTCTCTAACTTAAGTCCAAAGGTCCTATGATGCGATCACCTTCTCGGGACTCCCGATAAGGACTCGCTTTGGCCAAGGATCTAGGTTACGAGTTGTGCCTTTTTCCTACTATTGAGGGGACTATGGTGTAAAGGGAGCGGAAGCTGAGTAAGGGACGGATGAATAGTTCCAACGGACGGAAGAACTCGCCGGAGGTCGAGGAAGGTCGGCGTTGGCCGGAGAAAGGAGGGCGTTGGAGAAGAGGGTTAGAAAGGTTGACGTCAGCGGTTTTGGGGAAGAGACAATCTCGATTCAACCAAAACTCATTAATTGTAAACGTGAGGATTACAAAAGAGGAGAGCTCCTTATATAGTGGAGGCTCTTAACACAAAAGAGGAAAACCTAGCATTTATGGGTTGACCTTAAAAACATGCAAGTCTTGGCCCAAATCCCTAAACATACTATAAATGGTCAGACAACTAATCTGACCTAACATTCTTGTCCTTACTACAAAAGGTAATACTTATCCATAAGCTAGCTAGGAAAAAGGAAAGACAAGGACTTAAAATAACAAAGGAGTCCTGAGGACTCTGCTGAGGACTCTAACAAAGGAGTCATGGGGACTCTGCTGAGGACTCTGCTCATGAGCTGAGGAACTGTGCTGAAGGACTTTACTCAAGAGCTGAGGGACTCTACTGAAGGACGCTGGTGCAGCAGAAAGGACGTTGCTGAAGTACGCTGGTGTATAGTTGAGGACGCTGCTTAAGGACGCTGGTGCAAAGCTAAGGACGCTGGTTAAGGACGCTAGTTGAGAGCTAGGGACGCTGGTGATAGGGACGCCAAGGCAGGAGGAAGCCTTCCCCGGATGGGGACTCTCTTGTATCGTCCCTAGAGTTGACCTAGGTAGAAGGAAGCCTTCCCCGGATGGGGACGCCAAGGCCTCTTCATCAGGACTGTCCTTAAGGATGCTCAACACCCAAGTAGCTGGTTCTTTAGGGACTAAGCTAATGGACTGAGAGGCTCGCCATACAAAGGACGTTGTTGCTCGGGCGATGGCTTTAGCACGAGCTCGAGTGATAGGTCCGTCCAAGCGCATTGTCATGGTGTCCTCCTCTTCTTTGGGAGTAAGGGAAGGGATCGCATCGTCCTACCACAAGGAGCCGAGCCAAGAGCCTCGCCCAAGCCACTCAATCATTAGTGGCCCGAGTCTCCCGATCACAAGGCTCTTCGGACATCACAAGATGGGTTAGCGTCTCCACTCAACTGAGCTCGGACTCGACCTCAGCAAGCCCGGAATCCTGCCCAAAAGGGTCGGCCCCGACCCCACCATGGTCGGTTGCGACCTTCTCCTGAGAGTTCCCTCTTGGGTAAACTAGGTCGGCCCCGACCCTACCATGGTCGGCCGCGACCCCCCTCTGGCGGACATCCTCGACTTCGATTTCGAATTCCTTTCGAACCGCCTATCATTAATTAGATTTCTTTTCTTTTAAGTCAAGTTATTATTTTAGGATAGTTACTTGACTTAATATTAGATAGCTTGCTTCATATCTATATCTTTCCATAGATAAGATATGATTTGCTAGATTATTTCTTTCCTAGTTAGAAACCCTAGGGGGCTGATTATCCCTCTATAAATACTCTTGTAATTCCTTTCATTAAATTGATGCAATGCAATGCAATATTGAATTCCCTAAAGTCAAGTTGAGTTACTCTTTCTCCCGGGATACCGTTGCATCAACAATCTCGTTTGTCCCAATAACGAACATCATCAACCGCTTCCGCATCGCTCTTACTTCATCATCCATCACTCAATCAAGGAAAACGCACTTATGCCTACAATCTCGATCAGGACATTCATGTTCTTGTCGACCACGAGGTACAGGGACGCATCACTCTGTTCCCACCGTCCAGCTTGAGGGTGGCATGTTGATATACTACGATAAAAGTTATCTCTACCTTATGCACTTACCTTTTATTATAGATAGATTATCTTATAAATAGATGTGAAGCCTATAGGTTACTTGTGCACTAAGCTATGTTTGTATATGCATATCAATGATTTGTTTATAATACGTACAATCACTTGAATTCATTCATACAAATTCTATCTATATAGGGGCACGATATTTGAAGTGCATTATGTAACCTATTGTTACTCTTACATAGAAGCAAATTTTTTAGTGGCTTGAAACCTTTGTTGTAAAGTAAGTTTATACCCTTATGATTTTGCATTTCAATTGGCAATGTCATGCAACTTGTGGGCTGTTACTTATATATTCAAATATATCAATTGGGAATATGCCGTGCATGATCACAAGCACGTCTCTTACACAAGCCAGCGTATGTACGGTATGTACTAACTTAATTGATAGCACATCGGCTTGTAAAAAATGAAGACATCACATAAATAATTCGGCCAGGATGTTGGTAAATTTTCAGCCAAGTCCACTCCTTCGGACATTATATATTTTTTTTTTTGGTCAAACTTCGGACATTATATAAAGCCCCCTCATATCGTCTTGTGTCTCACACAACCCAAAAACAAAACAAAAAACTTCTGTTTCTCAGAAGTCATAAAGAGTTTCCATGGCTATGTCGAGGAAAATGTCACAAGCAACAATAGCCGTGGTGCTCGTTCTGATGACTCTTGCTGGGCAGAGTCTTGCCGCTCTGCAGGTCGGGTTCTACAAGGGCAAGTGCGGGGCGAACGACGTCGAGAAAGTTGTCGAAAGAGTGATCCGGGCTGAGTTTGCCAACGATCCCACCCTCGTGGCTGCCCTTCTCCGCTTGCAATTCCATGATTGCTTTGTTAAGGTACGTGATCCTTCGAGTAGTTCTCTCATTTTTCATTGGTTAACTAATTGAATCTTCAATCATAACATAATGGATATTGTTTTGTTATGGATGTGATTATTAAGGGATGCGATGCCTCGATCTTGTTAGATGGCTCGAACACAGAGAAGACAGCTGGGCCCAACGGAAGCGTAAGGGGGTACGACGTGATCGATAGAGTGAAGTCCGCCTTGGAACAACTTTGCCCGGGAGTTGTGTCTTGTGCCGACGTCATTGCCATTGCCACGAGAGTTACAGTCTTCTTGGCCAGAGGTACTTGGTACAACGTGGAGACCGGAAGAAGGGACGGGCTCACTTCGCTAGCGAGCGATGCTAACTCGGACCTCCCCGGACCAACAACTCCAGTCTCTACTGCGGTGAGTGCATTCGCTGCCAAGGGAATAAGCAAAGAGGACTTTGTTCTTCTTCTAGGCGGTCACACCGTTGGAGTTGCGCATTGCTCACTCTTCCAAAGCCGTCTCTACAACTTCAATGGAAACGGTGGGACGGACCCAAGCATGCACAAGGGCCTCGTGCAAAGACTCATGAGGATATGCCCCAGGAACGGCGACGGATCCAACTCCGCCTTCCTAGACCAAAGCAGTATAAGAAGCGCAAATCTCATGGGCAACGGCTTCTACTTTGCCATCAGGAAGCACAGAGGTATCCTCCAAATCGACCAAGACATGGCACTCGACTCTTCCACCAGCGCCATTGTCACCAAGTACACCTCCAACAACACCCTCTTCAACATCGACTTCGGTCAAGCCATGATCAAGATGGGCAGGATTGGAGCACTCACCGAGTCGCAGGGCCAAGTCCGTAGATCATGCCGATCCGTGAACTAGCTAGGTTACGATGGTTCGCTATGTCATATCACCTTATGATGGTGGATTGGAAATTTTCTTTCATTTAATTTGAATCATTACTATGAACCGTCATTGTTTGCATTGAATTTCTAGCTGATTTGTGGAAAACACAATATTATTTGAACTATTGTATACTTTCATTTATGTCTAGTATAATTGTTAATATGCCTCGAATCTGAATCACACACTGCGACAGGTAATACGGTACACTATATTTTCTGTTTCTGGGCCTGTTGCATTCTGTTTTGGGCCTGCGGCCCATAATTGTAACTAGGGTTTCTTGAGTCAATATATAAGCTATCGAAATACCTAAATCTCTGTATTCCGAATTCTGTCTTCGATCCATAATAATATACAGTTTCTCTGCCCGTGGACGTAGGTAACACACCGTTACCGAACCACGTAAATCTGTGTGTCATTCTTACTTTATTGGTCTCGTTCGATCTCTCGTTACAACAATAATATATGACATCCCAACTGAATCGAAGTTGTTCCTCTACTGAACTTGAATTGAAATTATAGATCATATTCGGTTGAAAATGAACATGCAAGAAGAAATAACGAAACTAGCATTCGTTTGGTGTCGATATGTTTAGTAACATAGAAAGCAAGCCATTCCGACCAAAAAAAAATAGAAAGCAAGCCATTTTCATACAAACACTAAACGCGCGTTTATATTTTGGCTTTCTTTTTAAGGATAAATATATTGGGTCTTATAGTATTTCTAGATCAAATTCTAAGGGACCATTCATGTAATTTCAATTAGGTGAAACCATAAACTATGTGACAGATCAAGAACCACAAGTAGTTGTGTATTAATTGGCTTTATCATCCGTAATCATTTAGGTAATCGTGTTCATATGAGTTATCAGAATTATGAAAAAAAATTGAATGTGAAGAGCTTAAATCCGGTGGGTCATGCACGTCAGGTTCGATTTGAGCTATTGAGGTTTCGAGTAAGTTTGCATCCGGATCAAAATCGGGTATTTTCATCAATCGAGTCAAATCTGGTCGGGCTATATCGGGTTCGGTGTTTAATTGATCGGTTAAATTCGAATGTTTGGGCCAATTTTATGGTTGGTTATTCGGATTTTGGTTGAACTAGATTTCGAACAAGTCGTATATCGGGTGAGTAGCATTTTGGGTTCCGTCGACTCTGGGAGAGTTGAAATTTTGGGTTTATGATTTTATTTAAATGAACATTTATAAATATTTATAATATATACTCCCTCCGTTTCAATAAACATTATATGTCGTTTTAGCCATTTGCACATATATTAAGGAAACTATTAAATTGACTATTATACCCCTAATTATTACCTCACTTTTTTACTTTATTGAAAACCACTACTAATAAACTGCTAATGATTATAAGGGTAAATTTGTAAAGTAAATGCCAAAAAATGTAAAACGACATGTATTTT
Organism: Polygonum maritimum; assembly: GCA_963924305.1. NCBI lineage: Eukaryota > Viridiplantae > Streptophyta > Magnoliopsida > Caryophyllales > Polygonaceae > Polygonum > Polygonum maritimum. The sequence continues at coordinate 38,345,820 of OZ002730.1, read as the reverse complement.
GAAACAAAATTTTAGAGCTAAAACGACATGTTTATTGAAACGGAGGGAGTATAATATATATTTATCTAAGAATTAATATATACATATGAATATATAAACTAAGATGCAAATTTTTTAGTTTTAAGTAGATAATTATTTGATTATACTTAATATGATCATTATTATATACAGTGTTCTAAAAATCGGTCTAGGCGCCCGCCTAGGCCCCGCCTAGGCGCTAGGCGGTGCCCCACCATCCCGACTAGGCCCTAGGCGGTTGGCTGGGCGGTTAAGTGGAATAAGCGAGCACCTAGGCGGTTTAGGCGGGCGCCTAGACGGTGTAGGCGGGCACCTAGGCGATGTAGGAAGGCACCTAGGCGGTCTACGCGGGTGGCTAGGCGGCTGGGCTAGTTAGTTAGGTGGTCTAGGCGGGCTAGGCGGGCACCTAGGCGATGTAGGCGGGCACCTAGGCAGTCTAAGCGGGTGCCTAGGCGGCTGGGCTAGTTAGTTAGGTGATCTAGGCGGGCTAGGCCCTCTCCTAGGCAGGTTGGACGGGTTTAAGTTGAGGCTAGACAGAGCTCTAGGTGCCAACTTATACATAAATATTAAGACGAGATTGTTACTTTTTTTATATTATCACCAAATAAGAATAATAATCTTATATTTCCAATAATTTACAAATCCGTCTAGGCTCCGCCTAGGTCCCCGCCTAGCCGCCTAGACGCTAGGCCCCATCCCACCGCCCAGCTTCCGCCTAGCGTTTTTTAGAACACTGATTATATAGTGTTGCTATGAATTAGTATTATAATAACTTTTTTTATTTTTAATTTTTAATTTTTTTGCAAATGGTAAGCTTTTATTACGAGAGAAAGAAGGTCACAACGACCATGGAACACAATTATCAAAAACAAAATACACAACTTCTTGAGTACTCGAACTTCTAGCAAAGATGACTAGTGGCAAGTCCACATGGAACACCACTCCTTCCCTAATAGCATCTCGATGCCTAGATGAGGAACAAACCACCTATATGTGTCCTTATGGAAGAGCGTCAGCATCCTCTATTCCACATAAGGCAAGAGAGGAGTACTCTTACACAGAATCTACCCAAAAATACCCACACCAACAGCTCATAAAAAACCAGAAAATGAAACAAATCCGAACGCCCTACAAGGACCCTGGCACTTCTTAAATTAATGCATAAGCACAAGAGTCATGGTAAGATCTCGATGCATAAATGTTGGTCAAGCCACACATGCGTCCTCAAGATAACCAAGGTCATCTCTCAACAATAGGTAGAGAGGGGGATCTGAACCCCACTCACTACCCACACACACCCCAGGCCACAAGCAGGAGCCCCTACAACTGCAGTCTTTTTCTCATGGCTTCTCCCCTTCTGTCTTCCACTCTAAGCTTAGTAAGGATCATGAATTTACATACTTCAATAATCTTTTGAGAGCATCTAGTCACATTAGGTTGGATACTCCTGAAAATGCATTCATTTCTCTCCCACCAGGTGTAGTAAAGAATGCCCAAAAACACTAAGATTTGTAAAAAAAATATTACCTTTCTTGCTCCTACTAGATAAGAACCGATTCCACCAATCTAGTACATTCTAAAATTTGGAACTACCATCATAGTTCCAGCAGGTAGGGGTCACAGTCAAAATTGGAAGGGAATTTTGTGGGCACTTCAAGGCAGGTAGGGGTCTAAGGCAGGGGGATCCGCTCTCTCCTTATCTCTTTGTTGTGGTTATGGAATATTTAAGCCGTGCCTTGAAAAAAGAAGCCAGTCAGGACCGTCTCAAGTTTCATCCAGGATGCAAAAGGGCTGGAATAACAAATCTTTGTTTTGCTGATGATCTGTTTGTCTTCTCCCATGGGAGTTTGGATTCGATCAGGACCATTAAGAAAACGCTTGAAGATTTCAGAATCTGTGCTGGTCTGGACATCAATTATGACAAATCAAAGCTATTTTGTGCAGGAATGGATTCTCTCCTTCAGGATGATTGTTGCGAGGTTCTGAACATGTGCATTGGTGAGCTTCCTGTCCGTTATCTCGGCGTGCCTCTCTGTAGCTCGAGAGCACAATGTAAAGACTACAGTGATCTGGTCAGCAAGATTCGGAAAAAATCCAACGCTTGGGCTGCGAGGCATCTCTCTTTTGCGGGGCGTCTTGAAATTGTTAGGGCGGTTTTCTATGGGCTTCTTCAGTACTGGTGTAAGACGTTCCTTCAGCCCAAAGCTATTGTGAAAGACATTACCAAAATGTTAAGAAACTTCCTTTGGAGTGGTAGAGCCGATGGACATAAAACTCCTATTGCTTGGAGGAAGGTGTGTAGACCCAAAGGTGAGGGAGGGCTAGGCCTTAAAGACATCCCTGCTTGGAACAAAGCGTGCCTCGCTGAGCTTTTGTACGATGCAATTGCTGAATCTGATTCAGTCTGGCACAAGTGGGTTGAAGTTACGCACCTTAGAGGAGACAATTTGTGGACAGTTCAAAGGAAAAACACTGACAGCGCTGTTTGGAAAATGCTCTTGCATCTTAGAGATGAAATTTTGGACTCCTTAAATGGGGACAATGTGCCTCTGGTCATAAGCTCTCGCCATGGGAGATTGGACAGCAAGCAGATCTATGAAAAATTTAGGGACAGAGGTGATCGAGTGTCGTGGGATGGCCTTGTTTGGAGCAAGCTGAATACGCCTTGTGTTGCATTCATTGCGTGGAAGATTATAAATGGGGGGCTTACACGAAGGACAAGCTGATGAGTTGGGGATACGTTCAAGATGATGTGTGTGAGCTGTGTTCGGACAGTTTTACCGAATGTAGCTCGCATCTTTGGTTTGAATGTCACTTCTCAGCTACAGTTTTGGAGGAGGTTTTGAAGTGGGCTAAGCTTGGTAGGAGAAGTAAGAGTATTGAGGAATGGATTGGTCAATCGGCTGCGTTTAAAGGGAAGAAATCCATATCATACAACCTTTGGAATCATTGTCATTGTGTTGTCATATATTACATTTGGAAGGTTAGGAATGAGCTGGTTTTTAGCCATCAGGTCACAAGTGCTGACACTTGCATTAGAATGTGTATTGGTTTCATTAAAAATTGCCTTAGAGCAAGGTGGAAAATGAAAAAGAGGAGTACCTGTAGGTATTTGGAAAGATTGGAGATAGAGCAAGTTGTAAATAGCTAGTAAAGCTAGCATTTTTGTAACTCTTTTTTTCATCTAATTTATTTACCTTTTTTTCAAAAAAAATAAAATTTGGAACTAATTCCAACCCATCCCAACACTAGATTAGTAATCTGATTCACAAAATTGCAGCTGAACTAGAGGTACAATTCAATTTCTTCCTCTACACGGCATAAACTGCATAATCTGTTTCAACATGACAGTAGTTGGAAGCCTTCTTAGAGTGACTAACCAAGCATGAAAGCTCCATTTCTTTGATTGAACACCCTTCCAAATTAAGCAATTCCACTCCTTCTTCACACTCTGATGCTGAAACAAGTCATAAACAAAAGAATTGGTCAGCTTGTTTCTTTTGTCAATCAAACACTGAGGCCTAAAGGAAGCCACTCTGTCAATATTAACTTGAAAGTTGAGCTTAGAAATTATTTGATCTCTAATCTGTAGAATACTCTTCCAAATCCAAGAATCTTCAATAGAGATGTTGATGGACCAGAAATCATTTCTTTTGAGAAAATTGAACCGAGCCCATTTAGTCCAAAGATTAGCTCTCCCTATAAAAATATCAAATCTCGGTTTGAATAGGAGAACTTTGTTTCAATACAAGAGCTCTTTGAAGTTCAAACCCCCTTCATCCACACCAGATTCACCCAAGCCACCAAGCTCCTCTTTCCACTTACGTTTCCTTACCACAGATAGGACCTACAAAGGTGATTCAGGCTATTTTGTAAAGGATAACTCTTATACTTTGAGATGATTTAGAGAGTGTTTAGGTTAGTTTTGAGCGATATTGTAATATGAAGACCGAAGACACATGTTATGAAGAATCAAGAGTTAAAGAGCTTAAAGACGACGTTTCGCCACTGCATGGATATCGCAGTCGCGTTGTCTATGACGCGGGCGCGGTGGCGTGAAGAGACGAACCAACCAAGACCATGAAGGCCGCGGTCGCGCTGTCTGTGGTGCGGTCGCGGTAGAAGCCGACTCAGCCTTTGACTTTCGAAGACCGCCGCGGGCACGGTGGTGATGCCGCAGTCGCGGTGCTGCCAACTTTCACGCGGACGAAATTCTATCGTTTTTATCTTGTTTCCTTTCTTATCTTTCGGTTTCCTTTCTTATCTAGTCCGAAAAGGTTGATCTTTGGGGCTATTTAATTAAGGGGAACCTTTCTAGGTTTTTAGGAGATTCAACTTACTTGTCAATCAATTGTTCTTTCAATAAAGATTAGAGTTTTCTTTGTAATGGAGAACTAACTCTCCTCTTGAGTTTATTTGATCAAGGAAGCTTTATTATGAAGTTGTGAAATTCTGGTAATCTCTTTATCCCTAGGTCTTTATTGATACTCTTGTGCTTCATCCCATGATCTATGCTTGATTTTATGAGTCTGGCCAACTTGTCTGATTGACTTAGATCTATCGTTTGATTTAGGATTGGTTGTTGTCTATGCATCTTTCCTAATTCTCGAAACAACTCTACTCTAGGACCGTGGACTAGTTTAGGGAAGAGTATTCAATGGTTTAATTGTGCATGAGACTCGTAGCTTGATTGCATGATTTGATTTCCTAATATCCCTGTTCTCTATGCTAATTCTAGGTTAAGCGTCCTTGCCTAGGGTTATAGAATTGCTTGGACCGTGGACTTGCGATTGCTAATGATTGGGATTGGAATTGACCTAGGCATATAAAGAGGTGGATGAATTCATGATCAACTGATTAATAAAGTGGAATTGATTGGATAAACTCTACTTGATAACTTTGATTGAAACCGACTTTCAAACCCCCTTTTTAATTTCTTGCATGAAAACCATAAAATCTGAATAGAAACTGATTCCTTTGGGTTTGACCCCTTGTTTGCCTACTATACTGTTGTTTGCATGTTTGGGATTTATTTTTGATAAGGGAACAACGACTTTGCCCGAGTCAAAAGGCCTATGATTTTACACACAATTGTCTTAGGAGGAGAACAGCCTACAACAAAAAAGATAAAGTACCTTCTATCATAGACCTAATCACTTGCACTGTGTCAACATATATAGGAGAGCTTTGAGATGTTTTGTCTCTGCAATACTGAGGTAATCCTGTTAAGCAATGAACAGAATTCACCTGTCTTAAGCCTTCTTGACTCTTGAGTGAGGGAGACCACATATCTAATAGGGAATTGTTGGGCCTTGCTACCAGCGGCCCACGGTAGCATCTAGAGGGCATTCAGCGGAGGAAGCCCATATTGTCTAGCGCGAGTATCTGTAAACTCCCACGATGGGTTTAAGCCGAGTCGTCCGAATCTATCAAGATACACGGAAAATTCTATCTACTTCTTAAAGATATAAATTAGAATCGAATTGTATTTATCCAATTAATATCGTATCCTGTGAATAATCTATCTAGTGGGTATATATCTATCTAGTTGATTAGGATATCTTGTAACAACATATCTTTAAGGACCCCTATATATACATAGAGGGGGTCACGCATTGTACATCCATATACATACACATACATTCAAATACACGTGAGGTTCAATACAATTTGCACGTTATTCCTATTGATTTTTGAGTTTGTGTTGCTTATTTCTAGCCCGATCTAGGCTAAGGGATCGCCGATCTAGGTTGGTGGATTTCTATCTCTAACAATTTGGCGCCCACCGTGGGGCGAAGAATTTGGCAAGTCACGAACGCAGGCTCAATCGTTGAAGTTCCTGGCAGAAGACGATGTCGGAATCTGGGGAAATCATGCCTAGTAAGGACAATGCCATCTAGCGAGAGGAAATCCAGTCCAAGCAACGAGAGGACGAGATGGCGGACTTCAGGCGCCGCATGGAGTTTCTCCAGAAAGAACTTGAGCAACAAAAAGGGTTCTTTAAAGCTAACATAGAACGCTTGACCACCGAGAACACCTAGCTTAAACACCAAAACCAATTACTGACTACGGCGAGACAACCGGCTCACGTCGCTAGAACACTGAAGGTCTGGTGACCCGATTGAATTTTGATGACGGGGAAGGGACCTCTGGGGGAAACAACGGGAACGACACCCAAGGTGGAGTTTTGAACACTCAACACACACATAACCTCGCAAACAAGGGCGAGCAAGATACCCCCGGAAACCAGGTCACGCCCCCAGGAAATACCTACAGAAATCGCTCTGGGAACAGATGGATGGCTGAGAACACCTACGCCGAGAGACGCCAAGAGGTGGATCTAGATGCCCTTATCAGAAAAAAGGTCATGGAACAAATCGGAGCCATCTCCGATCAGGTGGTGAGAAGTCACGCTGGATACCAGCCTGTGCAACCAGAAGCTTAGGACGGATACGACGAGTCACCCTTCGTTCCTAGAATCGCGCGAGTTGAGATTCCCAGGAAGTTCTCTATTCCCAGCATGACACCTTACAATCACTACTACAAAAATGACAATATATACCGTACAATATAGACCGGGCTTATAATTTTTGAGGTATAAAGCCAGAAAAAAATAATAGACTAACATATACACCGGATATAATACATATTCGGGGTATATGCCTAAAATAAATAGTTGATTTTTAATCATATACCCCATAACAATCAAGCCCGGTGTATTAAATTACATAAAATATGCCATATATATAAAAACCGGAATATTTGGTTCGATGAAAAAAAAATCAAAACCGTATCCGGTGTATATAGTTTGCACCCAAATCTATCACGATCAATTATGTATTTTGAATAGGAAAGCGCGGGTTTCCAAATTCTTCCCTCCTCCTCGTCCCAAAATTTTCCCAAATCTAAACCGATCGAATTGAGCTTTTCTTCTACGATCTCGCCGGTGTAGTTTCTATTAATTATCTTGGGTTACAACTCAGATCTGGAAATCTCGTAACCCTCGTTCCCGTTCCACATTTCCGCTCCTTCACTCCATCCCTCGCCCGGCCAGTCGCCGTCCCTCAAAGTCTCGGACTCTCCATCCGCTCCGGCGCATCATCCGCCACTCTGCCGTCCCTCGCCCTCCGTCAGCTTCTCACTCACTCTCTCGGTCTCTCGGTCTCTCCCTCCGCGCCGGTGCCGTCCGCCACTCCGGCGTCCCGCCCCGTGTCCGCTGCCCTCCTCTCTTGTCCTGCGCTAAGATCGCCGCTGTCCTCCTCGGCTCCTACTGCTGTTGGCTGTTGCACTTCAGACTTCCGACCGCCGTCGACCGCCTTCGCCCTCTGGCCTCTAGTGTCCAAATCTACCGGTTTGTAAAATCAGATTTGTGTATTTTGGCTTATGTTTTGCTATGCAGATTAATCATTAATGTATAATTTAGGATGAATTATTAGTTTATTTTAGATTCACAATTCTTTTTGGAGAATAATGAGATTTTTTACTTGTTCTAAAGGTTGTATTGTTCTTGTTGAATGAGTTTTTTTTCAAAGAATGAAGAGAGTCCTTTCAATTGAAGATAACATCTGTTTGGACAAGGGGAGAGAAAGATTGCCTGTTCTGATATGCATTTGTCAACTGTGATCTGTGTTCAATTTTTTGTTTGAAAGTCCTTTCAATTGAAGATAACTAACCGTTGTAAGTTCTGATGAGATCAAAGATGGCTGAAACGAAGTTCGTCTACATTTTTAACTAGCTGATGTATGTTTTTGAACTTGTGGGAGTCCCTAAGCTATCCAGTACAACACTCTTCAGGTGGTAAGCATGTCGAGTTTGTTAGTGTTGATAGGTGTAAGGTATTTGCCCTATTATTTGAATGTTGTACCCTAAAGTCACTCTCCCCCTTCTACAATGGAGTGATGCACTATGAAATAAACAATTATAATGTAAATTTTATATGCACAATGTTAATGGCCCTCATGAATAGAGAAGCTGGGAAACAATTATAAGCTTTCAGCATGAACGTGATTAATATTGTCTAATCAAAATTAAGAGCTGACTGAGTCTAAGGTCACCATATCGGCAAGTACCGATCTTATGTTAATTCCCAGCTGATTTCCTGGATAATGCACTGTAATGTGTATTGAGGGAATTTAGCAATGTATCTTGACTCCTTGTCTTTGATGCTTTCGGACCTCTGTGAATTTGTCAACTGATTTTCATTTGCTGATAGGCTTTGTGTTCATGATAACAATCATTATTATTCTTTATAATGGAGATTGTGGAGACAACTTACAATTTTACACTTCATTGTTCGGCCTGGCTTTTGCCCATTTTGTTGTTAGCTCAGATTTCCTACTAGACAGTCTAGACTGGAACTTTTTCTGTATTGTGTTACTGTACCTGATGATTATTCCAAGAAGCTAATCTACATCCTGATATATATTATTGTTTGATCTCCTAAAATGGTTAGTATAAATTGCTTTATGTGTTTGCAATCAGCTCAAGTAGTTGATTAAGTTTTCTGTTTTACTTTCTGTTATCAATCTATCATTACTAATTAACATTTATAAGAAAACATGCTCATGAACTCTAACGCATGCTACTGTGGTGAGGATAATGCTCTTATCCTTCCCTATTTAGCAATGAAGTAACATAAAAGATCCTTTGATCCAAACAAGACAATTTATTATTCATGCTGAAGCAAATAAATAATGATAACCACCTTCATGTCATGATCCAAATGGTGCTCCTTTGTACAATAAGGTACTTGTGGTTGTGGTGATGCTTGCGAATGAATGCAATTTTCTATTCATTTTGAGTCAAAAAAAACTATGTTCATATGTTTTCCGCTTTATTAACATCAAGCCTTATAATTGTAAATCTTTACAATAATTGTCACATTCTCATTTTAAGCTAATTGTCTTATTCATTAATAGCTGGTCATTCTAATGGACCATGTGTGGTCTTAGTAAAATTGATAGTGATGCTGCAGAAGGAAAATATTATGAAGATCTGTACAAAAGTTGTTTTGACTTTAAAATGTGGATTATGGAAACTTGTCTCTGCTTGCAGTAAACTTCTAGTATTTGATGGAGTGTAGTTTTTGAATTCCTACTCTAATTCTCAGAGGCTACCGCCTAAGCCTAATATCTCGATTGTAGACAACTCTTGTCATATGCTTGGAAACATGCCTGATTTCGTTAAATACTTATTAGCGTGAACCTAGTCCCTTTTTATAATATGGTTGTCATTTCTAGAACCCCCCTTTTCATGCTCGCCTTCAAACCCCGCTTTTTGTGCTACTGAACATGTTTGTCATTGGTGCTGGCATTTATTGGCAGACTGAAGAAAAGGAATGAGTTTGGGCATCTACTTTAAGTTGTTTACTTTATTTTGTCTGTGACAGAGGTAAAATACGGAGAAGTCGACTTAGAGGGCTTGATATAAGGGTGAGTTATTTCCCAAAAAAGGATGTCCATGATTTTTTTTCCCGACCACATTGCATGCTAGTGCATGGTTCAACTTCAATCTAGAAATATTTTTGTCATGCTCTGATATTATTGCATCACTCTTACTCTCAAATATGGTCATTATCTGCATACTCTTGCTTGGTTATAGCTCCTGGTTCAAGAATGCTACTGTTGTTTCTTTTTTATTGATAAATTGTTAAAGACTGTATATATGACAGCAAAGCCAAATACTAGTTTCTAATGCATGATACTTGGGTCAATCTGTTACGTGATATGCATTTTTATTTGTTTCAGGATATGAAATCTAGTACATGTTGTTTATATTATTTATTTCTATCTTTATACTTAATTGTCCTTTTCACTTTTCTGCTGTCTACATTTGAAATTGCTGTATACATCTCTCTTACATTCTTCAATGAATATTAGGTTATGAGGGACTTGTTGAAATCAGCCGGTTGAGTTCATGGGTTGATGTTGTTGACAAGAAGCTTATTTCTGTTTTACCTAGCATGTATTATCAGTTTCCTGATGAAAACATCGACACTATCTCAATGATATACACATTTATGTTGTATATTTAGATGGGGTTTTAGCATATTCTTAGACATGTTTTAGGTGCTAAAGATGGTGTTTGGAGCGTTAAAGAAGGAAGAGCCGAAGTGCACCAAAGACCACTTGAAGCTGAAGTGAAGAAAACGAAGAAAAATGTGATTTTTGGGAGGCGGCGACCGCTGCCAGTACGGAGGCGAATTCGTCCTTTAAACGCTGCGTTTTATTTATTGGACTTATGGATATTGTTTTTGGGCCGGTTTTTATGTATTTTAGATAGATTGTTTTCTCATATTTAAGGAGCTTTAGACCTAGTTTTAGAGTTTGGAATTATTTTGTATTTTGGAGATCTATGGAGAACTAAGCCTCTTTGCTTAGACAGACAATTGAAGTGTTCGTTCTGATTCAGTTGTGAGATTTCTAATTCCTTATCGATTGCATGGATCGGATTTAATCTTTTCTCTTGCTTGAATTGCTATTGACTTGTTTCAATAATTTCTAGCCTGATCATCTAGGATTTATTGTTATTAGGTTATTGCTAGATTTGGAGTGTTTCTGGTTGAGCATCTCTAATTCATAAGTAGCAACTGCATCGTGCTAATATCTGGTTGTGTTAGTTATATGCATAAGAGAATTGATTTGCATTTTAGGGTAAAAGCTAGTTGTTTTATCTTAGTTTGTATCCAATTATATTCCTGATGTTGAATGCTGCTAGTTAGATTGAATCTTGATAGTTTCATGATTATTTATCTAGTTAGGGTTAATAGTATCTGGTTGTGCTATTAATTACTTTTGAAAAGGAATTGGAATTTCCATTGCATAGATATTGAATGAAATCAATGATCAACTTGTCAAGCGAATGCGGATATTTGTTTGCCTAAGTGTTTCCAAATACTAAATTATAAACTCTTGAATTCGAATGATTTGCATGTTAGTGTGTGAATTAAACCTAAAAACCCCCCTTGTAACTTCTGTTTGACACATAATTCTCTGCTAAAGATAACTTGTCTCCCTGTGGAATCGACCCTTACTTGCTTTATACTTTGGTTTAAGTTAGTTTGGTTTTCTTGCATAATTGTGGTTTAAAACGACTAAATCATCGTTATCAAATTGGCGCCGTTGCCGGGGAGGCAATAATTGTCTTTTGTGTGATTTTTGTGCCAAACTTGGTGTGAACCTATCTTATGGTTCACACCGCCTGTGCTACTAATCCATGGCTTTGTTCGAGTGTACACAGTTTCAAGATGAACACTTTCATGAGTACCTGACTAGATTCCAAAAGTATGCGGATGACCTTGGTGCTTGGGGATATCATTATACTGTGGGTGATGTTTGCAATGGCATTGTCAAGGGTATGAATCTTGAGACTCGAAGGATGGCCTACTAGATGAGTAATAGAAGGCTTTTTGTTATGGAAGCTATGGAATGTTGGGATTTCCTCTGTTTTATGAGCCATCAATGTCTTTTGGTTGAATCATCTCAATCAATGCCACAACCGGTTGAGACTTGTGATGCTTCTCTTGAGGATATGATGATGGATCTTACTAAGAGGATAGATGATATGAGTACGGAGTCCACACAGTACCATGAAAGGTGCTACTCACTTTGTCATTCAACAACTTCAGATAAGTCCATAGAAATCAATGAGCCAGATGCATCCCTTCCGACACAATTTGAGGAGATTGAGGAGTGTATTGCTTTGAAGGAAGTAGAGTTCCTCTCTGAAAGTGATATCTTCTTTGAAGATGATATGGGCGACTATGTGAACGCAAATGAGCAAGATGATATCAAAGAGAATTGTGCTTCACCAACAAAGTCTCCCATGCCTTCTGTTTCGAAATCGACCTTATTGGTTGTTGACGATCCAGGTATTCCTTGTTCCAATCTCTCATTACCCATTGTTCTTCATCCCCCCAAAGAGTCAAGTATAGGTCCTAATGTAGAATCTAGAAATTACTTTAAGTTCATCCATAATGAAAGTGTCAATGCTAATAAGCGCTTTGACAATTTTTGTTCATATTCTAAGAAGCCACCACTTATGTTGAATTAGTTTGAGCATATGCCATTTTATGAAGATTGGACAGACAAGTTTAATAAGTTGAAACGATATTTAAATGACATGTTATTTAGTTTCAATTTATCCTTGGGCTACTTATGTTTCTTTGAGATGAGCTCGCAAGAATTTGATAGGTTGTTAAGGGCATTGACAATGTCCAATCTTGTGAAATCATACGATGCGTTGAGCCACGACGATAACCAAGGCGCTTATCGGGAGGCAATCCGATGTAGTTGATTTCTTTCCTTTAGATTAGCTTAGATTAGTTTCCCTTTGTTTTTTTTTCTATTGCGTCGAACTAACCTGCAGAAAGCCGAAGAATCACGATGCACTGGCAGCGCTCGCCGCCAAAACAAGCTCAGCTACGACATTCAACGAATTAATGGCAGCGACCGCCGCCTAAATGGCAGCGATCGCCGCCATTATTTCCGGAAAACGGACGGTGTCTGTGGCGGCGACCGCTGCCCACAAGCGGCGACCACCGCCAATTCTACTTCAGCTACGGCTTCGTCACAAAAATGGCAGCGACCGCTGCCATAAAGGCGGCGGCCGCTGCCTTTTCGGGTTCGGCAAAAAAAAAAAAAAAAAAAAAGCAATTTTCAAAACAAAAAAAAAAAATTTTCGGGCAATCGTTTTGTTCGCTTCTTTCTTCTTCGCTACCTAGCGATTGACCATCAAGAGGCTACTTCCTTTCTACTATTGCCTCCCCTACATCTATTACAGTTGAGTTTAAAGAGAGGGCGGATCATGAGCTTGATGACAAGGAAGTTGCGATGCCTTAGATTGCGACTGTTGTTGGGTATCCAATTGGCTATCAGAGACATATTTGGAAGATGATTTAGAGCATGGATACTTGTCAACGTGATCGTAGAGGAGGATTTTCTTACTTTTCATGAGGAGGAGAGGCAGTACCATAAGCAGTAGACACACCACTTTCAACAGCAGGCGACATTCTTTCAAAGTAGTGGCTTGGATACCTATCCTACCTTGACTATCTGCCACTACCACCACCTTCACAGTAGTGCAGGTGGCCCACATCAACACCATGGAGGAGCATATGTGACAGTAGAACTTATTCTTGGGTTCTCAATTATCTGATCTAGCCACCACCACCTTTACAGTAGTGGTATTTTTCCTTACTTCCCCTTATATTATTTTTGTCTTTCTACATTGAGGACAATGTTTATTATAAGTGTGGGGGAGTTGGATTTATATTACTATTGCTATTACTTAAAAAAAAAAGAGCCATAAAAATAAGAGAAAAAGGCAGAAAAATCCTGAGGTGAACTGAAAATCTAAAAGGGCGGTTCAAGTAAAAAGCAGGTAATCTGACAAGCATTAGGCTTGGGCAAAAATAGATTTTGAGTGATGTGAGATGGTGAGTCCAACATTGAAAAATGAAAAGAGAGATGTTAGGTGAAAACCTGAAAAGGCGCCTAAGCAAAAAGAGTGAAAGAAAAAAGAGTGTTTTAGGATGTTCTTTTGACTGGAGCTGGCGACATAAGGAGTGGAGTATAGGAGTGTTTTCGGGTAGGTTTTCACTTGGAGGGATAAGGTGTAGTATGTTGTTTGACATCCTCTTTGTTGATGCATATTGGTTATAGATGTTGGATGTGTGGAGTAGGTGTTAGATAGGTTGATGGTTGATTGTAGTGTTGAGTTGTGTTGATTAGAGTTGTATTGTTAGGATTGATGGATGTTGGTGCTGATTATGTTATATTTTGTTATGGGATAGTTGGATAGGAGCTTTGACGATATGTGTTATTACCCTTAGCTGTAGGCTCTCTTGATACTTGATGATCTAGGTTGTTATTGATTACGAGTGTTAGTTTTCTAATTCACCCGGGACGAGTGAGATTCAAGTGTGGGGGAGTTTGATATACACATTTATGTTGTATATTTAGATGGGTTTTAGCATATTCTTAGACATGTTTTAGGTGCTAAAGATGGTGTTTGGAGCGTTAAAGAAGGAAGAGCCGAAGTGCACCAAAGACCACTTGAAGCTGAAGTGAAGAAAACGAAGAAAAATGTGATTTTTGGGAGGCGGCGACCGCTGCCAGTACGGAGGCTAATTCGTCCTTTAAACGTTGCGTTTTATTTATTGGACTTATGGATATTGTTTTTGGTCCGGTTTTTATGTATTTTAGATAGATTGTTTTCTGATATTTAAGGAGCTTTAGACCATTTGTTTAGACCTAGTTTTAGAGTTTGGAATTATTTTGTATTTTGGAGATCTATGGAGAACTAAGCCTCTTTGCTTAGACAGACAATTGAAGTGTTCGTTCTGATTCAGTTGTGAGATTTCTAATTCCTTATCGATTGCATGGATCGGATTTAATCTTTTCTCTTGCTTGAATTGCTATTGACTTGTTTCAATAATTTCTAGCCTGATCATCTAGGATTTATTGTTATTAGGTTATTGCTAGATTTGGAGTGTTTCTGGTTGAGCATCTCTAATTCATAAGTAGCAACTGCATCGTGCTAATATCTAGTTGTGTTAGTTATATGCATAAGAGAATTGATTTGCATTCTAGGGTAAAAGCTGGTTGTTTTATCTTAGTTTGTATCCAATTATATTCCTGATGTTGAATGCTGCTAGTTAGATTGAATCTTGATAGTTTCATGATTATTTATCTAGTTAGGGTTAATAGTATCTGGTTGTGCTATTAATTACTTTTGAAAAGGAATTGGAATTTCCATTGCATAGATATTGAATGAAATCAATGATCAACTTGTCAAGCGAGTGCGGATATTTGTTTGCCTAAGTGTTTCCAAATACTAAATTATAAACTCTTGAATTCGAATGATTTGCATGTTAGTGTGTGAATTAAACCTAAAAACCCTCCTTGTAACTTCTGTTTGACACATAATTCTCTGCTAAAGATAACTTGTCTCCCTGTGGAATCGACCCTTACTTGCTTTATACTTTGGTTTAAGTTAGTTTGGTTTTCTTGCATAATTGTGGTTTAAAACGACTAAATCATCGTTATCAAATTGGCGCCGTTGCCGGGGAGGCAATAATTGTCTTTTGTGTGATTTTTGTGCCAAACTTGGTGTGAACCTATCTTATGGTTCACACCGCCTGTGCTACTAATCCATGGCTTTGTTCGAGTGTACACAGTTTCAAGATCAACACTTTCATGAGTACCTGACTAGATTCCAAAAGTATGCGGGTGACCTTGGTGCTTGGGGATATCATTATACTGTGGGTGATGTTTGCAATGGCATTGTCAAGGGTATGAATCTTGAGACTCGAAGGATGGCCTACTAGATGAGTAATAGAAGGCTTTTTGTTATGGAAGCTATGGAATGTTGGGATTTCCTCTGTTTTATGAGCCATCAATGTCTTTTGGTTGAATCATCTCAATCAATGCCACAACCAGTTGAGACTTGTGATGCTTCTCTTGAGGATATGATGATGGATCTTACTAAGAGGATAGATGATATGAGTACGGAGTCCACACAGTACCATGAAAGGTGCTACTCACTTTGTCATTCAACAACTTCAGATAATTCCATAGAAATCAATGAGCCAGATGCATCCCTTTCGACACAATTTGAGGAGATTGAGGAGTGTGTTGCTTTGAAGGAAGTAGAGTTCTTCTCTGAAAGTGATATCTTCTTTGAAGATGATATGGGCGACTATGTGAACGCAAATGAGCAAGATGATATCAAAGAAAATTGTGCTTCACCAACAAAGTCTCCTATGCCTTCTGTTTCGAAATCGACCTTATTGGTTGTTGACGATCCAGGTATTCCTTGTTCCAATCTCTCATTACCCATTGTTCTTCATCCCCCCAAAGAGTCAAGTATAGGTCCTAATGAAGAATCTAGAAATTACTTTAAGTTCATCCATAATGAAAGTGTCAATGCTAATAAGCGCTTTGACAATTTTTGTTCATATTCTAAGAAGCCACCACTTATGTTGAATTGGTTTGAGCATATGCCATTTTATGAAGATTGGACAAACAAGTTGGATAAGTTGAAACGATATTTAAATGACATGTTATTTAGTTTCAATTTATCCTTGGGCTACTTATGTTTCTTTGAGATGAGCTCGCAAGAATTTGATAGGTTGTTAAGGGCATTGACAATGTCCAATCTTGTTAAATCATACGAGGCGTTGAGCCACGACGATAACCAAGGCGCTTATCGGGAGGCAACCCGATGTAGTTGATTTCTTTCCTTTAGATTAGCTTAGATTAGTTTCCCTTTGTTTTTTTTTCTATTGCGTCGAACTAACCTGCAGAAAGCCGAAGAATCACGATGCACTGGCAGTGCTCGCCGCCCCAAGGCAGCGACCTCCGCCAAAACAAGCTCAGCTACGACATTCAACGAATTAATGGCAGTGACCGCCGCCTAAATGGCAGCGATCGCCGCCATTATTTCCGGAAAACGGACGGTGTCCGTGGCGGCGACCGCTGCCCATAAGCGGCGACCACCCCCAATTCTACTTCAGCTACGGCTTCGTCACAAAAATGGCAGCGGCCGCTGCCTTTTCGGGTTCGGCAAAAAAAAAAAAAATTCAAAAAAAAAAATTTTCATAAAAAAAAAAAAATTTTCCGGGCAATCGTTTTGTTCGCTTCTTTCTTCTTCGCTACCTAGCGATTGACCATCAAGAGGCTACTTCCTTTCTACTATTGCCGCCCCTACATCTATTACAGTTGAGTTTAAAGAGAGGGCGGATCATGAGCTTGATGACAAGGAAGTTGCGATGCCTTAGATTGCGACTGTTGTTGGGTATCCAATTGGCTATCAGAGACATATTTGGAAGATGATTTAGAGCATGGATACTTGTCAACGTGATCGTAGAGGAGGATTTTCTTACTTTTCATGAGGAGGAGAGGCAGTACCATAAGCAGTAGACACACCACTTTCAACAGCAGGCGACATTCTTTCAAAGTAGTGGCTTGGATACCTATCCTACCTTGACTATCTGCCACTACCACCACCTTCACAGTAGTGCAGGTGGCCCACATCAACACCATGGAGGAGCATATGTGACAGTAGAACTTATTCTTGGGTTCTCAATTATCTGATCTAGCCACCACCACCTTTACAGTAGTGGTATTTTTCCTTACTTCCCCTTATATTATTTTTGTCTTTCTACATTGAGGACAATGTTTATTATAAGTGTGGGGGAGTTGGATTTATATTACTATTGCTATTACTTAAAAAAAAAAAGAGCCATAAAAATAAGAGAAAAAGGCAGAAAAATCCTGAGGTGAACTGAAAATCTGAAAGGGCGGTTCAAGTAAAAAGCAGGTAATCTGACAAGCATTAGGCTTGGGCAAAAATAGATTTTTGAGTGATTTGAGATGGTGAGTCCAACATTGAAAAATGAAAAGAGAGATGTTAGGTGAAAACCTGAAAAGGCGCCTAAGCAAAAAGAGTGAAAGAAAAAAGAGTGTTTTAGGATGTTCTTTTGACTGGAGCTGGCGACATAAGGAGTGGAGTATAGGAGTGTTTTCGGGTAGGTTTTCACTTGGAGGGATAAGGTGTAGTATGTTGTTTGACATCCTCTTTGTTGATGCATATTGGTTATAGATGTATGATGTGTGGAGTAGGTATTAGATAGGTTGATGGTTGATTGTAGTGCTGAGTTGTGTTGATTAGAGTTGTATTGTTAGGATTGATGGATGCTGGTGCTGATTATGTTATATTTTGTTATGGGATGGTTGGATAGGAGCTTTGACGATATGTGTTATTACCCTTAGCTGTAGGCTCTCTTGATACTTGATGATCTAGGTTGTTATTGATTACGAGTGTTAGTTTTCTGATTCACTCGAGACGAGTGAGATTCAAGTGTGGGGGAGTTTGATATACACATTTATGTTGTATATTTAGATGGGGTTTTAGCATATTCTTAGACATGTTTTAGGTGCTAAAGATGGTGTTTGGAGCGTTAAAGAAGGAAGAGCCGAAGTGCACCAAAGACCACTTGAAGCTGAAGTGAAGAAAACGAAGAAAAATGTGATTTTTGGGAGGCGGCGACCGCTGCCAGTACGGAGGCGAATTCGTCCTTTAAACGCTGCGTTTTATTTATTGGACTTATGGATATTGTTTTTGGTCCGGTTTTTATGTATTTTAGATAGATTGTTTTCTGATATTTAAGGAGCTTTAGACCTTTTGTTTAGACCTAGTTTTAGAGTTTGGAATTATTTTGTATTTTGGAGATCTATGGTGAACTAAGCCTCTTTGCTTAGACAGACAATTGAAGTGTTCGTTCTGATTCAGTTGTGAGATTTCTAATTCCTTATCGATTGCATGGATCGGATTTAATCTTTTCTCTTGCTTGAATTGCTATTGACTTGTTTCAATAATTTCTAGCCTGATCATCTAGGATTTATTGTTATTAGGTTATTGCTAGATTTGGAGTGTTTCTGGTTGAGCATCTCTAATTCATAAGTAGCAACTGCATCGTGCTAATATCTGGTTGTGTTAGTTATATGCATAAGAGAATTGATTTGCATTCTAGGGTAAAAGCTGGTTGTTTTATCTTAGTTTGTATCTAATTATATTCCTGATGTTGAATGCTGCTAGTTAGATTAAATCTTGATAGTTTCATGATTATTTATCTAGTTAGGGTTAATAGTATCTGGTTGTGCTATTAATTACTTTTGAAAAGGAATTGGAATTTCCATTGCATAGATATTGAATGAAATCAATGATCAACTTGTCAAGCGAATGCGGATATTTGTTTGCCTAAGTGTTTCCAAATACTAAATTATAAACTCTTGAATTCGAATGATTTGCATGTTAGTGTGTGAATTAAACCTAGAAACCCCCCTTGTAACTTCTGTTTGACACATAATTCTCTGCTAAAGATAACTTGTCTCCCTGTGGAATCGACCCTTACTTGCTTTATACTTTGGTTTAAGTTAGTTTGGTTTTCTTACATAATTGTGGTTTAAAACGACTAAATCATCGTTATCACTCAACATTTCCTATTTTTCTAGCTGACCAAGTTGATTTGATTGGAGGGATCGAATTTATCTTGCTGGAGGTATGTGTTAGCAGTAATGATCATTGGCAGTAAATTGTTGATAGATGCCATTATTTAACTTTATTATCAATTTGCCTTACTGAATGACATCGTACTTGTTCTGCAAAAAAATCACGATTAACAGTTGTTAACAATTTTAAAGCAATAAGAAAGAAATTAACAATGTTTGCAGTTAATATGTTTGAATAATTTAGGTGGTCGGATTAAGTAGTACCTTTTTTCTGAATACCATCAGTTATATGTTTTGCAGTGTTCAGTTTTCTAAAATTTGTGAATGGCTTCTCATCTTGTAAAATTTCTACTGCAGTATTCATTTGCTAAAACAAGAGAAGAAAGGAGAAATCTATACTTGCTATTATTTGACTATGTAAGCCATCAAATTAATGCGTCAAATGTTGCAAATGGTGTTGCTGAGTATGGAAATGATGAGATCCAACCTCTTGCATCCTTGTTATCTCTTGCAAATGCTCCTGAAGCTTTTCATATATCTGTCAAGCTAGGAGTACATGGTATTGGAGATATTTTGAGAAGATCCATCGCTTCTCCTGAAGCTAAGTTCAGTTTGCTTCCTTCTTACAGCATGTTCACTCTCATTTTTGTTATGTCTTTTGATCTTTATTTGAATTAGTCAATTGTTAGAATTTTTGAGGCAGCAAGTCGTTATGTGTTTTGCATCTAAATATCAATATGCTAGTACGTAAACCATACCTTTCAATGTTATGAAGCTTTTTGCAGATGGTGAAATGGGAAGACCTCGCAAGAGCAAAAGCATGATTGTTGTCTACTTACAAGGAATCATGATTGCAATCTGTTAGATAATAGTACTTAAACCTTTTAGAGAATTTCTATGGATATTTTTTAGTGTAGATTGACATGACTTGACTTTACTTTGGATCAACATTTGTTGGTTATGATCATGAGACTGGATCATGTAAGTGGATGTTGCATTTTTATATATGTGAAAGATTTGTTGGGTTATGGCGTTTTCATATATCTAATCTATTATATTATAGATATAAATGGTTAGTGCAGCAAATACAAATTGATCAACGAAAATACTTGCATATATAAACCGGATTATAATGGTCTGGAATATAAGGTTTGATGTGTGAACTCGTACTATATACACCAGATCAAACCGCCCGGTGTATTTTTACTCAATCAATATGCTGAAGATACATGTTTTGGTGTATAAAGTTTTTTAATTTTATAACCCGGACATCTATTCAACCGGTATTTAAAGTCTACCTAATAAACCGGATAAAGGGCATTTTTATATCCCGGATTATGTTTACACCGGTGTATAAGATACACAAAATACACCGGACATGTCTTCTACGTGCCCAATTTGGACAAAAATCAATAGGGAATATACGCCGGTCGTGGAAAATTAACATCCGGTGTATGAAAATAATCACAATATACACCAGCAATCTATATGCCGGACCAGGTCCGGAGTATATACCGCGAAATGCCCGGCGTATATTGTCGTTTTTGTAGTAGTGAATGGCACCGCGGACCCTAACGAGCACATAGCCATCTACAAGTAAAAGATGATGACCAGCTTTGTCCCCAGCCACTCGAAGGAATCTGTGATGTATAAGGGGTTCGAAACGACCCTGACTGGACCAGCTCTTACCTGGTTCATCGGTCTACCCAGAGGAAGCATCAAGTCCTTCGCTTATCTCTCGGATACCTTCCGAGGTCAGTTCGCAAGCAGTCACAAATTCGAGAAGCAATATAGCGACCTCTACCGGATCAAACCAAAGAACCACGAGACCACTAGAGCATACCTAGATCGCTTCAACAAGGAGAAAGTGACCATCCCTAATTGCGACACCACCACCACAATAGAGGCCTTCCGCCAGGGAATTATACCAGACGAGGGGCTATACCAGGAACTGACCAAGCATCCATGCACCACCTTCGAGGAAGTTCAGTCCAAAGCGCTAGGGCACTTCAGACTGGAGGAAGACAGGTCACTCCGAAGAAGGTCAGCTAAACCTAGAGGCACAGACAGGAGAAACAGCGGTGACCGTATGAGGGAGTATCCAGAACGGAGACGATCACCCTTTAACTACAGAAAAGACCGGCGAGATCATCCCTACGACCGCCACCCAGCCAAGCGAGTAAACATGGCACGCAGCAAGCCACCCGTGGAAAAGGAGCGTGAACCGCTACCACCTCCTTTGGAGGATTTCAACCTAAAGATCTCGCACTCACAACTAGTGAAGAATCTTTCCAAGATGGGAGATCTAGTTAGGTGGCCCAGAAAAGACAAAGCACCAAAGGCTGGAGCCGACGAGAACAAGTGGTGCGAGTTCCATGACAACCACGGACACTGGACCAGAGATTGTATCATGCTAAGGAGAGAAGTAGCACACCTGATCTCTAAAGGTAAGATCCGGGAAGCGGCTCCAGACGCAAGAGTTCCTCGCGATCTCTTAGAAAATCCCTACCGAGGCAAGACAGCCGACAAGACACCCCCTACGCCAGAAAGGGTGGTAAATGTAATAACCGGGGGGTCGAGCGTGTGTGGCCTTACCTACTCAGCGGCCAAGAGACATGCACGAGAGGGGTACCTGGGAAAGCCTGCCTATCTAGAGAGGCGACCTAGACAGACGACCGGGTTAGCAATAGTCTTCGACGACTCAGACATTGAAACCCAGGTTGGACCCCATCATGACGGCTTGGTGATTTCCCTACACATAGGAAACGTTCTTATGAGGAGGATACTAGTCGACACCGGTAGTTCCACCAACCTCATAACGCTCACCGCCCTCAAAGAGATGGGTTTGTCCGAAAACGACATTCACAAGTAACCCGTCCCCCTCGTAGGATTTAGTGGTGAAGTGAAACACACCGTAGAGAACATAACCCTACAAACCTTCGCCAAGGGAGTAAATTTGCAAGTAGAGTTCATGGTAATAGATTGCCCATCTAGCTACAATGTAATCCTGGGCTGCCCCTAGATACATGACATGAAGGCGGTAGCTTCCACTTATCACCAGACAGTGAAGTTCCCCACACCACGGGGAGTAGAGGAAATTCGAGGAGATCAGAGATTGGCCAGAGAGTGCTACATGACAGCCCTGAAGTCTACGGCCGCTGGGCCGCAGGAATAGCAATTACAGAGCGCTGCCCTTCCTATCCAGACAAGAGAGGAGGAAGAAGAGGTGGAGCAGGTAGCACTAGGGGAAGGGAGATCGTTTGGCTGCGAGTTGGACTTGAAACGTCCATAAAGGCAGAACTAGTGTCCTTTCTAGGAAGACACCAGCAATGCTTCGCATGGAGTCACGAGGATATGACTGGAATCGACTCAAGAGTAATCACACATAAGCTGAACACCGATCCCAGCTTTCCCCGTGTAAAGCAAAAGAGGAGAAGGTTCGCCCCCGAGCGGGTCCAGGCAGTCGACGAAGTGGTGAGAAAACTGTTGGACACAAGCAAGGTACGAGAGGTGAAATATTCAGAGTGCCTAGTGATGTCTCTCATTTTGGAGGTGTTTTAGTAGTTAATTTCTCTTGTGAATATGTGTTTTTCATTCCTTTCTTTGTTAGTTTCGTTCCTTCTTAGCTTAGTTCCCGATTTTCTTTAAGATTCAGAAACTATGCGAGTTTGTTGTGTTTTGTAGGTAAAATGGCAAGAATGAGGACATTTTGGAGGAGCTTATGGAGGAGCCAAGCTAAAGAGAGGAAGAGCCATGCCAAGAATGAAGAGGAACCAAAGGAAAGCCAAGAAGAGACAAGGATTGAGGCCCAGGACCGAGTACCACCAAGTCGGGCCCGAGATCGAGCAACCAGTGCACAGGACTGACGTTCCCAACGTCGGGCCCGAGATTCCCAGGAAGTCGGTCCGAGTCGGGAAATGTGAAGATTAGGCCCCAAGGCGAAATTATGGTGAACTTCCAATTTTGCCCTTCTTCTAAATTGGAATTCCTTGGTCACCAATCAATAGAAGAGGATAATTAGAGGTGATTAGTGATCATTAGAAGGAGTCCAAAAAGGAACACACAACAATTCCACACCAAATCACTCTCAAGGAAGGCTTGGAGAGCAAGGAGAAGAGAGGAGAAGGAAGAGAGGAGGAAATCGGTGGAGAAGAGAGGAGTTCTAGAGAGTTTGTATTTGATTTGTTTTGGTTTTAGTAGAATTAAGACTTGGATCTTGTGAACCCTTTGAGAATTGAATGCAATTTGAGTTTGGATTGATGTTGATGATTGAGATTTGCTTGCTTTTACATTTGATTGCTCTTTACTCTTATCTTATGGAGTAGATTCCATAGTCTTGGGCTATGGGGGAATCCCCTAGCTAGGATTGGGTAGGAAACCCCAATTCCATAGCCTTTGAGTGCTTGATCTAGGAATCCTCTCTACACTAAGCTTCAATTCTCTTGTGGGAACAAGGGACATAGGGCTTGTGATTGGTAAGAGTAAGCGGGAGCATCTCGAGCCAATCACTAGACCTAACATCGAAGGAGAGTGGAAACTCCCTTGGGTCGAAGTGTATAGTGGAGAGATCGAAGGTGGGCAACCTCGATCTCACAAGGATCATCACTTATTGGTTGAATTGGGGTGGAATTACTCAAGTCTAGTTAGGGAGGGAACCCAAAAATCCAAGACCGATCTACTATTTTACCTAAATCGAGTTACCAGTACATCGGGCCCGACGTTGAACCAAGTCGGTCCCGGCTAAAACAACCTCGATCCACCCTCGGACCGAAGTGACTAGTGTCGGTCCGAGGTGATTTCTTCCGTTTTCCTTTGTTTTGCCTTTCTTTTACACCTTTTTAGTCTTTCGGGTACTCTCAACGCATGAACTCCCGTGTGTTCGACACCCTACCTCTTTACTACAAGTGAGGTTCGGTTTATAAATTCAAAATTTTGACCACCACACCCGGACCGATCAGAATTTTTGGCGCCGTTGTCGGGGAATTATTGTGATTGTGTGTTTGTTTGGTTGATTTGTTTTGGGTAAGGGACTAGCCCGAACCCTCTTGTGTTATTTGATTTGTTTCTTTTTGTCTTTTTTGTAGGTGATTCCATCAAAAATGGATTTTTATGATAGTGATGATGAGTGGGAGGTTCTCTACCTTGAAATTAAGATCAAGCGTCTAAAAAGAGAACTCCACGAGGCAAAGGAGCAAGCAGAAAGAGAAAGGAGAGCTCAAGCTCGAGAGCAACTTGATGCCCGGATTAGAATGCAACAAGAGATAGAGGAGAGAGCCTATGAGGAGGAGTGGTACATGAGAGAGGTGTATGGGAACCGAGACCACTATGATGGAGAAGGTGGTGCTCAATCCTATTGGGAAAGTCCCACTTACACTCAAATGCAAGGATTACCTACATACCAACCTCCGAGCTACGAAGAAACTCCTCCATGGGCATATGTGTTGCAAGAGGGGATTGATGAGGAACCTCCATGGGCTCAAGACTTGAAGATTCAATTCACCAATATGGAGAGAAGATTTGATGATCATTTCAAAGAGTTGGGTGTTTGGAGGAGGCAAGTCGACGCCCAATTTGACTATTATTGGGCATCCCTTCCGAGTTCTCAAGAGCAACTTCGGAGCTATGATGATAAAAAGAGCTATGATGAGGTCGAAGTCGAGCTACCACAAGCCGAGGAGAGAGAGCAAGCCCGGACCGACGTATCCAGTGTGTCGGGCCCGAGTTGCTTGCAAGTCGAACCGATTTTGCAACCCCGGACCGAGTTGGAGGACATGTCGGGCCCGAGTTGCCCAGACATCGAACCACTTCCCCTGCCTCAACTCTGCCCCGAGCCCGAGATGCCGAACGTCGGGACCGACTTGCATCCACTTCGATCGGTGACAATGGAGGAAAACTATCTCTTGGCTCTTGAGCGTGCAAGGATTGAAGTGAAG
Organism: Polygonum maritimum; assembly: GCA_963924305.1. Lineage (NCBI taxonomy): Eukaryota > Viridiplantae > Streptophyta > Magnoliopsida > Caryophyllales > Polygonaceae > Polygonum > Polygonum maritimum. The sequence continues at coordinate 38,320,856 of OZ002730.1, read as the reverse complement.
GAAAGCTCTCCTTCTCTTATGATTGATGAAGAAGAAGTCGAGTCTCGGTTCAAACAAGCTTTGGAGGAGACACCAAAAGTCGGGTCCAATGTAGCTCCTATGTCGGTCCAACTTGAGAAGCAAGCCTCCAAGATCATGTGTGAGACTCGATTGCCCAATCTCCTTTGCTCTTTTGTGAGGATATCTTATGAGTCATATGGTGTGGATGATCCATACTTGGTGGATTTGATCTCCGATTATTCTTGGTCTAAGTATGGGGTCCCCCGCCATTATGACGAGGCCGAGGCGCATGTTTGGTTAAACTATAGTGAATGGCCTCAATTCTTTTTGATTGATGAGATGGTCCTTGGGGAATTCATGGACCCCGAGCCTTATTATCCACCCTAACCGAGATTAGGTGGCACGTCAAGCTAATGACGTTAAAAGAGCGCTTCTCGGGAGGCAACCCGATGTATCCTTCGTATCCTTTGTTTCCTTTTGATTTGTTTTCTTATTTTTAGGATTTGAGATTATTGTGCTAACCCTTTCTCTAAACCCCTTAAATGCAAGTATTTTGGGATGTATCTTTGGTGTGATCTTGTAGGTGCTTCTTGATGCGAATGATGAGCTTGAAAGGAGAAGGTGTATGATGTAAATGGATGAACAACTAGGATGTGAGACGAGCAAACGGTCTCGACCACTTCTCAAGTAGTTCGAGCCTCAAGTGCTCCACCTTCCCCTCCCCATGTGCCGATGTCAACAATTCACCATTCTTCCTTGCTTCAAACGCCTTGTCTAGTAAGTTTCCCCTTTTCATTTTCCCTTTTGGTTTTATTTGGATGCAGTGAGGACATTGCATATTTTAAGTATGGGGTATGGGAAAAGGAAACTCTCTTGTGCCTAGTGTTTGTACATATGTGTGTTTTGTGTGTCTTTTGTTTTGTTTGAGAAAATTTTTGCAAAAATCTTTAAAAATTCGAAAAAATTGTGTGAAAAAGGACAAAAAGATTTTGTTTTTGGACTAGGAATTCCCATCTTAGATGTCTAAAGAAAGCTAATGATGATGTGAGCATGTAAATTCCTTTGCATATTTTTGGATAGTTTAGCCTCTAAATGGATGTTGTTTTTAATGTGATATGATATCTTGCATGTTTTTATTGAGCACATGAGTTCTTGGATAAGATTTGATGCAACTAAGCTAGAGTGAACCTTGTGAGATGATTTTTGGCCATTTTAGGGATGTTTATTCATATTGCATATCCCTCTTTTCTTGTGTGAATTAGCTCATGCATGCTAGGTAATACTTGCTATTGCGGTGTTTATCTATTTTCCAAGACCAATATGAGAATTTTTCTATGCTTTGTCACATTGATTTGAACTTTGTTTCATTTAGTCACAAAATGTTCCATATCCTACCTTGAAGATAAACCGTTGTTTGTAGCCCCGTTTTAGCCTTAGACCTTTGTTTGAAACTCCTCAAAAATATGATTCCTAGCCTATATGACTTGACCCTTATGGGATTGGACTTTAGTGAGAGGTTTTGGAATGTATTTGGAGAGTTGAGATTCTCTTTGGTGAAGGGCAAGAAATGGAGTTATAAATCAAGTGGGTAGTGCATCTTTGTTGAGAAGAAAAGAAAGAAATGTTGGAAAAAAAATAGTGGATTGAAAGCAAAGTGCTTAAGTGAAGAAAAGGGCACCGACCGAGGATAAGTGCACTTCGGGCCCGAGTTAGTGCAAGTCGATCCTAGAGCAAAAGTGTGAAAAATCCAACAAAAAGTTTAGTGAAAAGATGAAGTGGAATGTTAAGTGAAGTGTGGGTTGAAAGTTGAAAGAAGAAGAAAGAAAATCAAAGTCTTTTGGATGAGTGAAGTTGAAAGTGGAATAATTTGGTGAAGTTGGTGAGAGACTAGAAAGTTCAATCCCCATTGTAAGCACCACAAGACCAAAATGATTCCTACCTTGAGAAATACCAAAAGCCCCATTACAACCCGGCCGAATGGAACCTCTTTGAGGACCTCCATTGAGCCAAGTTCATATTCTTTGTGTGCATTGTAATAGGCATCTCTAGGTGGAGGAATTGGTGATATTAGCTTCAATTGTAAAGTCTTTAGTTGCATGATTGTTGAGTTTGAGTGTTCATTTTCAAGCCTAAACACATGATGAGTGATGCACATTTTCATATCCCTTAAGTGAGGCTTGGTTGCATTTGACTTTATTCTTTGAACACTTGATCATGTGTGATGACGTAATCTTGCTAGTATGTCTATCACTTGTGCTTACTTGTGTTTTCATATGAGGCTTTACTTGAAGATTGTGCTTCGGTCTTGCTTACTTTGTTATTGCTTGAGGACAAGCAAGTTTAAGTATGGGGTATTCTGATGTCTCTCATTTTGGAGGTGTTTTAGTAGTTAATTTCCCTTGTGAATATGTGATTTTCATTCCTTTCTTTGTTAGTTTCGTTCCTTCTTATCTTAGTTCCCGGTTTTCTTTAAGATTCGGAAACTATGCGAGTTTGTTGTGTTTTGTAGGTAAAATGGCAAGAATGAGGACATTTTGGAGGAGCTTATGGAGGAGCCAAGCTAAAGAGAGGAAGAGCCATGCCAAGAATGAAGAGGAACCAAAGGAAAGCCAAGAAGAGACAAGGATCGAGGCCCAAGACCGAGTACCACCAAGTCGGGCCCGAGATCGAGCAACCAGTGCATAGGACCGACGTTCCCAACGTCGGGCCCGAGGTTCCCAGGAAGTCGGTCCGAGTCGGGAAATGTGAAGATTAGGCCCCAAGGCACAATTATGGTGAACTTCCAATTTTGCCCTTCTTCTAAATTGGAATTCCTTAGTCTCCAATCAGTAGAAGAGGATAATTAGAGGTGATTAGTGATCATTAGAAGGAGTCCAAAAAGGAACACACAACAATTCCACACCAAATCACTCTCAAGGAAGGCTTGGAGAGCAAGGAGAAGAGAGGAGAAGGAAGAGAGGAGGAAATCGGTGGAGAAGAGAGGAGTTCTAGTGAGTTTGTATTTGATTTGTTTTGGTTTTAGTAGAATTAAGACTTGGATCTTGTGAACCCTTTGAGAATTGAATGCAATTTGAGTTTGGATTGATGTTGATGATTGAGATTTGCTTGCTTTTACATTTGATTGCTCTTTACTCTTATCTTATGGAGTAGATTCCATAATCTTGGGCTATGGGGGAATCCCCTAGCTAGGATTGGGTAGGAAACCCCAATTCCATAGCCTTTGAGTGCTTGATCTAGGAATTCTCTCTACACTAAGCTTCAATTCTCTTGTGGGAACAAGGGACATAGGGCTTGTGATTGGTAAGAGTAAGCGGGAGCATCTCGAGCCAATCACTAGACCTAACATCGAAGGAGAGTGGAAACTCCCTTGGGTCGAAGTGTATAGTGGAGAGATCGAAGGTGGGCAACCTCGATCTCATAAGGATCATCACTTATTGGTTGAATTGTGGTGGAATTATTCAAGTCTAGTTAGGGAGGGAACCCAAAAACCCAAGACCGATCTACTATTTTGCCTAAATCGAGTTACCAGTACATCGGGCCCGACGTTGAACCAAGTCGGTCCCGGCTAAAACAACCTCGATCCACCCTCGGACCGAAGTGACTAGTGTCGGTCCGAGGTGATTTCTTCCGTTTTCCTTTGTTTTGCCTTTCTTTTACACCTTTTTAGTCTTTCGGGTACTCTCAACGCACGAACTCCCATATGTTCGACACCCTACCTCTTTACTACAAGTGAGGTTCGGTTTATAAATTCAAAATTTTGACCACCACACCCGGACCGATCAGCTAGCTAACGTGGTGGTAGTCCCAAAGAAGAATGGGAAGTGGAGAGTTTGTGTGGACTTTACCGACCTGAACAAGGCTTGTCCCAAAGACTCTTTCCCACTCCCACACATAGACACAATGGTCGACGCCACCGCTGGACACGAACTCTTGACATTCATGGACGCTTTCAGCGGCTACCACCAGATCCAGATGCATCCCGAGGATCAAGAGAAGACGTCCTTCATAACAGGACAAGGAACATACTGTTACCGAGTCATGCCTTTCGGCTTAAGGAACGCTAGAGCGACCTACCAGCGACCCGTTAACCACATGTTCCAGAATCAGATCAGGAAGACAATGGAGGTTTACATTGATGATATGGTTGTCAAAAGCACAACAGCTGTTCAACACTAACAACACCTTGAAGAAGCTTTCAACATCCTAGAAAAATTCAACATGAAGCTTAATCCTCATAAGTGCACATTCGGAGCACAATCTGGAAAATGTCTAGGTTACATCGTAACCAAAAGGGGGATTGAGGCCACTCCCGATCAAGTAAAAGTGATAGCCTCCCTGAGATCACCCAAGAGCATCAAGGAAGTACAGAAACTTGCTGGAAAAGTTGCCGCCCTAAACAGATTCATATCTAAGTCGGCTGACAAGTGTCGATTGTTCTACGATATCCTCAAGAAAAACAAAAGTTTCCAGTGGGATGATCGACACGAGAAGGCTTTCCAGGAACTCAAGAGTTACTTCTCCAATCCATTGTTGCTAGCTAAGCCAGTTCTTGGAGAAGTCTTGCAGCTATATCTAGCGGTATCAGGAAGCACACTGAGCGGGGTACTAGGCCGGGAAGCTGAGGGACAACAAGCACCTGTTTACTTTGTAAGCAAGACAATGACCTCAGCTGAGACTAGATACTCACCCCTGGAAAAGCTGGTTCTTGCCATTGTCATGAGCTTAAATAAGCTACGCCCCTATTTCGAGTCACACACCATCGCAGTCCAGACCAACTACCCTTTGCGACAGGTGATGCAGAAGCTGGAGTTTTCTGGGCGAATGACCAAGTGGGCGGTGCAACTCAGCAGGTATGACATCAAGTACGAGCCTCGCAAAGCAATAAAATCACAAGTTCTGGCCGATTTGTGGCGGATTTCTCACCCGACCTAGAGGAAGCAGCAAGCACGACAATGCCCACTCCTATCTCAGAAGAAACGTGCGAAGCATGGACACTCAACACAGATGGGGCTTCTAACGCCAGGGTGATAGGACTAGGGGTTGTCTTAGAATCGTGCAAGGGTGAAAAACTAGCTCAGGCCGTGAGATGTAATTTCAACGCCACAAACAACGAGGCGGAATATGAGGCCCTAATCTTCGGGCTAGAGCTAGCACACGATCTAGCAATCCAAAACTCGCAAGTCAAGTGCGATTCCCTCTTGGTGATTAACCAGATACTCGGAGTCTTTGAAGCAAAGGACGAGAGGATGGCTCTCCACTTAAAAAAAGGCGAAAGCTTTAGCTGAAAAATTCCAGCAGGTCACCTTCTAATAGGTACCTAGAGAAAACAACACATCGGCCGACGCCCTAGCAGGTCTAGGCTCAGTGCTTAATCTAGATGAATACTCTCAAATCCCGCTAGTCCACCTTCTCCACTCAGCAATTGAGCATCCTAAGGAGACACCTGCACTAGATGTGCTCCCGGTGGCCAGTCCTGACGTGCACTCTGGAGGAAAACCCAGTAGTTGGATTAAGCCATACATGGATTGGCTAATACATGAAAAGGCACCCGAAGACAAGGCCGAAGCAAGGGCTCTAAGAGCCAAAGCCACACGCTTCACCGTCCACCAGGGGGTACTCTACCACAAATCAGCATCAGGGGTCTTGCTGAGGTGCGCAGAAGGGGACGAAGTAGATAGCATCATGAGCGAGATCCACGAGGGGTATTGTGGGAACCACGCTGGCGGCAGGAGTTTGGCAAATAAAATCCTTAGACACGGATGGTACTGGCCCACGCTACGACGCGACGCTACCAAGTACGCCCAGGAGTGCAAGGCTTGCCAACGCCACGCGCCTACTTCTCACCAACCCTCCAAGAGCCTACATCCAACCCTTACTCCCTGGCCTTTCATGAGATGGGGGATGGATATTGTAGGGAAGTTACCCTCTTCCACAGGGCAAAAAGTCTTCTTCTTAGCTATGCCCGACTACTTTTCCAAATGGATCGAGGCCAAAGCTTATAGGGAAATCAAGGACAAGCACGTGATCTCATTCATCGAGCGCAACATCCTGTGCCGTTTTGGGATTCCAGCAACAATCGTTTTTGACAACGGTTCCCAGTACATTAGCCAGAGAATGAGAATATTCTGCCAGGGGTGGAACATTGATCTAGTAACATCAACACCCAGATACCCCCAAGCAAACGGGCAAGCGGAGTCCTCAAACAAGGTGATCATAAACAATCAAAAGAAAAGACTAACCAAGTCTAAGGGCAAATGGGCTGACGAACTACCCTACATACTCAGGGTTGATCGCACCACTCCCAAGAGGGCGGCAGGACATACTCCTTTCTCTCTAGTATATGGGTGCGAAGCAGTCATCCCAGCCGAGATCCGGGTCCCAACCGCGCGCTACGGTCTAGCTACGCTTGACCAAAACAAGGAACAACTCGAGGTAAACCTAGACAAGGTCCAAGAATTACGAGAATCAGCCCACCTCAGGATAGCTCGATACCAGCAACAGGTATCTAGAAGCTACAACAAGAACGTGAGAGTTAGAGTCTTTCAAGTTGGAGACTGGGTACTTCGCAAGGTATTCCAGAACACAACAGAGCAAAACGCGGGAATATTGGCACCTGGATGGGAAGGATCTTATAAGATCACGCGGATAGTAGGGCAAGGAGCTTACCAGCTCGAATCCGAGGACGGAGAACCAGTGCCCAGGAGTTGGAATGCCACTCACCTCAAAAATTATTATTTCTAGAAACCTTATCTCTAGTTACTTCGTTTGTTTCGCACAATTAGAAGGTCTTGGATTTTCTTCTTTTTTCGGGGGGATGCAAGGGGATTCCTGAACCATCACCCACTTTTATTTCAAGATCATAGTTCTAGTACTTAGCACCAGGTAGGACACTGTTTTGCATCCTTGTGATTCTTTTGATTAATAAATGAAATTTATTCCAAATTACTTCGTCTATACACACGAAAAACAAACATGTGTTCCTCAAGAGCACACCTTTGCAAACTTCGCACGATACAAAAACCCACACCAGGGTACATGCCTAGTAACCCCGATCAAGCTACAAAAAGGCGAACACACTCATATTCCCACAAAACTCGTAGACGTAACGATTAGGCCCATAAGTGACCTAGGCATTTATCGCCGGAAATCCCACAAAACTCGTGGACGTATCGATTAGGCCCATAAGTGACCTAGGCATTTCTCGCCAGAAATCCCACAAAACTCGTGGACGTATCGATTAGGCCCATAAGAGACCTAGGCAAGTATCGCTAGTATTGCACAACTCGCACGTACATTTGGACCCATAAGTAAGGCACAATTCGCATGATATACATGCTAGCATCAAGCGGATTAATCCGTACATACTACCTGGTTGTACAACCTAGATATACTATCAACTTCGGACATTGCAAAGCTAACGTTAGCACTTCACACAAACAAGCTTGTTTTTCGCAAATGACATTACACTAAGAACAGCTAAGACGCACTGGGTACCTACACCATTTCTAGCAAACATGAACGCGCTCGTCTAGATGTGATTGCTAGACAAAGGTGGTTCTACCCCGAGTGACACAAGGGGTATCGAACTCACTAACAACCACATCGCCAAATTACGACAACACTACGAAATCACGTGATTATCAAGATTACACCCACCAATATCATTTCTAGACACCAACTCTAGAAGCATACATTTGCTATTTCTCACACTTGTTCAAAACACAAGCATACTTCTCTAAATACGCTCTCCGGAGTATAGATCAAGAACATCCTCAGCAAGACAAGGGGTGCTAAGCTTTCTAGCAAAACCTATGTAGGGTGACATCCCTGAAAATATGTCTTCTTCTAGATACCACGGATTAAACACATTGTTAAGTCAAGTAAAACGCTATCTAGGTGCGGCACCTAGATCTATGAACAGCAAAGTATGGGAACGGTCGTGTCCCCGTATAACAACTAAGTACCAACAGCAGGGGTTAAGCCCCAAAATCACACAATTTTGTTTACGATCGAGCTTTGAACGTAAGTAAGGAACCTAGTATGGTTTGCTCTTTAAAGGTTTGATCTCGCATGCGAGTACTTACTGGTTTGGACAAGCATTGCCCGAGCAGAAAATGCAAGATAATCGGAAAGCCATACAAAGGGCTTATAGAGGGTGCAGAAAGTTAAAGTTCTTACACTAGGGGTACTACGTTTTCCCCTAGAAAGATAAGTCTTGGCTCTAAGGCCATTCCAAAAACAGATATCAAGTTTGTACGGCAGTAGACGTTACCAGATCAAATACTTAAAATAAAAACATAGTGGGACATGTGCAATTTTTAGATGAAAACAAGCATCACTGCTCTGGGTTATCCTCCTGGGAAATTGGAGGGCAACATCTTTTGTCTTCTGGTCAGCAGCACTAGCTTCGATTGCTTGATCACCCTCTCCAGGAGATGAAGAATTGGCATCATCCATCAAATCGTCATTAGGCGTAAAATCCTCGCCAAGGATCTTGCTACCTTGAGGGAACAAATCCTCGAAAGTCCTCTTGAGCTCCTACAGGTTCCAAGTCTCGACATGACCATCAGCAACGCTCTCTAGGACTTCAATCTTAGCCTTCGTTGAATAATAAGTCGCTATCCTAACCACATCTTCTTGGAACGCATTAATGGTATTCTGAAGGACTGAGATCCTTTCGGCCTGGCTAGCAGTTTCTCCTTGCAAGCAAGTGGCGAGGGCCTTCTGTGACTCAAGCTGCACCTGGAGATCGCGAATCTGGCGGCCGGCCTCGGTTGCAGAGTCAGCAACACGCTTTTCTTTGGACCTTAACAAGGACACTTCATTATTACATGAAGTCACAGCCATGGCGAAATCCTGGATCGCCTGTGGAGCAGGATTAATACGATCACGACCATACATAGACGCCAGTACTAGACAGTGGGTATAATGAAAGCTGAGATAAGTACATTACCTTCATCATTGCGTTCTTGGAGTACGCGAGATCTGTCTCTGGGGCGTATTTAGCAAAGGCGGACTTAGAATCTTTGGGGACGGAGTCTAGCACGGCTTCCCAGAAATTGTTTGTGTTTTCCTTGGATAGGTCAACAACTGTGGGGGTCTCGATCTTGCGTTTCTGCAAAGAACGACCTTCTTTCGCCTCCTTTTTGGAAACCAGTGGTAGAGACGGGTTGGAAGCATGCGACCTTAGCATCCTCTACAACATAGCATCAATAGACACGTTTCGTGCACGACTTGGATAGCATACCAGGGGTGAGAATTGCAAAATTCATATAGAAGAAAATGAACATCTGAACAAACATAGTTCATAAACATGAGGAGGGTTACTGAAGTTTACCAGAAGTGGCAGGCTTCGAGGTACTAGACATTCTTATGGCAAGCGGAGAAACTTCCAGTTCAGTGGTATGGCTAGAACTTGGGGTTGGGGCTCCGTTGGAGGGTTTTTCTGGTTCGTTAAAGATCTTGGCAGGAGTGCGGAATTTAGCCTTCGTGTTCAGCAGCAGCTTGATAACTTCTCCTTCGGTTGGCTTAGCGTTAAAGTTCTTTGGTACTAAACCATGTATCGCAAAGCACAGAAGCAAACCCAGAGTCAGACAATCTTTATCTAGAAATCACATCAGGATACGTAAGTACAGAAAAAGAGAATGCATGTAAGCAGAGAAAGAGCACTAAGTTCTTACAGGTTGTGTTCCAGGCATCTAAAAACACATCTTTGTAAATTTCTCCTAACTCTCCCAGAGAACGTCTCTCTACGAAGAAATAACGGGATTGCCAACCCGAATTTGGGGCTTTCACGCTGGAAATCAAAGGGTCTTTGGTGTTTCTGGAATGCAGGGTGATTCTTCCTAGCCTAGTGGGAACTACCTTATACGCGACTAGAAATTCGCTCACCGTCATAGCAACTCTCTCCCTAGACGCGAGTTCATCTACACATCTAAGGATACGCCAGGTAATAAGCATAATTTGGGATGGCGAGACTCCCAATTCTTTAAGAAAATCTCGGATGAAAGGGGAAAATGGGAATTTGAGCCCTGGCGCAAAGGGGAATTTGGTAAAACAAATCAAGCCCGGGCGGATCCAGTCTATCAACTCAGCTTGTGGGCAATAGGTGACAGTCCCGGCCGGAAAGCCAGCCGCGGCTACGATTTCGGCCACGTCTGCTGGTTTAAGCTCACAAGAGAACTGATCTTGGGGCATTAGGGAGTTCGAAGGGGCAAAAAGCAAAGGCTCGGCCATGGTAGGAGAAGCAAGAGAATTTGAAAGAGAAACGAAGGAAAAAGAGCAAGCGGAAGAGAGGATGAAGATGAGAAGAAGGAGGAGAGTTCGTACCTGCAACTTGAAAAGACGCCTCTGCAAAATACGGGCTAGGAGGAAGCGTTTTAAATACACGCTAATGATGGCATACAAAGGAGATTTCCAAGACAATCAGATTTGGCGTTAGGAGTTTGGTTCGATTTGAACTGAATTTCGAATTTGAAATTCAATTTCAAAATCGAAACGGGTATTGTTGGGCCTTGCTACCAGCGGCCATGGTAGCCTCTAGAGGGCATTCAGCGGAGGAAGCCCATATTGTCTAGCGCAAGTATCTAGAAACGCCCACGATGGGTTTAAGCCGAGTCGTCCGAATCTATCAAGATACACGGAGAATTCTATCTACTTGTTAAAGATATAAATTAGAATCGAATTGTATTTATCCAATTAATATCGTATCCTGTGAATAATCTATCTAGTGGGTATATATCTATCTAGTTGATTAGGATATCTTGTAACAACATATCTTTAAGGACCCCTATATATACATAGAGGGGGTCACGCATTGTACATCCATATACATACACATACATTCAAATACACGTGAGGTTCAATACAATTTGCACGTTATTCCTATTGATTTTTGAGTTCGTGTTGCTTAGTTCTAGCCCAATCTAGGCTAAGTGATCGCCGATCTAGGTTGGTGGATTTCTAGCTCTAACAGGAATTGGCTAGGAGCTTATTCTAGCAGAGTCTCATACTCAGTTTTCAATCTACTATTTATACCACCAAAAAAGACCTTGCTCTCTACAGCATAGCAGTTAGCCACGATTCCCTTCCAAAGTCCAATAAACCATCTTTGATCAGCTAAAGAGTTCTAGAATTAGGCTTACAGAAGATCAAAAGATCATCTGCAAAAGCAATGCTGATAAGTTGCATTTGCTTGCATTTAGGATGAAAGTTGAACCCTCTCCTCTTACTCAAAAGATTCAATTTCCTATTCAGCACCTCCATAACTAGGACAAAAAGGAATGGTGACAAGGGGTCCCCTTGCCTAAGGCCCTTTCTCTCCCTTAAAGGAGCCCTTTGGTTCCCCATTGATAATGATTGAGTACCAAGGTGTACTTGCACATTGAATAATCCAGGAGCTAAGCTTACCCGGGAACCCAAAGTACCTTATGGATTCCTCAAGGAAGCTCCATCTGACACTATCATAAGCCTTCTGAAGATTAACTTGGATCATGCACCTAGGAGAAACACCCTTCCTCTCATGACCTTTAATAAGCTCATGGGCAATAGCTGCATTGTGAGCAATACTCCTACCAAGCACAAAAGCTCCTTGGTTGACTGCCGCTATTTCATCCCATATGGGCCTAATTCTGGCAACAAGAATTTTAGAGATAATCTTGAGGACTGTATTACAACAGGGAATAGGTTTGAATTCCTATACAAGGAAGGGCTTCTCAACTTTGAGAATCAGACTGGTAAAGGTGGCATTAAATTGTTTCAAGAGTCTTCCACTATTAAATAACTCTCGTACAACTGCCCTCACATCATCGTTAGCTAAGCTCCAACTGAATTTGAAAAAATGGCTTCCAAAATCATCCGGCCTTAGACTTTGTAGTTGCCAATGTCAAAAACAGCTGCTCTAATCTCCTTTTCAATAGGATTCACAATCAGTCCATCATAAGAATCAACATTGGCAGTTCTCCCTTCAAGATTAGCAAATTTGATAATTTCTGAAGTGGTTTCATTACCAAGTAAGCTTTTTGTAAAATTGGATCACATCTTCTTCAATATTAGCATTGTCTTCTATAAGGTTTCCATTATTGTCTTTTAGAACAAAGATATTGTTGATGGCCCTCTTGTTTCTAATACCTTTGTAAAAGATAGGAGATGTTTCCTCCCCCAACTTAAGCCAATCAACTTTACTCCTTTGAGCAATGAAGTTGTTAAGTTATTCTATCATCAACTTTACTCCTTCGTAGTTTATGAAATATGTTTCAACAAAGTGTTATAGTTTGACTTTGGGGCCAGGGGTTTTTAGGTTGGGTCATATTTTGATAGTCATGGTTAAAAGTATCTAAACTACATAGAGAATTGGATAGTAAATGACTTAAGTTCGAGCTCAATTGTGTAGCTTGCGTTAGTTGTTGTCTGAGGCCTTACATGGAGATTATCAGGGTTTTTTTTTGTTGTTGCATGAGGTTTTAGACCGAGTTTGGTAGGATATATTGGTCTTGATTGTTTAGAGTATCTAAGACCTCCCTTCATCGTTGTTCACCTTATCCTAAAAGTATCAACACAAATCTAGCATTCGAATACTAATCGTTGGATCGACGTGTTAGAATAAAATCCCTAATCCTAGACAATTAGAGAACTGAACAATGGAAGCAAAGAGGAAACAAGTAGCAAAGCCAATATTGATCTTCAAGAAACAGCCCTTACACAATGTAATATAACCACAATCAAAAGATACAAGATTTAAAGAGGAAACTCAAAGCAAACAACTAATTACTTTAGTAAAACTTGTACCTTCCTTAGAAATATTGCAATGGTTTAAATACTTTTATTAATTATCAAGAATTACAATTGACGAGTTAAAATACCAATGTAAATTAGACTCTTCCTAGAACACTGTCCTCATCTTCTAGCCCTTAAAATATATAAACAACTCAAAGCTGGCCAAAACTCAACTATCTTTACATCACAAACCCCGGTCACCCAATGTTCACAAGATCTAAGCCTTTCTTCGGTAACAAGTCTTCATGTTGCCATTGTTCCCTCAAGATTTGCAAATCGGCGATCATGTGATCAACGACGATGAGGCTCTCCTCTTAGAGCGTCAAGATTTGGTTAAGAACCATTCAAAAATACCTAAAAGTCATCATGATTATATCGCTTTATTGCCCCACTTTTAGATTAGAAAAACAAATGGAGGGCCACAAGAGAGCTTGAAACCATTGTTTTTTTAAGAGTAAGTTGACTCAACATTAATGATTTATGTATTATGATGTTAATATAAAGTAGATTCATTTTTTCCATTTCTGTTTTCGTTGTTCAAGCCAGCGAGTCCTTATGTTTTATTTTAGTTTTCATAGATGCCACTTACTTTAATCCAAATTAGTCCCTATATAAATTTTTATTTAAATAAAAAGATTATCAAATCCAAAAGTTTAACTGTAGGATCTGTTTGTACTTCAGAGGTCGTCGACACCTACGATGTCGTCGACCAGAGTTAACAACCTGTAGGTTGTGCAGCGGAAATTCAAACACAAGAAAGACTTTAAGTTACCGGTTTCGAACACAGGTATTTAGAGTGGAAACCCTCCACAAACCAACTTGTTTGTTTCGGGAAAAACCACTTGCCTCCCAAGCTTCTCACTTGGTAGGACTTGAAGAGTACTTCGACTCGTTGTATTAATTTCTCGGGCTTACAAAGGTTCTCCTACTCCAAGATGCGAATCCCACGCTAGGCGAATCCCACGCCCTCTTGCAATTACTCTGCCTATGTACTCTACCCTCACCCAATACAACTCTTATCGTACCCTCCGTTCCACAGACTCGAGTCACACGAACCTGTCTTCTACCCTCAACAACACTCGCTCACAGTACAATATCGGAAACCTCAGAAACTATTACAGAAACCTCTCCCTTAGTTCTGCGCAGTTCTCTCCTAGTTTCCTAACTTCTCTTCGTTCAACCCCAACTCTCTCAGGACACCGAACTGAATTTATAAACTACGGAGATTGTGGTATAATTCATCCTTTCTGTCCAAGGAATGAATTAGACACAATCTTTACAAATCTTTCCTAATCAGCTCCTTAAGACACAATAAAATCTTCTTAATTATCTCGGAATAACCCATGAAGATTTTCGGCATGTACGAACTTCTTCTTGCCTTAAAAGAACCTCCAGAATCCTTCTGCCGCGCTTTCCTTAAAACTGCTACGCGCTTTGCCAATTATAGAGTTTCGCTCGGCGTCGGATTTCTGGGCAACCAGGTTGTCGAGGTGGTCGGCGACTTCTGACTTTATCTTTGTGACGTCGGCGACCTCTTGACAGCAACCTGTTTGGAACCATCAAAACACACACACAGATTTTCTAACAAATTCCCCCTTTTTGAACACACACAGATTTTCTAACAAATTCCCCCTTTTTGATGGTGACAAACACCGATCTATTTTCTGCATTGGAAGGGGTCTTCTGCAATCTGTCCAAACATCTCAAAAGGCAATCTATTGCATCAGAGCATCATATCAAAGCATCAAGAAATCATCTCAAACAATTTCCCCCTTAACTTTTCAAAAGTTCCCCCTAAGTTCAACATTCACTTGGAATTCAGCATATCCCCTTAAATTACGCATGCAACCCTCAGCTATTTCCCCCTTTTGGCATCATCAAAAACATCATAAATCATGGAGAAAATAAGCAAGGCAAACATATTAGCTAATATAGGCAAAAGCATGCAGAGACCAAGTCAACAACCACGCAAGCATGGCAATGTTAAACAGAACACACACTGCAAGAGTATTAATATCTTACAACCATATCGAACTTAAGAAAAGTTTTAGTGGAAGGAATAATGCGGTAGGGATAGAAAGCAGGATAGTGGTAAAGTCAGAGGTGCACTAGTCGACGACTAGTTCATAGCTTTCAGTATTTCCTTGATGTCGTCAACATCTTCACTAACCTCTACCATCCTCTTAAGCATCAACGCTATTCCTTTTGCTAACTCAAAATTCTGATTCTCTAGTTCATCCAACTTAGCATTTAGAGTTGCCAACTCTGCTTCAGAACTTCCTGACTTAAAATGTAGAGTTGCCGACTCTACTCCAGAATCTCCAGTCTTAGCAAATTCACCCTCAGCTTCCCTACTTACCCTTCTTTTTCTTTTCTCTCTTTTTTTTTATCACTCTTTTTTTTTCATCATTTTTTCAGCATCATTTTTCTTTTTAACTCCTTCAAACGAGTTCATCATCTTTTGGACTTCACCTTCTTTCAATAAGGCAACTGTCAAAGATACAGTCCAAAGAATAACATATGCGCTTACGCACTGAGAATTCGGCGACAACAGCGATGTCGTTGACTTCAATACAACTTTCTCCATTTCTTCTCAATACTTCACTTTTTCTGAGCACATCTCTGAAATATCCTGATAAGTCGTCGACCTCAACTGACACACATGAGAAGTCGTCGACCTGTACCTGTCTCACACTTCTGAACAAGATCGTCAGACTAAATGCACTATGACAATTACCACCTGGAGTAGCTTGGGGGTTGGGTCACACCGGGTGGTGTCAAAGCAACCCAAGCATAAAAATAATATTTTGTGGAATTTGTCGATAATGTTGATAAGTCTCAGTTTAAATAACACAAACAAATAATATGGGCTCATAGAGACTCTCAAGCATGATAGGTCGGGGACAGCTGTAGAATCAACCATCATTTGCGCTTCTAATGAGGGTTCAAGGGTCATCTGGTTGATTCTTTTGGGCTCAAAGAAAAAGTTCAATATAATTACAAGCATAATCACAACAAGCAGGAGGTCGTCGACATGCACACACAAGCAAAGTGAATTATCAATCAACGCATGAATACCCTATTAGACTTACAACACATAAGCATGTTTTTCTCATGATAAACAATCTGATTTCAACCAGTCATTGAGGGGTAGCATGTAAGGTAACAAGTTAATCAAGAAAGATCATACCTAGCTCCATGCGAAGTCGTTCAAAGGGTTCCCGATTTAAAGCTTTGGTGAAAATGTCCGCCCTTTGTTCATCCGTCCTGCAAAACTCCATGGAGACCATCCCTTTCTCCACACAATCCCGAAGAAAATGGTGCCTTATCTCAATATGCTTTGTCTTTGAATGTTGCACCGGGTTCTTGGAGATATCTATGGCACTTGTGTTGTCACATAGTATGGGGACAGACCCACACTTCACTCCATAGTCACTGAGTTGTTGTTTGATCCAGAGAAGTTGAGAACAACATGCAGCGGCTGCGACATACCCGGCTTCAGCTGTAGATAGAGCGACTGAATTCTGCTTCTTCGAACCCCAAGAAACCAAGCAAGACCCCAGAAACTGAGCCATCCCGGATGTACTCTTCCTGTCAACACGGTTTCCTGCGAAGTCTGCATCAGTGTAGCCGACCAGGTAGAGGTTGCTGACCCTCGGATACCACAGACACAAGTTGTCACTACCCTTGAGATAACGAATGATCCTCTTTACAGCCTTTAGATGGGATTCTCTTGGATCGGCCTGAAATCTTGCACAAAGACACACGGCAAAGACAATGTCCGGCCTACTAGCTGTAAGATATAAGAGAGATCCAATCATACCTCGATACAAAGTTGCATTGACCTTTGGATCCTTCTCATCTTTTCCCAGTGATGTGGTCGTCGACATGGGAGTGTCAAAAGAGCGAGAGCTCTCAAGACCAAATTTCTTCACACACTCCGTGAGGTATTTTTGTTGATGGATCTTGGTACCTTCCTCATCCTGCACGACCTGAAGTCCTAAAAAGAACTTGAGTTCACCAACCATGCTCATTTCAAACTCACTCGACATGAGGTTGGCGAACCTCTTCACTAGCTCAGGGTCTGTTGAGCCAAAGATGATGTCGTCGACATAGACCTGAACCACCAGAGTGTGATTCCCTTTCCTCAACAAGAATAAGGTCTTGTCAATCTCTCCTCGAACATATCCATTCTGGATTAAGAACTGCGATAGCCTATCATACCACGCACGAGGAGCCTGCTTCAACCCATAGAGAGCCTTATCAAGCTTGTAAACATGATCTGGGTTGGCGACATCTTCAAAACCAACATACACTTCTTCCTTCAAGTACCCATTGAGAAATGCGGTCTTGACATCCATTTGCTGCAATTTGAAACCATGAAAGGTAGAATAAGCAATCAACAACCTTATTGCCTCAAGACGAGCTACGGGGGCAAAGGTTTCATCATAGTCAATTCCCTCTTGTTGATTGTAACCTTTCACTACAAGCCTGGCCTTGTTCCTGACCACGTTCCCTTCATCATCCAGCTTGTTCCTGAACACCCAACGTGTTCCAATAACTGTTCTTCCCTTCGGCCTAGGGACCAAGTGCCACACCTTGTTGCGCTCAAACTGATGAAGTTCCTCCTGCATGGCATTGACCCAATCCGGATCTTTCAAATCTTCCTCAATGTTCTTCGGCTCCAACATAGAAATGAAGGCATTGAATGCAAAGAGGTTAAGTGAGGACCTCGTCTGCACACCCTTCGAATAATCAGTGATGATGTTGGTGACCGGATGAGCATCCTTCTGCTGATAGTTCCTGATGGGAAGTTGAGTCAGGTCGTCGACCTGCGGAACCTGAGACGAGCTACCTGGAACTGAGCTTTGAACTGCTTGATCTGAACTTTGACCTGCTTGATCTGCTTCCCTAGCCTCAGAAATACCTTGATCCTGCACAGCATCTGCATTCTGATCCTGATTCTGATTCTGATCTGCCTCTGCGTTCTGATCTGAGTCGGCGACACTGTCAAGGTTGGCGACCCCAGATGAACTTTCAGCACTATTCCTGTCAGAGACATCTTCAAGACACAAGAAGTAGCCTAGATCACCATCATCACGATCCTGAACCAGAGAACCTGCCATGGTGCTTTCATCGAACACCACATGTACACTTTCTTCAATCTTCTTAGTCCTCTTGTTGTACACCTTGTAAGCTTTGCTTGTTGGAAAGTAGCCAACAAAGGTGCCAACATCACTTCTTGGATCGAACTTGCCCAGGCTGTCCTTCCCATTGTTATGAATATAGCATTTACACCCAAAAACGCGAAGGTGGGCGACATTGGGCTTGACTCCTCTCAACAGCTCGTACGGAGTCTTTCCAAGTAGTGGACGCAGCATAGCCATGTTCATCACATAGCAGGCTGCATGAATTGCTTCTCCCCAAAAATTCCTTGGGAGACCACTAGAGATAAGCAAGGTCCGCGACATCTCCTCTAGTGCTCGATTCTTCCTCTCAACTACGCCATTCTGCTGTGGGGTCCTTGGCGCCGAGAAGTTGTGGCTAACTCTAGTCTTCTTACAATACTCCAGAAACTCAGAGTTCTCAAACTCTGTACCATGATCAGATCGGATAGCCACCAAAGAATGACCAAGCTTTCTTTCAACAGCCTTTGCCCACGTCTCGAACTCCTCGAAAACCTGATCTTTAGAAGCAAGGAAGATAGTCCAAGTATAGCGTGAGAAGTCATCAACAATAACATAAACATATCTGTTTCCCCCTCTACTCTACATGCGCATAGGTCCGCACAAGTCCATGTGAATCAACTCAAGGGGTTTGGAGGTACTTACCTCCTTCTTGGACTTAAAGGAGGACCTTACTTGCTTACCCTTCACACAAGCATCACAGATTCCAGATTTAGAGACCTCAATCTTGGGCAAACCACGAAGTAGCTCCTCTCTATGCAATTTGATCAACAACTGTTGGCTAGCATGACAGAACCGACTGTGCCAGAGGTCGGCGACCTCTGTACCAGACTTCAAGCATAAACTCTCTTCAGATTGGAAGTTGGGATCAACTTTGTAGACATTGTTTCTGCATAATCCCTTCAAAAGCGTCCTATCTGTACTAATTTCAATCACCTGGCACTGCTTATGATCAAAGACAACTTGATTTTTCCCGTTAGCACACAGTTGAGCCACACTTAATAAATTAAAACCAAGGTTGTCGACCAAGCTAACATCAGAAACTGAAACCTTACTTGAGATCTTCACCTTTCCAATACCAGAAACCACACCTTTGCTATTGTTTCCGAAGGTAATGCTACCTCCTTTGTGTTGTTGAAGTGAGACAAAATCTTCAGATTTTCCAGTCATATGAGCTGAGCACGCACTGTCGATGAACCAGGGGTCGTCGACACTCACTTCAACCTGCACAAACAAGATTAGTTTTTACGAACCCAGAGTTGTTTCACAACTCCTCTGGGTCGAGCAACAGATTTCAAAACATCATCAGAAACATCAGTATTAGCAGGTTTTGGGTCCTTGACAGAATTGGTAACATTAGGTCTCTTCCTAGGGTTCTTGTCAGAGTTGGTGACATTAGGTTTCTTCCTAGCAGTGCTCGACTTCCTAGCATTTTCAGAATCCCTAATCCTTTTGAAACACTCATGTTGGTAATGGCCTCCTTTGCCACAATACCAGCATGTGATGTGAGATTTTAACCCTACATACTTACTATATCCTGGGTAGACAGGCTTGTTGTCGACCCGGGCCTGGAAATCAATTCGCAAAGGGCCAACTTTTTGGACTTGGTTTTCCCACATGGTACGAACCTGTTGATTAGGGTACCACTTCTGTTTCCCTTTACATTCTGGCTTTTCCCATAACCGAGACCAGGTCGCTCAACAACCTTCACAAATCTCCTTCCGAAGTCTCCCCTGACTTCTTGAACCTTGTCGACGACAAACTCGTCTTTCCACTTCTGTTTCATAGCCTCATCGTCTATCTTCAAATTTTCAAGGTCACTAGACAACTTAGCGTTTCCCAGTTTCAGCATGAGTTTTTCTCCTTCAAGACTAGACACCTGTTTTTCTAGGTCGTCAACCTGTTTCCTAAAGTCAACAACCTGAGACTCAAAATTAGAACATTTAGTGCAATCAACAGGTTTAGAGAGAGTTTTCTTTTCTAGACTTATAGCTTTAGAAGACCAAACTTCGTTATCATCAATCAGATTAGCAATTTTTTCATCTTTTTCATCAATTTTTTCACTTAGTTCCGAAACTTGAAGTCCAAGTTTTTCAATAATAGCACAAAGTTGTTCCCGTGTCTTCTTAGCTAAAAGTGAAGAAAGTTCAGTATCTTTTACCTCACTTGAGGAGTCATCACTCAAGGCCATAAAGCAGTGTTCTTTGGTCGGCGACCTGTCTTCTTCTTCATCAGACATGTCCCAAGTCGCCATCATGCTCTTGCCAACCTCCCTCTTTGGACATTGTTTAGCAAAATGCCCTTTGTCTTGGCAGTGATAGCATATCACTCCCTTCATGTCTCTTGCAGCTTCGGGGGTTTTGGCTGGAGCTTTGTTGCGACTCCAAAGTCTCTTCATCGCCTTTGAGATAAGGGCAACGTCGTCGTCGTCGACCTCTTCATCATCCTGTCCTTGAGCGATGTCGAAAGCCTATTCGACTTTCAGAGCAATGTTCTTGACCTTTCCAGAGTCAAACCTGTCCTCCCTTCTTTGTTGGATACCTCCAAGCATGGTCAGTTGACCAATCACATCTTCCACGGTCATCGACTTCGTGTCCTTTTGGGACAAGAGAGAAGTCGCCATGCCGTCACACTTCTTGTTGAGACCCGAAATCAGTTTGTTGGTTTGCTTCCATTGTGGAAGCTTTTCTCCAAGGAACTCTAACTGATTGACCACGGACTGAAATCTGGAGTGGTAGTCGTGGAGGGACTCATTCTTCCCTTGGAATAGATTCTCATATTCTCTTTTAAGGGTTATGATTCTGTCCTTTTTGACATCATCATTACCTTGATGGAGACGTTTGAGAGCATCCCAAATCTCCTTAGCAGTGTCATAACCTATGACCTTCTTGATCTCACTGCTAGTTAGAGCGTGGTGGAGAACCTTCTTGGCACGCTCATTCTTCTCAAGCTTTTTGAAGTCCATGTCGTCATACTCCATGACATCTTTTTCCTTTCCATCAGCTTTCAGGAACTTCTCAGGACCAATGGAAATCACTTTCCAAAGTTGTCCATCCAAAGAGCAAATGTGGGTTTGCATTTGTTTCACCCACCAATCGTACTCTCCGGGCTTGAGTACTGGAGGTTTCCAGAAGGAGTCATTGATAGCGGTGTTGGTGGTAGACATCTTTCCTGCAAAGTACTAGAGAAATCTAGAGCCAAGGCTCTGATACCAATTGTAGGATCTGTTAGTACTTCAGAGGTCGTCGACACCTACGATGTCGTCGACCAGAATTAACAACCTGTAGGTTGTGCAGCGGAAATTCAAACACAAGAAAGACTTTAAGTTACCGGTTTCGAACACAGGCATTTAGAGTGGAAACCCTCCACAAACCAACTTGTTTGTTTCGGGAAAAACCACTTGCCTCCCAAGCTTCTCACTTGGTAGGACTTGAAGAGTACTTCGACTCGTTGTATTAATTTCTCGGGCTTACAAAGGTTCTCCTACTCCAAGATGCGAATCCCACGCTAGGCGAATCCCACGCCCTCTTCCAAGTACTCTGCCTATGTACTCTACCCTCACCCAATACAACTCTTCTCGTACCCTCCCTTCCACAGACTCGAGTCACACGAACCTGTCTTCTACCCTCAACAACACTCGCTCACAGTACAATATCGGAAACCTCGGAAACTATTACAGAAACCTCTCCCTTAGTTCTGCGCCGTTCTCTCCTAGTTTCCTAACTTCTCTTCGTTCAACCCCAACTCTCTCAGGACACCGAACTGAATTTATAAACTACGGAGATTGTGGTATAATTCATCCTTTCTGTCCAAGGAATGAATTAGACACAATCTTTACAAATCTTTCCTAATCAGCTCCTTAAGACACAATAAAATCTTCTTAATTATCTCGGAATAACCCATGAAGATTTTCGGCATGTACGAACTTCTTCTTGCCTTAAAAGAACCTCCAGAATCCTTCTGCCGCGCTTTCCTTAAAACTGCTACGCGCTTTGCCAATTATAGAGTTCCGCTCGGCGTCGGATTTCTGGGCAACCAGGTTGTCGAGGTGGTCGGCGACTTCTGACTTTATCTTTGTGACGTCGGCGACCTCTTGACAGCAACCTGTTTGGAACTATCAAAACACACACACAGATTTTCTAACATTAACGCATGCCTGATATATATAACTTTGGTGCTACATCTCTTATTAAAGCATCCCCATATGCAAAGATTCTCATTTTAGAGACTTTTAGCCTATTTTATAGCCTAACAAATTTTCCATTGCATTCTCTATTTTAAAAAAAACTCTTAAAAGTTGAATAACTTTCCCAGATATAGGGATACCCTCATATTATATTTTATTTTTTTCTTTTTATGTTGAGACAAATACTGAAATACATGTAAAAAACTTTTTTTTAATAAATAAAAATGTAAGATATTTTTCAATTATGATGCAAAACGATAAGATTTTTTTTTTGGTTGAACGATAAGATTTTATATTCTAAGTTAATTTTACCATAATATATGTATTATATGTATCATAACTATATACTAAAGCGGAGGTTAAAAATAATATTTAACACGACATGTGTCAACTTCTTATTGGACCGCATCACCCATGTTTATCAAAACAATTTAATTGGTTGAAATTTCATTGATGACCCTACATTAGAAATTTTCTTATCTATCGATTTTCATTTCAGTTTTTTTTCCAAATAAAAAAAAACGACTTCAAATTTTATACATAATTTTTCTAGAAATCTTCTTATCTACAAATTTTCATTTTAATTTTTTTCTAAAATTAATTACACTTCAAATTTTATACATAGTATTTCTAGAATTCTTCTTATCTACTAATTTGAATTTCAATTCAATCATACTTTATTTTAATAAAATGGTACCTTGATGAAAATCTTAATTTCTATTCAATGCCTTTTATTAGCCACGGTTAGATTATTTTAATAAAAAAAATTTCCAACAAATCGAACAACATAACCATGTTATCAAATAAACTTGATTTATTGACAATTAATTGACTTATTTTTTATTGGTTAAATATTTTATTGAAGATTCTTCATATAAATACATTATAAATGTATACATATGATATTTTTATTTGATTTTTTTCCAAAATAATTATAAAATAAAAAATAAAGAAACTTATTGATAACAACAAGTATTCAGTCCTTATATGACAAAACTATAATACTTTAAATCTTTGTTCGATTAAAAGAATATATTATAACATGAATAATGAATGATTAAAAAAATCCCAAAAGAAACAAGTTATATAAAAGTATACAAGATTTTATATCAAACTATTCTTTTGAATAACTTTATATGAAATTTAAGTAAGTTTTTATTGAAATCAAATCTTGCCTTCAAGGCACGGTAGCTAATAGTAGTTAGGATACTATTTTTCAGTTGTTGAGTATCATTATGCCATAATATTTTTTCATGCATAATCTATAATTTGCCTACCAGGAGCTGCATAACACAATAGTCACATAAAATATTTGACGTCTATCATCATGCAATAATGTATTACCATAATTTTATAATTTATTTAGGGAGAAAGAATCATGCGAACTGGAATCTTATGGTGAAAAATGAGAATGTCTCACATGTGTTCCTTTAAAAAAAAAGAGATTGGGGTGGAGAGGGTGGTTTGGAAGTGATTTTGGATAGTTTAGGCTAAGGGAAAAAAAAATGAAGTAAGTAGGCTAACCTCAAAATATAAAAGCCCCTCGCTCTCTCTTTTTCTCTCCTTCCCCTCACTCTCTCCCTCTCCTACACTCCCTCCCTCTCCTTCCTCCCTCTCATCTCCGTCGCCCGCCCGCCCGCCGACGCCCGCCCGCCCTCCCTCTCCGTCGTCGCCCTCCCTCTCCGTCGCGCGCCCTCCCTCTCCGTCGCCGCCCTCCCTTTGCGTCGCCGCCTGCCCTCCCTCTCCGTCGCCGCCGTCGCCTGCCCTCAGGTTCGTCCGCCATCTCTCTCTCTCTCCATTCTCTCCCTCTCTTCCTTCTCTCCTAGATCCGGGCTCCTACGAGCCAGATCCGGGCTCCTACGAGCCAAATCTAGGCTCGAACGAGCCGGATCTGGGCTCGTACGAGCCGGATCTAGCCGGATCTGGGCTCGTACGAGCCGGATCTAGCCGGATCTGGGCTAGTACGAGCCGGATCTAGCCGGATCTGGGCTCGTACGAGCCGGATCCAACCGGTTGGATTTTTGGGTTTTTGAACTTTTGAGGGTTTTCGATTTTTTGGATGACAAGTTTGTTTTTCGGATTTAAGTGATGACAAGTTTTTTTTGTGGGTTTAGGGTTTTTGAGTTTGTGGTTTTTTGGATGACAAGTTGAGTTTAGGGTTTTTGAAACGATTTTGTGTTTTGGGGTGATGACAAGTGATTTTTTATGAGTTTTGAGCAATTTAAAACAAACTGATGACAAGTGCGTTTTAATGTTCTGGGTGATGACAAGTTGTGTTATATGGTTCTCGGTGATGACAAGTTCGTTTTTATGGGTTTTGCGATGACAAGTCCGTTTTTAATGTGTTTTGGCGATGACAAGTTGTTTTACGGTTCTAGGGGTGATGACAGGTTTGTTTTAAGGTTTTTTGGATGATTTTATGGGTTTGGATATGTTTTTGGATTTTTTGGATGACAACTTTGTGTTTCGGATTTAAGTGATGACAAGTTTTGTTGTAGGTATAGGGGTTTTGAGTTTGTGGGTTTTTTGGATGACAAGTTCATTTTAGTGTTTTTGGGACGATTTTATGATTTAGGGTGATGACAAGTGATTTTTTATGAGTTTTGAGCAATTTAAGTTTGTTCTACGGATCTGACTGATGACAACTGTGTTTTAAGGTTCTGGGTGATGACAAGTTGTTTTTATGGTTTTGGGTGATGACAAGTCCGTTTTTATGGTTTTTGGCGATGACAAGTCCCTTTTTAATGTGTTTTGGTGATGACAAGTTGGTTTACGGATCTAGGGGTGATGACAAGTCTGTTTTATGTTTTTTGGATGATTTTATGGGTTTGGGTATGTTAGATTTGTATATATATTACTTATAATTATGGCCTATTAGCTCAAATGGTAGAGCAATGTGCTTGATGCACAATAATGTCGGTTCAAATCCCACATAGGTCAATTTCGTAACTGGTCATCATTGATGACACGTTTTTTGTGTGAATGATGGGTTTTACCTCGACTTGTCATCAGATGACAAGTTGAGTACGTGAACGGAATGACAAGTTTTCTGCGCGTGAACTGATGACAAGTAACTTGTCATCTGATGACAAGTTACTTGCCATCACTAATGACAAGACGGTCAACGCCGGTCAACACCGGTCAACGCGGTCAACGACTGGTCAACGCCGGTCAACGCCGATAGTGGTAAGGGGTGCTGACGTCATCATATGCCATTGATGACCTCATGTTGTAAATTTTGAAAAAAGGTAGGGGAAAAATTGGAAGAAAGCCTATGGGGGCACATTTTTTTTCCTTGTAGCCTATTTGCTTCAATATTTGTCTCCCATGGGTTACTTACCCATTTTCGTCTTAAAAAAATCAACGAATTAGTTTAAAAAATCATTAGAGGAACGGTAGGGCAAAGCAAGAGGAAGCACAAAAGATCGAGCTAAGAACTCTAATACCCATTTGTAATCGAGAAGCACCCTAATTATCGAACAACGTAACAGATGCGAGCGATCTCACCCACAGTTGAACATGCAAGACAAACACAATCAAAAGACAAAAAAAAGACACAAGAGTTGGTTACCTAGTTTAGGTGAAAGATCCTGCATCTAGGGTATCTCAAAGGGGAGAACAGACCCGAAATAAAGCACTAGATCAAAAGTAATAGATATTCGTACAAGTCATGCAATAAAAAAACAAATCCACGAACAAAAACTACAAGAACAGAGAAGCACAAAAACAGAAGAACAAAAGCTAGGGTTTAAGATCGAAAAGGCATCGACCCTTTTTCATGACCACACACAGAGGTATTTGCTTAGAGAGAACCACCACAAGTTCATGGCGTTGAGGTTGCGCCGACGAGCTTCTTCCTTCTCCCTCTTTCTCTCTTCTGTTCGCTCTGCGATAGGGTTTCTCTCGTTTTCTGAATGAGCTCTCAAAACAAATGAAGTAAGGGTATATATGAGCTCCAACACACATTCCAAAAAGCTCCACCAAATCGTGTCGTCGTCGTTCAAACTAGATCACTAACTCAAGATTGGGCCCCACATAAACTCATGTCAAGCCCATTAGTCCAGCTTGAATAAAGGCCCAATAAATATAAGCCTTCAGAAATAAACATTTTCCTCTTCGTTTTAGCCGGTTCACTTAAGCCAATTTTGAACCGGGGTTACATTACTTTCTTTACGGCTTTTCTGTATAGCGCACCCCCGAATTATTTTATAGCGCACCCCTTTGTCCATTAAAAAGGGATGGACGGTTCATACATGACCACAGAAAACTTGTGGAGGGTTCATACATGACCATATAAAACTTGTGGACAAGTTAGTACTGTCTAGACATTTTCACTGGCCAGGTGTGTCTTCAGTTTTTGTTTACGAACCTTATCCAACATTTTTTAATGGTCATTAAATGTTAGTCCATGGAAAACTTATGGACCCTTAAACGTTGTCCATGATATGTGTGTGGACGTATCACGTTTTTCCATGTATTTATAATGGACGATTTATAAGTACGTGAAAAGTTGAAATTCGCATCTATATAGCATTACTTAACCCACCACTAACACATTTTAAGTGAGTATAGCATTACTTAACCCACAACTAACACATTTTAATCGAGTCATGTGTTTGGTGTTATGAAAATTGATGGTACAACATAAGAAACATAAAGCACATAGAAGTCATAATAACAACGTAGAACAACATAGAACATAGAAGTCATACAACACCATAGAACAACATAGAACATAGAAGTCATACAACAACATAGAACAACATCCACATTCAACAAACAAACCTTAAAATGTCACATAAGAGCCAAGTGCCATCATCACACAACAACCAAAGCATTAACCTATTGTCCACAATAAACTAAAAAGACACCAAACATAGACGCTCACAAAGGCCTTAATTGTTTCCCACCGTAATCTTCACTTGTGTCTCCACTTCAACGTCTATATTAGTCGGGGGTTTCTTCTCTAACGCAACCTTGAGTTGTTCGACCTCGGTTTCCAACTCAGCAATCCTATCACGAAGGATCTCTTCCTTGCGTTCAGCTACCATAAGCTCTCCATTCTTCTCCCACACTTGACGTCTTATTTCAGTCTTTTCCTTCCTCAAGTCTTTGATTACTTGTTCGAAGAGATTTGGGGTATTACATTCAACACAACTAATCTCCATCAGCATCCGGATATACGAATCCAAGTCATCCTCCTTTTCTTGCTCTTCGTTACGTGGACAGAAGTGATGCTCATACTTTCGTATATCACCACTTTGATAGCTAGAGCAATCAGAATCAGAGGTGTACATCCTATATACACAAAAAAGAAACCAAGTTGGTTAACCAACTAATTACATACATCTTTGAAACAACAACTCCCATAACAAACAAATTTCGTAATAGATTGTCCCCTTAAACAACAACTCCCATAACGAAACAGTGGCACAAACACCCTTCACAAGCAAAAAAATTTCTCCGGAATATCCAACGCATGGACAACAATGTACCAATCAATGCAAGTATCCATAAAGCTAATGCAATTTCTGTTTCAGATTATGTGGCTTGCAATCGAAAACCCTAGGCGGAAAAATCTAAGGAAACCATAGCAAGCATAAAAGGGAGCTTGACACCAAGGAAAAGCTATTTCACCAAAAAAAAAACCAAACAATCAAATCCAAGGAGACCAATTTGAGCACAAAAATCCTAAATTCTAACCTTAGGGTTTATACTTGGAGGAGGTGGCTCGGCTGCTAGGTGGTGGCTAATGTCGGGGCGTGCGGATCTGACTTGGCAGAAGAGCGAACGGAAGCCTGGCCGAATCGAAGCTGGGCGGCGGTGGCGTTGGAGGAGATTCGTGCGTTCTCTCAAAGGGGCTGGAAGAGGATGAAGATTGAAGAGGGGAGGAGATCTGGTCGTGTGCGAGGATGAAAAGGGGTATATGTGCGTGAGAACGAGAATTTAGGCTGTGTCAATATGCCATTAAAAAGGGATGGACAGTTCATCCATGTCCACGGAAAACAGGTGGACAAGTTACTTTTGTCCATGGTATTTTTATGGACACATTGACGTTGTCCATATACTTATAACGGACGGTATGTTGGAGCGGGAAAAGTTGAAAATCGCATTGAATAACTGGACTTACGCACAACTAACACATTTAATTGTGGGTTAAAAGTGGAGATATTCTCCTACATTCTCTGGCATCTCTTCTACATTCTCTGGTTCACAAACAATTGGGTGGAAAAGAACTTTGGGTACTCTTCTATATTCTCTCACAAAAGCATAGAGTGATATGTGGAGGTCCACAACAATATAATGTCGTACGAAGAGTTGAATGTCAGTTTGGAAGATATCTCGATTAATTATTCCCAAAATGAGGAATGTTTATGTTGTTTTGCTATATAGGTGTAGCTTTAGTTATTTTTTGGGTTCTTAAGCTATGTTAAGGTTTAGGATTTAGGGTTTGATGTTAGGATTTAGGGTTTAGATATCTAAAAAGTATTAGTATTTGGGGTTTAGAGATTTAGGGTTTAGGGTTTAATGTTAGTATATACACGTAAAGATTTATACTTTTGTTGTTCAGGGGCCGTGCGTTTGACGATAACATTTGCGTTCTAGCTTGTAATCGTTTCCTCCATTTAGTTTAACCGGACAAATATACATTGTCCATCGGATTTATGTGGACGTATATATATTGTCCATAGTAACTCTATGGACAAATAAATTATGTCCATTATACTGTCGTGGACATGTACAGTACACGTTTTTTTTAACTTCGTTGATGTGTTTGAACCAGGATGATGCTAAGGTATATATTGGGGTCGAGGTTGGGGACACTACTTGGAATGTACAACATGAGGACCTTACACAACAAATGTTTTATTCGTATGACTACTCTTGGGACAATGATGTCAGAACCCATATTGAGGGCGACTCTTCAAGTGGTTTGCATTGGATGGATAACGCTTTTCATCAAATGCAACAATCCTCAAATGTGTATCCACCTTCAGCTGGTAATGATTGGGATAGAAATAATCCTAATGAATTGGCTCAGTTTGAGAATTCCGATTATTCTGAAATGTTTGCAACAGAGCAAACGTTCTCTAGCCGTGATGAGTTACTTGATTTAGTGAGGTTTATCGGACGAAAAAACCAAATGTGCTTAGTGGTATGTCGTGTGCTCAAGAGTACTAGTTCTACGCTTGGAAAAACATGGATGGCGTGTGAAAAAAATGGAAAATACACTCCAGTGAAAGGAGAGGATGAGACTATAAAGACAAAATAATGTCAATGCCCTTTTAGGTTGCAGTGTTACGAGGCTACAAGAGGTACATGGAAGGTTAAAGTTGTATGTGGCAAGCATAACCATCCTCTTGAAAAAAGTTTACATGGGCATTCATTTGCTGGAAAGTTGAACAAGGTGGAGTATGAACTGACGAGAAGATTAACTCTCAACCAATGCTTTGCAAAACAAATCATGTGTGCACTAAAGGCCGATGAGACGAATCTCACAACATCTAAACAATTGTACAACGCTCGATATAAGATTGCAAAGGAGTTGAAGGGTGGTCGAATTGTGATACAACACTTCCTCGCTGAGACTACCAGACTAGGATACCATGAGCGACACCAAGTGAGACCGGGAACATCTAGCATAAGTGTTATTATGTGGACTCATCCAGAATCATTAGCTCTGTTAAAGGCATTTCCAAATGTGTTGATTATGGATTCAACATACAATACAAACAGGTATATAATTCTCCTCCTTTTCATTACTAATTTAATTCCTTTTTTTTAATTTATGATTAATTTATTCATTCTTTTTGAGTGTGTTATTACTTAATCGTATTTCATGGTTCGATTCAAATTTACATAGGTACCATGTCCCTTGCTTTGAAGTAGTTGGATTTACATCCACTTGGAGGAACTTCAATATTGCGACTGCGTTCATAAGTGAAGAGGAAGAGGAGAATTACACTTGGGTTGTCACTCAGATAAAATAGTTGTACGCAATCATAGGAGAGTCACCAACTGCGATTGTAATTGATCGAGAGATGGCACTGATTAATGCAACTGAAAAAGTCTTTCCAGATGCAATGCACTTATTGTGTTGTCGACATGTGTATAAGAATATAGAGAACAAAGCAAAGAAGATATGCGGTCATGATCCTTTTGGAATTGATTTTGCAAATGATTGCAGAAATTTATGGTTGTCAGCTACCGAGGAGGTATACTTAAAGCGTTTGGCACTTATTCAGTCAAAATAGAGACACGTGCCTAAATTGCTTGCATATCTTACGACCACTTGGCTCTACAATCATAAGAAAAGACTTGTCTCAGCTTGGACGGACACTGTAGCTCATTTTGGCACTCACACCACAAATAGATATTTCATGCTGAGTTATAAATGGGATGTCATCTTGTTTTCTTGTAACTAAGCTGACTTCCTTGCTACTTCGTTATGTTTGACTGTTGTAGGGTCGAAGGTGCTCATGCTGTGCTAAAAAAGTTTCTTGGCACTCATACTAATGGCTTGGGCGGTGTCTTTACTAGAATGCACTCCTTACTTACCATGCAGATTGGTGAAGTTAAGGCTTCTCTCGGAAAGTCCCGGACAATCTCAATGTCATCTGCTTCAACTCTAGAAGTGTTCAAACTATTACAACACGTTGTATCCCACAAGTGCTTGGAATTTTTAATGAAAGAACACAAGCGGTTGTCTGCCACATGTCAGTTCACTACTGATTGTGCATGCCTGTTGCCAGTTACACATGGACTGCCTTGTTTTCATGAACTTGCACGATATGTGGCTGTGAAGAAACGTGTTCCTCCTAGTGCTATTCATGGTTTTTGGAGGCAACTAGAAATTAGTGTTGATGTGAGGAACGAGGATGACGACACATGCAAGCGTCGGGTTGCAAGATGCTTGATGGACGATTTTTATCACAAGGAGTTCCCTAACCTACCAGTTGATGAACAACACCGGTATGCTAGAACTGTCCATGAATGGACGCATCCACAATTGACAGGTTTGGAAGAACCGAATATGGGCAAGGGCAAGGGTCGTCCTAAAAAAAACAAGGTTCCATGTCAGAGATGGCCTTCTTCGTTGGAGTATACTAACTCTGACACAACACCTCCCAAAAAATCTCGTACCAGGCCTCCTGAGTCGCCTCGTACTCCAATTATTCCATCATCTTGAAGGTCATCATCTAGAGGTAATAGATAACTCGTACTGTTTAAACAAACGGTTCTTCACATGAGTAGTAAACGTTAGCTTCTGACTTTATAGGTAGTCGGTTGGAGAGTATTGTACCAAATACTCCTTGCACGCTATCTCCCCTATCGTTGAGTGAAGCAACTTGCACGCTATCTCCCCTATCGTCGAGTGAAGCAACTCCAAGAGGTAAATTTATTTCAATAAAAATCAATTAATCTGAATGTTATTTTGCTAGTACAATAGAATGTTGTCCAACTATAACGGTGGAAATGCGGTTATCCAATGTTACAGAAAAGACGTTTGACACATCTCGCACATCAGCTGATATGCATGCTCAGATATCCACCCCCACAGGTGGGTTGAACAATGCATAAAATTTTGCGGAGAAGTTTGATCGTTCGTCACTATGGGCTTTTGACGGATTTTTAAATTGGTGCAGTTATATGTCCGTATGCATACGCCATACCCACATGCATCAACCCATTTGTGATTGGCTATGCTGATGTCATCAGTGATGGAAATTGTGGTTACAGATCAATTGCACGTAGTTTAGGGTGGCCACAAGAAGATTGGACATTTGTCAAACAACGTTATATAATGAGTTAAACAAGAGGAAAAGGTTGTATGCCCCGACATTCTTACATCAATCAGTTGACTACAATCTGGAGGCACTACAACATGTTTCAGAGGGTTTTGCTCCTATGAAGACTTGGCTATCTCTTCCGGAAATGGGGTTTTTGGTTGCAACTGCGTTTCAAAAGGCATTTGTTTCGGTGGGAGCTTGTAACCGCACATTTCTTCCTTTAACTTTGACACCTAGCTACACTTGTGCTGATATCGGAACATTCTCCATTTGTCTTCTGGCAGATGTGCCGCATTATATTTCGGTATGTGAGCCTATATATTCCGTTTAGGTTTTGTGAAG
The DNA here is from genome assembly GCA_963924305.1 of Polygonum maritimum. Classification (NCBI taxonomy): domain Eukaryota; kingdom Viridiplantae; phylum Streptophyta; class Magnoliopsida; order Caryophyllales; family Polygonaceae; genus Polygonum; species Polygonum maritimum. The sequence goes on along the minus strand of OZ002730.1, from coordinate 38,288,577 downwards.
ACATGTCTTCACAACATATCAATATTACAACAATATTTTTCGTCCTTGTAGGTAGAGTTAGATGCTCGTTCACCATTGCCAGAATTATACACATTATGGCACACAACTTTTCAAAGAGGTGTGTTGGGCCGTCCAAATCTCACGCCCATGAATACTAGGCGGATAGGCCCATTGAAGCTATTGCTAACGGCTAGAGGAATTAAGCCCGAGATTTCCGCTCCACAATTAAAGGTGAGCTTTGACTGTAGCAAGAGGGAGATATTCCAACGCCAAGAAGTAAATGCAGGTGCGATATTTCCGGGATCTTCTAGGCGTCCATCAACGGCTCAATTAGGAAGGTCTCAATATAAAAGGAAGGATGAGGCTCCATATAGACACAAGACGGAACACTCACAATCTCTCGAGCAATACTTTCCATTCTATCATCAATCTCATCGCAATCTTTTTTCCTTTCTGAAGCATATTGTTCCTGAATCCTTTCAATTGTATCCAAGAACAACGTTTGAGAAGATCAACACGAACTACACTACAATTCTCGCCATTCTTTCGTTTTCTTTACATACAATTTCTGCTATTATTCTTTGTTCATCATTTCTAACGCGCCGTGACGACTTTGTGACTAGGAGTCCCTCTTTGTAGCGAAGTAACGTGTTTACACAGTTAATTCGCCCAAAACAATTGGCGCCTACCGTGGGGCCCTAGCCAAAAAAGAAGTCACGCCCCAGCAAGCTACCGAATCCTCATCAAGCATGGATGCAACTCACAGCCACGTCGGAGATCTCGAGCTGAACAACAACCACACCATCGACTCCGGCGACAACCAAAACCTCGACAACGACAACAACGACCCCAGCAACGCCATCAACAACGGCGGTAACGACCACCAAAATCAAGAGCTGCCTCTCCGAGAGGAGCCGTCAGCCAATAACAACTCCGAGAGACAGCCAGCCGAATCCAGCGCCATTGCAGAGATCCGCGCAACCATGCTCGCACTCCAAAAGGATCTAGATAGCCAAAAAGAGGCTAACTCTAAAATTACTGAAGTTTATGGGAAACAAATTGAGGCTTTAACTAATGAGCGTAACTTGCTTCGATCTCAGGTTCAATCGGCTCCAGCTTACCATCAAAGGAGTGACGTGATCAACGACGTAGCCCGGCGCCTGGACATGGAAGATCCCAATCTCGTTACTCCAAATGGCGCCGGACCATCAACTGGTAATCAGGTAACTATTAACACGTCCAGGGCGGTTCGAGAAAGTAGTGAGGTTGTTCAGCTCAAGGAACGCCTCAGAGCCCTAGAAGACCGAATTACTCAGGTCCTAGGGGCTCCTCAACCGATTGCAGTAGAAAGGCGTGACGGTTACACCGATTCGCCCTTTGTACCCGCCATCGCGAGAGTTAACATATCTCGAAAATATCACGTCCCGGAAATTCAAAAGTATGAAGGGACTACCGATCCCGACCAGCATATAGCAGCCTTTAAGCAAGCTATGAACATTAGTACTGTCCCTTTTGAAATGAAAGAAACCGTTATGTGTCGATGGTTCGGGAACACGTTATGCGGTCCCGCACTAAACTGGCACTCGCATTTACCACTTGGAAGTATCTCATCTTTTGCTGAGTTGGTTGACACGTTTAGAATCAGGTTCGCAAGCAGCCGACATGCAAAGAAGCGATCTAGCGACTTATACCGCTTAGTCTAGAAGCCTCGAGAGTCCTTAAAGGCGTTCCTTAGTCGTTACAACGAGGAACTTGTAACTATTGAGGGATGCGATGCGGCGACGGCAGTGGAAGTGATTCGGCCTATTTTGTATATGATAACTCTTGTATTTTAGAGCTATTTTGAGAGTGTTTAGGTTAGTTTTTAGCGTTATTGTAATATCAAAGACCGAAGACACAAGACATGAAGAATCAAGAGTTAAAGAGCTTAAAGACGAAGTTTCGCCACTGCATGGATATCGCGGTCGCGTTGTTGTTGGATCGTTAGTACTGAGGGACGTCCTTTACTTTGGTAAAGGCGTCCTTAGATTAGGCGTCCCTACAAGGAGTAGGGGCTTCCTTGAGTAATGCAGCGGAAATAAAGTACTAAACAGATAAAGAATGAACGCAGTGAATTATAGAGAAACCACTCAAGACCAAGTAGTCCTTGAGTGTAAACCTCTACCTCCTTGGAGGATTTTTGAATAGTTCTTTCCTTTGTATTGAACGTCCTTACAGTTGTACTGGCGAGTCTCTACAGTTCTCTGGTACTTAGCTTTTCCCTAAGTCCACTAGTAAAGAACTCCTCTAAGCCTACAACTTAAGCTGGTTCAATCTACTAAAGGACTCTATTCCTACGTTCTGCACTACTTCGCAGAACTCTCTTTCTCTCTTTTTGGGTTTTCTCTTACAAACTGTTTTTGTGATTTGGTTACAAGTCTCACTCGATCTAACACAAGTTCTAGCACTGTTCTTGAGTTCTTGAGTTAGTTCTTCGTGTTCTTGAGTGAGTCGCTTTCTCTTTGATTCTCTCTGAATATTCCTGAAAGCGTTGGCGTCACAATAAATGCCTTGGGGCTATTTATAGGACTTGGGGAAGGGCGTCATTTCTCTGGGATGATCATGCCCTTTATGGACGTGGCTACAGGATCTTCCTCCACGTAGTAGGGCGGTGATGAGGAAGCTTCCTGTATCCAGCTGTGTAGGATGAACTTCGCTACAGGATCGGCCGCCACGTGTTGATGGACTCTGTAACAGGATCGTCCGCCACGTAGTGTTGGACTCCGTTACAGGATCGGTCTCCACGTGTCCTTGGATGATCGAACATTGTCGAGTGATGTCATCCTGTCGGCTAGTGAGTAAGGACTCCTTTCTTGCGTTCCTACTTGCTTGGGACTCCGTCCTTGCTCAAGTAGTCTCTAGCTGGTCCTTACTTCCTGTTAGCTAGCGTCCCTAAGCTTATGGGACGCCCATACACACTTGTTGTCCTTTTGGTCACTGGCGTTCCTGAACACTTGGACAACTTTATTAGAATCAAAGTGAGTTTGTCATATCAAAACTAAGGGACGGTTGTGTGGAACACTAACAAGTACGCAAGCGTTCTTGATAGCGTCCCAACAATTTCCCCCTTTTTGATGATGACAAACTCTTCAGCAAAACAGTTTTGACATTGGAACTTAGCATGCATGAAAACTTAGAGGCGTTCTCTAATACTTAGAGAAATTTTAATAAGCACAAGTTTTCAATCTTTGATTCTCTAGCTTTTGGATTTTAAGGAGAGAGTTGCGTCCTAGAAAAGTTTCTAAGCGTCCTCTTTTATTCTAGCATGGGCGTTCCTTAGACCTTTCACTTAATAGTTCCCCCTTAACAGTTGCTTATTCTAGATAACAAATTTGTAGCGCATCTCTGCAAAAGTACACTTCCCCCTTTTGGCATCATCGAAAAGGATAACAAGTGATAAGAACGTTAGCACAAACACATAACTAAAGGCAGTGGAACGCTTAAACAAACACATGCAAGCAAACAGTGGAATTGCCATTCAAACAAAATTAGAGTTATTACAGACCAAGGTCATGAGTTTGAAGTTCAAAAGAAGCAAAGACAATTTAATAGGGGATGAAAGGGGTGGTGGCAATCACTGAGAACGGCGCTGGTCTTGATAAAACAGGAGCAATTGTTCTTGAAGTTCAGCAGCCTTGGAGAACGCAGATGATAAGTCCTTTAAGGCAGAGAAAATGAGGCACTGGTTGTCCATTATTGCACCCATGAGTTCTGCTGGAGGGTGCTGAGCTATGTTTGCAGGAGCAGAACGGGGCAGAGGACCTGAACTCGATGAAGGAGCGTCCGTGGGAAGAGCTGGAGAAGAAGGATTCCCTAAGAGCATTTGATCAAGGGTTGTAAGATCTACGGCGGGCTCTTGATCTTGAGGGGACTCTTGAGGCGTGGAATTAAGCCTTGCGGCCTCAGCCTCAGCAGCTAAGCGTTCTTCTTCGGCTTTCAGTCTAGCTTCCTCAGCCTCAGCTTCCAACTGTTTCAGAACGGACGGGAGCTCTTCATTATGCCTTATCTCAACAAGTCCTTTCTTGGCATTCCATTTTAAGCCAAGTTCTTCAGAGGGAGCGCTCTCATCATAAGCGTCCTGGGACTGCAAGATTGCCTTTACGACTCCAGGGTATGGCAAGGCGTGCCTCTTCCTTCCACACTTGGCCATGTGTTGCATAGCAATTCTGGCTAAGTTGATCGGGCGGCGTTCAAGGATTGTGTCAATTAGGATTATGTCGTGTGTTTGCACAATTGAACGCTTTTCCTGCCTTGGAAGAATGGCGCGACAAATGAAGTAGTGGATGATTGCGCCAACTTTGCTCAGAACGTGAGCTACCCTGTCGAGTCCCATCGACCTTTTACCCTGAAAAATGTGCTCAACCAGAGGCAGTTCTTGATCTGTCGTTTCAAAGCCGCCTTCAGGGAGTGAGCTAAGAGCATCGGACGGTGGCTTGCGTGGACCTAGACCAAGGAAGGAGCGCATTTGGCGTTCCGTGACTGAAGCTTTCTCACCTTCAATTTTGAAGTGGAGGGAGCCATCTTTTGCCTTGTAGCGCAAGTCCCTGTAGAAAGCCTTCACCTGTTCTTTGTCAACAGTTGTCGGCGCTGGTCCAACGTTCTGCCATCCTTGAAATTTCAGAAGTTCAAGAAACTCCTGAACTGATTCATCGTCAAAGGAGGCTAGCCACTCTTCAGAGTAAATGAGAGGGCTCAGGACTTTAACGGGCACATCAACGTTCTTCCTTTTGCGCTTGCCCTTGGGGGACTCAGAGTCCTCATCATCATCTGACTCGTCCTCAGCTTTCTCCGAGTCACTGTCAGAAGCGTCCTTTGAAGGAGCGTCCTCTGTGCCTTGATCTTTTTCTGCATCGCCACCAGGTGTGGCTTGATCGGCACCAGAGGTCTGACCCTGGGACGTGCCCTCGGCGTCCTGAGCCTCTGTCTGATTTTCTGTTGTTGTTGGCTCAGCGTCCGCGGGGACTTGATGGGATTCTGTTTGGATTGAGGGAGAGGGGTTTTCTTGTGGAGCTTGGGTGCGGTTTAGGATTGGGAGGGACTGGTCATAAGGAGGGACTTCCTGAGCATCACGCGCGAGCTCATCAGAAAGAGTCGGCTCGGCGTTCTCCTGAGCGACCTGGTGCTCACCAGCGTCCTCAATTTGTTCAGCAGGAGCGTTCACCTCTCCTTCCGCTTCATCATTCGAATCCCCAACAACATCGATGAAAGGGGAAACCTGAGCGGGTGTACCTCTTTGGCTCTCAGATGAGCTTGAGGAGGAAGAGGAGGAGGGAACGTGCTCAATCTGCGCAGGAACGTCCTTGGCTAGCAGAACCCTGGGCTTTTCACCAGCCTTCCTTCGGCGAAAAGCATGCTCAAGGGTGCGCTCTGTCTCCTCCGGGCCACTTTCAGAGGATGGACGGCGGGACTTTGGGGTCTCGGGGTCCTTAGGTGGGGAAATGTGGGCCGGGGCAGAAGGAAAATTTGCCAAATTTAAGGGAGAGTGAGTGCGGGGAGGAAAGGGGATTAGGGCATTTGCTTTGGAAGGTTGGGGGGACGGAGGAGGGGTGGGGAGTTGAACGATTGATATTTGTTGAGGGGGAGGAGTGGATTCCTTGGAGAGGTTGGAAGGCCTTTTTGTGGTGCTCGGCCTTTTTGTGGGGGGTTTGGAGGATGGGACGCTAGAAGTCTTGGCCTTTTTGAGGGGCCTAGGGTCGTGAACTTTCTTTGAGCGTCCCTCCTTTAAATGAGAAGGAAACTTATCTACAATCTCCGTTGGTTTTGAAGTGGAGAAGGGTTGGGAAGATTTTGAGAGGGGAGAAGAAGGGGCAGGACGCTTGAGTAATTTTTTGGTGGTTATTGTGGGGACGGCAGGAGGAGGTGGAGAGGGACTTGGTACACGATTCTTGGTCATTTGAAAGGCTAAGGAGTTCCTTGGGTACATGGGGAACTCGGGCAAGATTGCATTGTGCAAATCTGGTATAAGGTTAAGAAGGGGGCCAAGGTTCTCACCTCCGAATTGGGAGAAGAAGAGCACATCGTCCATCCGTCCAGGGAGATCTTTGAAGTCTGTGTGGTGGAGGCTGGGAACGACGAAGCGTTCAATGAACTTCTTGTAGTTCTTCGTTCTCTCTGCATCAGACTTAACTTCTGGCAGTTCCATGCGTTCCCTGATTAGATTATACAGCGTCTTTGGCTTTTTGTTGATGAAGTCCAATAGAGACTCATTTAGAACGATGGGTTTGGGCTTCTCTATGTAATGGGACTTTACCAGCTTTCTGCGCTTCCCGCCGGTGGAAGATCCGGCTACGTTCAACTGTCTTTGAGACATGTTTTCAGATGAAGTGTAGAGAGAGAAAGTCGCCGGAGTTCTAGAGAGAAGTCAGAGAAAATTTGAGAGCGAGAAAGTGGTTGAGCGTAATAAATTTGATTGCGACTGTTCTGGCCTTATATAGAGGAAGCGGTGGCACAAATGGTAATTAACACTGTTTTACTGCGCAACACGTGGCAAAACTTCCCCCTTAAGATTTGAGCAAAAGCAACGGTCACTGTTCACACTTTCAAAAGTTCAAAATTCTGACTCTTCAACTGCTCCTCAACAACTGAACTGGCGTTCTTACCAACAAACACTGATCGTCCTCTCCAACTTAGCAAAATTAACCTCTTCAAGCAAACTTCTTTAAGCAAACCAACAACCAACTTACCGTTCTTGTGATTACCTTTCGAACCAGTTGAGAACAACGCAAGTACGTCCCGTAAAAGAAAATATGAAGCTCATAGGACGCTTTTGGGGAGTTCTCGGCTAGGGTAAGCTTAGAGTTCCCATCATTTCGGCTTATAATGAGGGTTGGGTAATCAGGGATACTCTTTTCAAGACAAAATAGAGAAAATTTGAATGGCGTTCCAAAGTAGCAAACACATGAAGTTTTAGACTAGCGTCTTGCAAATATGAATTCAATGCATAACAATCCTTAAACACTTAGAATCTACAAAACATAGCCAATCATTGAGAGAATAGTAGAACGGGACTTGCTACTTAAAAGTTATCATCCCCAAGAGCAACCTGAGATGCTCAAAGGGACGTCTATCAAGCGCCTTAGTGAAAATATCAGCTATTTGGTCTTCAGTTCTTACATGCTCCATACTAATGAGTCCTAGTTCAACATTATCACGCAAGAAATAATGCCTTATATGAATATGCTTTGTGCGTGAATGAAAAACAGGATTCTTAGAAATTTCAATAGCACTTGTGTTATCACAACGAATGGGAATAGTTTCAAGAGTGATACCGTAGTCCTCTAGTTGATATTTGATCCAGATAACTTGTGAACAGCACGAAGCAGCGGCAACGTACTCGGCTTCCGCAGTTGAAAGCGCCACAGAGTTCTGTTTCTTAGATCCCCAAGAGACTAAGCATGAACCAAGGAACTGCGCCATTCCTGAAGTGCTTTTCCGATCAATTACATGACCCGCATAATCAGCGTCCGAGTAGCCAACAAGCTTGAAGGACGTCTTCCTGGGGTACCAAAGGCAAAGATCGTCGCGTCCTTTGAGGTAGCGAAAGATCCTCTTGACTTCTTGCATGTGGGACTCCTTTGGATTTGCCTGGAAGCGTGCACACAAGCAAACGGCAAACATAATGTCGGGACGGCTTGCGGTCAAGTAGAGCAAAGAACCAATCATCCCTCTGTAAAGTTTTTGATCAACATCCTTTCCCTGTTCATCTGCGTAAAGACGCGAGTTTGGAGAACATGGGGTTGCAACAGGTTTGGACGTGTTCATCCCGTACTTCTCAATCATTTCACGGACATATTTTTGTTGGTGAATGCGCGTCCCTTCCTTGAGTTGATTGATTTGAAGTCCCAAGAAGAAATTGAGTTCTCCAATGAGGGACATCTCAAACTCACTACTCATTAAGGATTTGAACTCATCTACAAGCTTCATGTTAGTACTACCAAAAACTATATCATCAACATAGACTTGGGCAATCAAAATGTCCTTGTGAACTTTCTTTATGAACAAAGTTTTATCAATTGAACCTCTAGTGTACCCATGAAACAAAAGAAAGGACGCAAACCTGTCGTACCATGCACGAGGGGCTTGCTTGAGTCCATAGAGCGCTTTGTCCAAGTAGTACACATGATCTGGGTGAGAGGCGTCCTCAAAGCCAGGCGGCTGAGCAACGTACACTTCCTCCTTTAGCTTTCCATTGAGAAAGGCAGTCTTGACGTCCATCTGAAATAACTTGAATCCTTTGTGAGCGGCGAAGGCAATAAGGAGACGAACGGCTTCAGTTCTAGCAACAGGAGCAAAGGTCTCATCATAGTCTATGCCTTCCTCTTGCTTGAATCCTTGAGCCACCAGTCTTGCCTTGTTTCTTGACACACGTCCACTCTCATCAAGCTTATTTCTGAACACCCATCGCGTCCCTATGATATTTTTGCCTTTGGGACGTGGGACGAGAGTCCAAACTTTGTTCCTTTCAAACTAATTGAGTTCTTCTTGCATTGCTTGAATCCAGTCAGCGTCTTGGAGTGCTTCTTTGATATTCTTTCGCTCCACCATAGAGACAAAGGCATTGAATGCACAGAAAGCCAAATTTGCACTCTGGGACTTGCTTGTAGCTGACCTTGTTTGAACGCCTTGAGAAGGATCTGAGACAATTTGAGAAGTTGGGTGATCCCTAGAGAAGCGGGACTCCCTTTGAAACAAACGAGCAAATCTTGGATCAATGTCACCATCTGAATCATCACTATCACTTTGAGCATCATCCTCAATGTGTTCCCCCTCAAAGAGAGCGTCCACACCTTGACGTTGCTCGCCTTGTTGACTTGATTCAGCTGCATCTTGTTGAACTGGAGATTCACTATAGGATGGAACTCCTTGAACAACACTGGGAGCGTCCACTGAGACTTCTTCAGGATTTGGAGACGCGTCCTTAGAGACATAGTATTTTCCATAAGTCCAATCCTCAGCTTCATCTTCAGAGTCGTCCTGTTGTTGTGACGCAGAGCGTTCTTTCTTACTTGGCTTTTCTTTGTGAGAAGAACGTTCCTTGAACACAACATGAATACTCTCCTCAAGCTTTAGAGTCCTTTTGTTGAAGACTCTATATGCTTTGCTGGTAAGAGAGTACCCAAGGAATATGGCTTCATCACTCCTTGCATCAAACTTTCCAAGTTTTTCTTTATCATTGTTGTGAACGAAACATTTGCAACCAAAGACTCTGAGATAATCAATGCGAGGCTTCTTTCCATTCAACAGCTCATAGGACGTCTTCTTTAGCAAAGGACGAATCATGGCACGATTGATGATGTAACACGCTGTAGCAATAGCTTCCGCCCAGAAGTACTTGGGAACGCTATTTGCCAAGAGCATAGTTCTTGCCATATCCTCTAGCGTCCTATTCTTTCTTTCCACAACTCCATTTTGTTGAGGCGTTCTTGGAGCTGAGAAATTGTGAGAGACTCCATGTTGATCACAGTAGGCCAGGAACTCTGAATTTTGGAACTCCGTTCCATGGTCTGATCTTATGGCTTTGAGAGGCGTCTCAAGAGCAACTTCCACTTGTTTGATGAATACTTTGAACGCATTGAAACAATCTGCTTTTGACACCAAGAAAAGAACCCAAGTGAATCGAGAAAGATCATCTACAAGAACGTAAATGTACCTCTTTCCACCGTAGCTTAACATCTTCATTGGTCCGCAAAGATCCATATGGAGTAGTTCCAAAGGCTTCTTTGTACTGACTTCGTTTTTGGATTTGAAAAAAGACGTTCTTGTTTGCTTCCCTTTGATGCAAGCTTCACACTGTTCAACTTTCTCAGGATCAATTCGGGGAAGTCCTTTCACAAGATTTCGCTGGTGTAGCTTAAGGATTGTGCTTGGTCCAGCATGGCCAAGTCGGCGATGCCAGAGATCAGCGTCCTCCTTTGAAGCAGATAGACATAACTCTGATTTAGGCTTGAACTCCTGGTTAAAGATGTAGACATTGTTCTGGCGTACGCCTTTGAGAACGACTTTGTTTGATTTCTTGTTGATGACGAGGCACTCCTTTGAGTCAAATGTGACTAGATTTTCACCTTGATCACACATCTGGGAGACGCTAAGAAGATTGAAGCCAAGTCCTTCAACAAGACTGACATTTGTTGCTTTGATGGACGGGTTGAGAATAGCAGTTCCCGTTCCTTTGATCTTTCCTTTGCCCTTGTTGCCAAACGAGACAGTTCCTCCCGTGGCACTACTTTGGATAGAAGTGAGATGGATCTGGCTTCCTGTCATATGATTTGAGGCGCCACTATCAATGATCCATGGGCGTCCCCTCACTTCCACCTACCATAACAACGTTAGTGTTTGGCGACCCAAGCAAGGTGTTCCTTACCCGGTTCGTTACAGAAATAGAACTCTAGTTCTGGCATGTAGTCATTAATATTCACAACATTTGAAATAGCATGCTTGCGGAAAGAGTTCCTAGAGCGTCTAGAACGCTTAGGATTAGCCTTAGGAACGGACTTGGCATTTTCATTGTGAGTTCTAGCAGCTTTTCCATTTTCAACATCTTCCTTGAGCTTTAGGCAATCATATTTGAAGTGATCTCCTTGTCCACAGTACCAACACGTCCTATAGTAAGTACCAAGATAGTACTTCTTATTGGGACGCTGAATCTTGTTTTCTTTCATCTTTTGAGGATTACAAACTTTTGAACCGTCCCCTTTAGCAATCTTCTTGTAAATCTTATGACTTGTGGAGTTAGTGTAGTAGTCTTCCTTTCCTAATTCTCCACTTTCTAGAACTCTAATTCTTTCAAGAAGGTTTTTAGTTTTCTCCCTTTCAAGTTCTAGTTCAGAAGTTTTGCTTGCCTCAAAATCACTAGGAAGAGAGTTCTTAGTGTCATCTTCATAACCTAGACCTCTCTTAGCTGGGACAAAAACCATAGGTCTCACTTCTTCAACTATGGGACTCTTACCCATCACTTTCACTTCTTCCCTAAGCTTAGCGTTCTCAAGTTTGAGACACATGATTTCAGTTTTTAGGGACTTAGTTTCATCACATGAAGACTCTAGTTGAATAGTCATTGTACTACAATTTTCACATTCAACTACAATGTTTTCATTTTCAAGTTCAAGTTCATCCATTCTATGTTGCATGACAACACTTTCTTCCATGATTCTTCCAATAAGTTTAATGAGCTTGGATTTAGAACAATTTTCTAATGAACTCATCATAGACTCACGGGTTACCTCATTTTCAGATTTCGAAGCGTTCTGTTCAACAACGGTGATGTCCTCCATAGCTATGAAAGCTACTTGCTCACCATCAGATGCGTCCTCAAGGGCTATGTATGCTTGTTCATCGGGTTCTTCATCATCATCATCATCAGAGGAAGAACTTCCATTGTCCCATGCAGAGGCGAACGCTCCAATGAGAGCTTTTGTCTTCATTTCCTTTGCAGACATTCTTGTTGTGCATTTCTTAGCAAAGTGACCTTTTCTGTTACACTTGTAACATGTGAGTTCCTTCATTTCTGCCTCAGTGTACTTGCGGCTTTCCTTCTTGGGCATCTTGTGTTTATTGACATGTTTGTTCCTTTTGCCAAAAACACGGAGAACTTTGTTAAAGAGAGCAACTTCTTCTTCTGCATCCAGTTGTTCTTTAGACTTGCTTTCTCTTTCCTTTAAGGCTTGAACGCGCATCTTCTCGCGGTTCTCAGCTTTGTTGGTTTCCACCATTACAGCGATTTCCTGTTGACGCCGAAGGTACTCAGCGTACTCTGGTGTTGTGGACGCCAAAGCAAGATCAGTTTGAGGATTCTGTCCAAGCTTAGCCATATCAGAAATTCTTCTTTCCTCGTACTGCCTGAGCTTCCCATAGATTTCTTCCATATCTAGAGTTTTGTTGGCTGTATTTTCTTTGAACGTTGTCCTGTCAAAGTTCCAGACTCCGGTCAAACCATCAATGACCACTTGAACTCTATTCCTCATGGAGATTTCTGTTTCTGGGATGCCCAAGTTCCTCATCTTGGTGACAAGGGCCTCAAAACGATATGAGTAGTCGTTCACCGTCTCATTTGGCAGCATGCTAAAAGCATAGAACTCCTTCTTGATTTTCAGCTGGACGTCCTCCCTCATTTCAGCGGTTCCCACATGGAACTTCTCAAGAGCTTCCCACTGTTGTTTCGCTGTTGACAAATTGCTGACCCGAGTGGCGTCCCTCTCGCATAAGGACGCTTGAAGGAAACAAATAGCTTTTGCGTTGGTTTCCATCAGCTTAAACTCGTCAGGACCCCACTCGTCCTCCTTATCAGCTTTGTCAGCAGGAACTTTGAGATCTCCTTTCATGATAACCTTCCAGCATTGATAATTTTGACTTCTGCAGAAGTTTTCGAACCTTGTCTTCCAGCCATTGAAATTGCCGTCCGTTAGGCGCGGAGGCTTCACAAAAGAAATTCCAATGGGTTCCATGTCCATCTTTACCTGCAACTCAGTAAGAATCTAGAGCGCCTGCTCTGATACCAATTGTTGGATCGTTAGTACTGAGGGACGTCCTTTACTTTGGTAAAGGCGTCCTTAGATTAGGCGTCCCTACGAGGAGTAGGGGCTTCCTTGAGTAATGTAGCGGAAATAAAGTACTAAACAGATAAAGAATGAACGCAGTGAATTATAGAGGAACCACTCAAGACCAAGTAGTCCTTGAGTGTAAACCTCTACCTCCTTGGAGGATTTTTGAATAGTTCTTTCCTTTGTATTGAACGTCCTTACAGTTGTACTGGCGAGTCTCTACAGTTCTCTGGTACTTAGCTTTTCCCTAAGTCCACTAGTAAAGAACTCCTCTAAGCCTACAACTTAAGCTGGTTCAATCTACTAAAGGACTCTATTCCTACGTTCTGCAGTACTTCGCAGAACTCTCTTTCTCTCTTTTTGGGTTTTCTCTTACAAACTGTTTTTGTGATTTGGTTACAAGTCTCACTCGATCTAACACAAGTTCTAGCACTGTTCTTGAGTTCTTGAGTTAGTTCTTCGTGTTCTTGAGTGAGTCGCTTTCTCTTTGATTCTCTCTGAATATTCCTGAAAGCGTTGGCGTCACAATAAATGCCTTGGGGCTATTTATAGGACTTGGGGAAGGGCGTCATTTCTCTGGGACGATCATGCCCTTTATGGACGTGGCTACAGGATCTTCCTCCACGTAGTAGGGCGGTGATGAGGAAGCTTCCTGTATCCAGCTGTGTAGGATGAACTTCGCTACAGGATCGGCCGCCACGTGTTGATGGACTCTGTAACAGGATCGTCCGCCACGTAGTGTTGGACTCCGCTACAGGATCGGTCTCCACGTGTCCTTGGATGATCGAACATTGTCGAGTGATGTCATCCTGTCGACTAGTGAGTAAGAACTCCTTTCTTGCGTTCCTACTTGCTTGGGACTCCGTCCTTGCTCAAGTAGTCTCTAGCTGGTCCTTACTTCCTGTTAGCTAGCGTCCCTAAGCTTATGGGACGCCCATACACACTTGTTGTCCTTTTGGTCACTGGCGTTCCTGAACACTTGGACAACTTTATTAGAATCAAAGTGAGTTTGTCATATCAAAACTAAGGGACGGTTGTGTGGAACACTAACAAGTACGCAAGCGTTCTTGATAGCGTCCCAACAGTTGTCTATGACGCGGGCGCGGTGGCGTGGAGGAGCGAACCAACCAAGGCCATGAAGGCCGCGGACGCGTTGCTTATAGCGCGGCCGCGGTAGAAGCTGACCCGGGAATTGACCAAGTGAAGGCTGCCGCGGGCGCGGTTCTGGTGCTGCGGTCGCGGTGGTAGCCGACTTCTAGACGGGCGAGATTTCACCGTTTCTATCTTGTTTCCTTTCTTATCTTTCGGTTTCCTATCTTATTTAGTCCGAAAAGGTTGATCCTTGGGGCTATATAAGGGGAACCTTTCTAGGTTTTTAGGATATCCAATATTTGTCAATCAATTGTAATTCAATAAAGGTTAGAGTTTTCTTTGTAATGGAGAACTAATTCTCCTTTGGAGTTTATTCAATCAAGAAAGCTTTATTATGAAGTTGTGAAATTCTGGTAACCTCTTTATCCTTAGGTCTTTATTGATACTCTTGTGCTTCATCCCATGATCTATGTTTGATTTTATGAGCCTGATCAACTTGTTTGATTGACTTAGATCTATTGTTTGAATTAGGATTGGTTGTTGTCTATGCATCTTTGCTATTCTCGAAACAACTCTATTCTAGGACCGTGGACTAGTTTAGGGAAGAGTATTCAATGGTTAAATTGTGCATGAGACTCGTAGCTTGATTGCATGATTTGATTTCCTATTATCCTTGTGCTCTATGCTAATTCTAGGTTAAGCATCCTTGCCTAGGGTTATAGAATTACTTGGACCGTGGACTTGCGATTTCTAATGATTGGGATTGGAATTGACCTAAGCATATAAAGAGGTGGATGAATTCATGATCAACGGATTAATAAAGTGGAATTGATTGGATGAACTCTGCTTGATAACTTTGATTGAAACCAACTTTCAAAACCCCTTTGATTTCTTGCATGAAAACCATAAAATCTGAATAAAACTGATTCCTTTGGGTTCGACCCCTTGCTTGCCTACTATACTTGTGTTTGCATGTTTGGGATTTATTTTTGATAAGGGAACAACGACTTTGCCCGAGTCAAATTTTGGCGGAATCTTTTTCTTGTTCTGATTTTGTGCGTTTTCGCGTTCTGCGCCCAAACCGCGCCCGCGGCCCCCTCGGCGCGCCCGCGGTTTGTACGCAGAACCATCCTTTGGGTTCGGACCTAACACATGGTCCGTACCCGGTCTACTAATACTTCTCCTGTTCGTTTTGATCCAGAAATTGACAGGACTCTTCGGAAGATAAGGAGTGCCCCCAGAGTGTCTACCTCCTACAACCCTCTTGAATCTCTCTTTCTCTCTGATTCTGAACCAGAAGACGCCATGGCAGAGCAAACTATTCGCCAACTCACAGCGCCCGATCTCCAGCAACAGCAGCTCGCTGTTCAATTCCCCGAACTCGGGGAGGGTGTAAAGTTCGAGCTCAAGTCTGGCCTCATCCACCACTTACCCAAATTCCACGGGTTGAGTGGTGAGGACCCGAACAAGCACCTCACTGAATTCCCCGCAGTGTGCGTGAGCATGAAACCCACTGATGTGATGGAGGATCAAATCAAGCTCCGGGCTTTTCCCTTCTCTCTTGAAGACACTGCCAAGGACTGGCCCCTTTATTTGGTGCCAGGCTCTATCACTACTTGGGCGGCCATGAAGAAGGCGTTTCTTGAGAAGTACTTCCCCGCTTCCAAACAAACATTTATTAAGAAGCAGCTCAGCAGTTTGGAGCAAGGGGAAGACGAGAACCTCTACGACTATTATGAGCGCTACAAGAGGCTCATCGCGAGTTGTCCCTACCATGGCTACCAAGCCAAGGATCTTATTTGCTACATCATTAAGGGACTCTGCGACAATGACAAGAGGCTCGTGAATGCATCGTGTGGGGGTAGTTACGAGAACTTGACCCCCGCTGCAGCTTTTCAGAAAATGGAGATCTTGGCGGAACAAGCCCGCAATCAAAGGTCCAGGACCAATGTGAGGTCCGTTAGTGTGGTGAATGAGTCCCTGAATGCTGAAGTAAGGGAGCTCAAGGATCTTATGAAGCAGTTGCTCACGAAGAGGACAGCCCAGCAAGTCAACGCTTGCGGTCTTTGTTATGACGCGAGCCACCACACAGATCAGTGCCCTACTATTCAGGAGACCGAGGAGTCGGTCAAAGCTATTGGCAACTATGGTGCGCCCCGACCCCGGAATGATCCTTATTCTAACACCTACAATCCGGGGTGGGCAAAACATCCTAACTTGAGGTGGAACAACCAGCAGCAACAAGATCCACCACATCAGCAGCAACAATATGCTCCTCAGGGCCAGCAGCAACAATTCCGATCCAACAACTATGCCCCGAGAGCACCTGCTCCGTCTCAGAACGATGCTATTACTGCCCTCTTGAAAGAGAACCAAAAGACGAGAGCTGCTGTAAAGAATCTTGAGACTCAGCTGAGCCAACTTGCCACTATGATCAATAGGCTCGAGTCTAAGGATTCCGGGAAACTTCCATCTCAACCGCTCAATCACAAGGAGAATGTGAGTGCCATGAATTTGAGGAGCGGTAGAACGCTTGCGAGCCGGGAATCACCCACTGGTGACGAACCGCGCCCGCGCTCCCCTAGCCGCGACCGCGCCGAGGCAACGGAACATGAAGGTCAAGCTTCTGTGGGAATTCCGCGCCCGCGCCCTCCCCTCCGCGCCCGCGAAATTCCAACAGAACTCATGGAGCACGAGAAGCGTGACGACCCGCGCCAGCGGAGTCCGGACCGCGCCCGCGGTAAGGAGGCCGAGAGGAATTTCGAGGCTTTACTCGATTATGCTTTCAAGAATTACTCGCCTCCTCGCCCAAGCTCTCCTAGAAGGAACCGAGCTCCAGCAGTAGAGGAGGATGATGGCTATGTGGCTCAACCCCTTCCACCATTGGATTCTTTCAAGCCTTCTCCTCCATTCCCCGATGCTCTCAAGGACACAAGGAAGCCGGCACATGACAAGGAACTCTTCGAGACCTTCGCCAATTGTCGGGTAAATGTTCCTCTTCTTAATCTCATCCAAAGTGTCCCTCGTTTTGTTAAATTTATGAAAGAGCTATGCACCATAAAAAGAAAGAATAAGACTAAGTCTAAGATTGAAAAGGTAGCTCTAGTTGAAAAGACGCAGGATAGCAAAATTGAGGCTTGTAATTCCCTACTCCAGAAACAATTACCTAAAAAATGTTCAGACCCAGGAAGATTCACCATCCCTGTCACTATTGGAGAAACTAAAATTGAGCGTGCTATGCTAGATTTAGGTGCCTCCATTAATGTTCTTCCAGCTTGCATGTATGATAGGTTAGGCCTTGGTCCTTTAAAGGATTCTGATATTGTTATTGAGTTGGCCGACCATTCTAATGTGCGCCCGAAAGGGTTAGTTGAGGATGTTCTAGTGCAGGTGCAGGGTTTGATCTTTCCTGCAGATTTCTATGTGATGGAGACAGCTGAAGGGCGGTACGACCCGGTTCTCTTACTTGGTCGTCCATTCATGAAAACCGCCAACACGGTCATTGACGTTGCCAATGGATCTCTTTCCATATCTCATGGTGGCAACACGGTCCACATTGATGTTGATGAGGACCCGTATTGATCGTATCCACGTCGAGCCAACGACGTTAAACAAAAGCGCTGCTTGGAAGGCAACCCAAGGATTAGATAGATTCTTTTTCCATTCCTAGCTTAGGATTTGCTTGTATTTTTAGCTAACATGCAGGTACTAGGTCCGAAAGGACACGCCTGGCGTGAAACCGCGCCCGCGCCCGCGGTGGATCGTCAGTGCGCAACGACGAACAGGTACTAGCCCTTGTTCGCGGCAACCATACTGCGTCTCGGTTTTAGCTCGTTTTTTTATTATAAAAAAAAAAGACAAAAAAAAAGGAAAAAAAAAAGACAAAAAAAAAAAGACAAAAAGAGGACTTTTTGGTCCCATTCTACCTCTATATTTTCCATCCATCTTTGTCCATTCTATTCCATCTTCTATCTTTCCATCTTCTATTTCTTCTTTTCATTCACCTTTGTACTTTCCATTCTTTGGCTATGTGTAAAGCCTAAGTATGGGGGAGCTTTGTTTCCCCGGGATTGTATCTCCACGGCTCGAGTTCGCGTATTCATCCATCTCTCGAAGAACGAGTCAAGATACGAAGGTTGCTTACACATCACGCTTTTCGAGATGAAGTCCAGATCTCGCCCCTGCACCAGAACCGCGACCGCGCTTCATCAGTCGCGCCCGCGGTGACTCCCGATGACGACTTCGCTCTCTGTCACGATTCCGCGCCCGCGCCTATGGTGTCGCGCCCGCGGTTTGGCTACCGATTGGAATTACAAAGTGTTTCTATCTACCACCTTTGAAGATCTTCCATTCCACCTCTCTTCATCGATTGTGAGTCTTCTGATATACCTTTCTCCTTGCTTCTATCTTTTCTCTTTGCTTCATTGAGGACAATGAAGGATTTAAGTATGGGGGAAGGAGTACTCGCATTCGCTTATCCTAGTTAGTATAGTTAGAGATTTGCTTCAGATTTTGGATTTTCTTCTTTTCATGGAGCACTTGCACCATATTTTTTGCATAATAAAGAAAGAAAGGAAAAGAAAAAGATAGAAAGAGTCATAAAAAATTGAAAAAAGGCATACGAAATCCTGGGATGAGCTGAAAACCCGAAAGGGCGGCTCAGGTAATAAGCAGGTAACCCGGACCAGCATTAGGCTGGGGTAATATGAGGTTTATGAGAGTTGTGAGTATTTGTGAGCACACCTATAGAAAAATGAAAAGAGCGGTTAGGTGAAAACCCAAAAGGGCGCCTAAGCAGAATTGAGCGGAAAAATTCGAGTGTTTTAGGATCATTCTTGCTTGGGACCTTTGGGGCTTACATGTTATATTTGGGTAGATCCTAAGTTGCTCTCTTTCATGTTTTTAGAGCTTGAGTGTTATATCATTGTTGTGAGGTGTGTGTTTGAGCTTCATTGTTTTATGCTCATGATTTCTCTATATCTTTGGGTTCGGGTTGTGAGTTGAGTGTTTTTATCTTCCCTTGTATTTCCTGAGATCTTAGATGTGCTGACTTGATATATTTGTTTGAGCTTACTCGAGGACGAGCAAGATCTAAGTATGGGGGAATTTGATTCGGCCTATTTTGTATATGATAACTCTTGTATTTTAGAGCTATTTTGAGAGTGTTTAGGTTAGTTTTGAGCGTTATTGTAATATCAAAGACCGAAGACACAAGACATGAAGAATCAAGAGTTAAAGAGCTTAAAGACGAAGTTTCGCCACTTCATGGATATCGCGGTCGCATTGTCTATGACACGGGCACGGTGGCGTGGAGGAGCGAACCAACCAAGGCCATGAAGGCCGCGGACGCGTTGCTTATGGCGCGGCCGCGGTAGAAGCGGACCCGGGAATTGACCAAGTGAAGGCTGCCGCGGGCGCGGTTCTGGTGCCGCGGTCGCGGTGGTAGCCGACTTCTAGACGGGCGAGATTTCACAGTTTCTATCTTGTTTCCTTTCTTATCTTTCGGTTTCCTATCTTATTTAGTCTGAAAAGGTTGATCCTTGGGGCTATATAAGGGGAACCTTTCTAGGTTTTTAGGATATCCAATATTTGTCAATCAATTGTAATTCAATAAAGGTTAGAGTTTTCTTTGTAATGGAGAACTAATTCTCCTTTGGAGTTTATTCAATCAAGGAAGCTTTATTATGAAGTTGTGAAATTTTGGTAACCTCTTTATCCTTAGGTCTTTATTGATACTCTTGTGCTTCATCCCATGATCTATGTTTGATTTTATGAGCCTGATCAACTTGTTTGATTGACTTAGATCTATTGTTTGAATTAGGATTGGTTGTTGTCTATGCATCTTTCCTATTCTTGAAACAACTCTATTCTAGGACCGTGGACTAGTTTAGGGAAGAGTATTCAATGGTTAAATTGTGCATGAGACTCGTAGCTTGATTGCATGATTTGATTTCCTATTATCCCTGTGCTCTATGCTAATTCTAAGTTAAGCATCCTTGCCTAGGGTTATAGAATTGCTTGGACCGTGGACTTGCGATTTCTAATGATTGGGATTGGAATTGACCTAAGCATATAAAGAGGTGGATGAATTCATGATCAACGGATTAATAAAGTGAAATTGATTGGATGAACTCTGCTTGATAACTTTGATTGAAACCAACTTTCAAAACCCCTTTGATTTCTTGCATGAAAACCATAAAATCTGAATAAAACTGATTCCTTTGGGTTCGACCCCTTGCTTGCCTACTATACATGTGTTTGTATGTTTGGGATTTATTTTTGATAAGGGAACAACGACTTTGCCCGAAACAGGAAGCCTTCCGGCGAGGGATATCCTCCCGAAATCCCGAATTGTATCGTGAACTAACAAAGTACCCTTGCTCTAACTTTGATGAAGTGCAGGTTAAAGCGTTGGCTCACGTCTGTCTTGAGGAAGACGACCTCTACGCCGACAAAGGGGCGAGTCCTCAGCGGAATGATCGACGGCAAGGGAAACGGGAGGCTCGATATGCTCCTTACCCTTCAGCCGCCCACCATTCACCGCACAACAAGCCAACCGTTAACTCGTCGTACGCCAAGAGAAGTGAGAACATCCAGCTGCCTCCAGAACTGTCTCAACACAACTTTCAAGTTAGCGCAACAAAGATAGTTCGAACCCTTAGCACGATGGGAAACGCTGTCGAGTGGCCACGAAAGAAAAATATACCACATCATCGTAAAGATGAGTCGAGGTGGTGCGACTTTCATTTCGATCACGGTCACACGACAGAGGAGTGCATCGCGCTAAGGAAAGAAGTCGTCGACTTACTGAGGAAAGGCTATCTCAAAGAGCTGATCTCTGAGCGCGGCAGGGAGCAGCTGGCCCGGAATGTGGAAAGTGCCCGAAAGCCCGACTCCCCCAAGCATGCAGGAGTCATCAACGTGATTACTGGGGGGTCGGATGTTTGTGGTGTAACCTATTCCGCGGCTAAGAGAATCGCAAGGGAAGCAAGACGAGAAAATCCCAGAGCTCCTACACGCTCCAGCCATGCCGTTATGCCTATCACCTTCGACGACGTCGAAGAAGACGAAGTTCATCACGATTGTTTAATAATATCCTTGACAATTGCAAATTTTCTTGTTAAACGTGTTTTGATTGACAATGGGAGTTCCACTAACTTGCTTATGTTGGATGCGTTGTACAGCTTAGGTCTTGGACTTAACGACATAGTTAAAAAGTCTACGACTTTGGTGGGATTCAGCGGCGAATCACGCAACACGCTGGGAGAAATTTCCCTACCAACCATTGCCCAGGGAGTAAACTATCAAGTAAAATTTCAAGTGCTAAATTGCCCCTCACCTTTTAATGTTATCTTAGGCAGGCCTTGGATCCACGGAATGAAAGCGATCCCGTCAACATATCACCAGTGCGTGAAGTTCCCTTCCCCTTGGGGGATACAAGAGATCCGAGGAGAACAAATACTTGCAAGAGAATGTTACTCAGTAACGATGAGAGCGACGACTTCCACAAACTCCATAGCCTCAAAGGCGGGAACCAGTAAGCAAACCTCCGATTAGCAATTAAAAGACTGTAAGACTCCATCTTTCTACGTAAAGCCGGAAGCCCCCGAACTAGAAGAAGTAGCACTCGACCCATCCGAACCTTTGAAAAAAGTCCGGGTGGAGGCAGATCTGGAACCGACTTTGCGAGAAGGGTTGGTGGAGTTTTTACGGTCTTACAAAGATTGCTTCGCCTAGGGGAATGAAGATATGATTGGAATAGATCCAAGCGTGATAACTCATGCCCTGAACGTCAATCCAAAGATGCCGCCCGTGAAACAGAAAAGGCGTAAGTTCGCACCCGAGCGAAATCAGGTAATAAACGATGAGGTAAAATCTTTACTCGAGTCTGGAAAAATAAGGGAGGTCAAATACCCTGAATGGCTAGCAAACGTGGTAGTGGTCAAAAAGAAAAATGGTAAGTGGCGCGTCTGTGTCGATTTTACTGATTTAAACAAAGCGTGCCCTAAAGACTCGTTCCCATTGCCTCATATCGACGCAATGGTGGACGCGACGGCAGGACACGAGTTGTTAACTTTTATGGACGCGTTTAGTGGCTATCACCAGATAATGATGAATCCTGAGGATCAAGAAAAAACGGCATTTGTAACTAATCAGGGAACTTATTGCTATAAAGTTATGCCATTCGGATTAAAAAACGCAGGTGCTACTTACCAGAGATTGGTTAATAAGATGTTTCAGGAAAAGCTAGGGGATACTATGGAAGTCTACATCGACGACATGCTTGTCAAGTCGTTAAAGGCGGAAGACCACATCACTCATCTACGAGACGCCTTTCAAATCCTGAGAAAGTACAAGATGAAGCTGAATCCAACCAAGTGCTCATTCGGTGTCACCTCAGGGAAATTCCTCGGGTATATAGTCACCCAAAGGGGGATAGAGGCAAGCCTGGAACAAGTCAAAGCTATAATGGCACTTGAATCACCAAAGTGTGTGAAAGACGTTCAGAAGTTAACAGGAAGGATAGCAGCCTTGAACAGATTCATATCCCGCTCATCAGATCGAAACAAGCTATTCTACGACATCTTAAAGAAGAATAAGTCGTTCGAGTGGAAGGAAGAGCATGAGAAGGCGTTCGAGGAGTTAAAACAGTATTTATCAAGTCCGCAGGTACTGTCGAAACCACAGCAAGGGGAAAAATTGTATGTCTACCTCGCCGTTACAGAAGTTGCAGTCAGTGCCGTTCTAATCCTTGAAGAAGATGGTAACCAGTTACCAGTTTACTATGTAAGTAAGACATTGCTTGACGCGGAAACTAGGTATTCTCCTACGGAAAAATTAGTTCTTTCTTTGGTAATGGCTTCCATTAAGTTACGTCCATACTTTGAAAGTCATTCTATTATCGTGAGAACTAACTATCCTATGAAGAGTATCATGTCCAAACCAGAATTATCAAGTCGCTTGAATGGCTACGATAACTCATATGAGCCTCGAACAGCAATAAAATCGCAAGCTTTGGCAGATTTTGTGGTCGACTTCACCCCTACCCCTTCACAGGAAGAAGAGCGAGAGATGCTGAATGTAACAGGTAATAACAAGTGGCTGATGCACACCGACGGCGCATCAAATCAAGTTGGTGTCGGTCTAGGGGTAGTTCTGAAGTCACCACAAGGGGATAGGATAGCCCAGGCTGTGCGATGTACATTCAAAGCTACCAATAATGAAGCAGAATACGAGGCGCTCATAGCAGGCTTACTCGTTGCCCGAGATCTTAACGTACAGGAAATCGAGGTAATCTGTGATTCGTTACTTATCGTGAACCAAGTAACAGATTCATATGTTGCCAGGGATTCAAAGATGAAAGCATACCTAGAGAAGGTGCGCGAGATTGTGAAAGACTTCAAGCATTTCGAGATCAAGCAGGTTCCTCGAGACGCTAATACACAGGCTGACGCCTTAGCTAATCTTGGATCCGCCATAGACCCACGAGAATGCACTAAAATTCCCTTCATGTACCTCGATGCACCATCAATAGTCAAGGAAGCCGACGTATTAGCAGTAAGCAGTTCAAACAATAACCCATCCTGGGTAACGCCTTACCTGGAATGGTTGCAGCAAGGCGTCCTGCCAGAAGACAAGGAGGAAGCCAGACGACTTAAGGTAAAAGCTTCCACATTTACGGTTAAAGATAACGTTTTGTTTAAGTGGATGTCGTCAGGAATGTACGCACGATGCTTACAAGAAAACGAAGTACAGGTGGTGTTACGAGACATACATGACGGTGAGTGTGGCGACCACACAGGGGGTCGGAACTTGGCAAAGAAAGCAAGCAGGATGGGATACTACTGGCCCACCATGAACAAAGATGCAGCAGAGTTTTCTCGCAAGTGTGACGTGTGCCAGCGTCATAGACCAATTCCACATTTACCTTCAGAATTACTTCATCCCCTTACTTCACCATGGCCATTCATGAAGTGGGGGATGGACATCGTTGGGAAACTCCAACCAGCTTCAGAGCAACGCGTCTATCTACTCGCCATGACAGATTATTTCTCTAAGTGGATCGAGGCCGAAGCCTTCAAAGAGGTCAAGGATACTCAAGTCATCTCGTTTATCCGCAGAAACATCTTAAGCAGGTTCGGGATACCATCCACTATAGTATGCGACAACGGCTCCCAATTCATCAGCGACAAGACCAAAGCCTTTTGCCAGCAATACAACATTCAACTTGTCATGTCTACACCTCGCTACCCACAAGCTAATGGACAGGCGAAAGCAAGTAACAAGGTTATCCTTAGCAATCTCAAGAAGCGGCTTAAAGACGCCAAGGGGAAGTGGGCAGACGAGTTACCGCTTATATTATGGTCAGATCGCACTACACCTAAGACCGCAACTGGACACACGCCTTTCTCCTTAGTCTACGGGTGCGAGGCTGTGTTACCAGTTGAGGTATCCTTGCCCACCGCTCGGTATGGTCTTACTACAGAAGAATCCAACATCTCTAACTTGTTACACCATCTCGACACGGTGGACCAGTTACGAGACGAAGCCTCAATTCGATTAGCAGCATACAAGCAGGGGGTGGCACGGAGTTACAACAAACGAGTTAATTCCAGAGCATTTCAAGTCGGGGACTGGGTGTTGAGAAAAGTTTTTCAAAACACTCAAGAACTAAATGCAGGCAAACTTGGAGCAAATTGGGAGGGCCCCTACCAGATCACTAAAATCGTAGGGCAAGGCGCATATGAGTTAGAGTCACATGATGGCAAGACGGTGCCCAGGAGCTGGAACGCGATGAACTTGAAGCTCTATCATTTCTGAGCAAGGTATACACTTACAACATTACTTTTACACTCTTACGTGATACTCGGCTCAATTACATTACGGCTTTACACAAGCCTTGACATACACGGTTCTACAAAAACTAACAAGGGACGCCTTGTGACGTTACATGCCAAACAAAAGGCCCAAGCCTTACAAACAGGCAACAAGTGCACGCAAATTGACTAGTCAAGAGAACCAGATGCATGAGGCGAACGAGACAAACAAGAGTTTTTTCATACAAAGGAGCTCTTTATTCATTTACTTGTACAATCAGTCATTATTAATACAAGTTACGACTTTTCTTTACATCTTCGCCCTCATGAGTTGCATCTTATACACTTAGCGCTATATAAATTACACTAAGATCTCTACACTAAGCTGAGTCTTCTACTGGGCTCTTACGCCTCCATCTTGACTCTGAACCTGCAAAACAAACGCAGACAAACACAAAGACAAGTATGCATAATAGTGATAAATAAAAACAGGCCCCAAAAAGCACAGGGCAAGCAGTCAAGAGGCCCTAAGCTAGCGGCCAAAACACTTAAAGTTTTTACAAGACAACCCCAAAATACATAAGGGGTAAAACGAGTTCAAAAGCCCCAACACGCTAGGGGTAGAATAAGAAGTCTTTAAAAACACAAACAAGTTTAAACTTCAGAAGCTTTCTCCGACGCTTCCACCTGAGCCACTTCCTGCGCCACCTTCACAATATCGTCCATGGGGGAGGGGTTCTTCATCGCTTTGGCTGCATCCGGAAACATAGACATAAATTCCGCCCTTTCCTTTGCGACGTCCCAGCCAGCAGATTTCCCCGCGAAGTCGGCGGACTCTTCAATCTCGTTTGCCAGGGCAGCGGATTTCTTCTGCTCGTTCTCAAGCTCTTCTTGGTAAACCTGAGACTCTTGCTGGGCCATCTTCAACTCCTCCTGCAACTTGGCGATCCTTGCTTCCATAGACGCCTTCTCCCCGGCCAACAAAAAGGACTTGTTCTTCTCATTTTGAAGATTCATGTTGCAAACAGACAGTTGGTCAGGAAGGTCCTTGAACTTGTCAAAGGCAGCAAAAGAGACTTGAAGGCCCAGGGGAGGTACATCAACACGTTACAATTCAGAACAAAGAAAGTCAGGTAACACGCGAAAGTATGTATTTAAATCATACCTGCCACTGAGCGGCAACGATTTCACCAAACAACTCAGAATAGGAGGGCTGGGGGTGCGGACGCCCAAAGAAGCAGTCAACGTTTAGAGGGGCCAAGGAGTGAAGGCATTTTATGGGATCCATATCCGGCGACATCATGGTTCTGGGTAGGTCGGTCATCTTGACGCCCGAATCCTTCTTCAACGCAGCAGACTTCTTGATTTCTGGAGCCTTAGGGGGGAGTGAGATTGCGGTTTCGGTGTCTGCACTGGAAGCAGTCTCGGCCTTTCTCTTCTTTCGCGCCTCCAGGCGCTCAGCAGTGGTAAGCGAAGCCGTGGAACGCGTAGCTCTGGAGCCTACAACATAAAGACGTGAACGCGTTAAACAAACACGCAAATATAAAGAAAACACGAAAAGAAAGAAACATGCAAGTGCAAAAACATTTACTTGACATTTCGATCTCGTCGGATTCTGTTGATGATGAAGGTCCAAGAGTAGGGTATGATCTATCCTCGGCAGAGAGGGCTTCGATCTGGGTAACGACTGCAACGGAACTTTTGCTCGGTAGAAGCGAAGTAATCTCCTCTGTAAAAAGGGCCAAGCAAACGCGTCAAAATTTGAACAATCAGAGATAGGGAAGGAGTAAAACGCTACCTATGGGCCTCCAACGGCTTCGCAAGAAGGACGAGTCACCCTTAAGCGACGAGATCTTCACAAAAAAGAATTTATCCGCCCAACCGCGGTCGGATTTAGAGATGTCGAAAACAAAGTCAGATTTTGTGCGAAGGGTTTTAAGCGTAATCCGCCCTGGACCGCCTTTGGAAACACGATAGTTCACGAAAAAGTCTTCACTTTGAAAAACGATGCCTCGCGCGGAACAAAGTCGCTCAATGGAGAGTAAAAGTCTCCTGACTTGAGGGAGAAGTTGTCCCGGCGAAACATCAAGTTTAGTCAAAAAATCGATCACGAGAGGAGAAAGGGGGAAGCGGTGACCAATGCGAAAGGGGTATTCGTGAAAACACACCCAATCATCGGCAAAGAAATCGGCAAAAACGCCGGCAGGGGGCAAGAAAATTTCTGCGCTTGGAGGGAAGCCCACGGAAGCGGCGAACTCCCAAGGAGATTCGGAGGAAGAATCCCTCTGGAAAGCATTAGTCAGGATTTTTGAAGGGGAAAGAGAGGGAGGCGGAGCAGTTTCCCTACAGGAAAACGCCATTGAAGAAGATTGAAAGCAGAGAAAGGAGAGAGAGGAAAAATCGTACCTTGGAAGAAAATAGGGCAGGTGAAGTTGCAGGCCATCATCACGCTTCTTAAATAGGGATTGATGGGACATGACGCCATCACGCTACAACTTCCCAAAACGAATTCGAAATTCAAAAACCCTAAGGAAACCGCTCGCGGGAGTTTCCTGGGCTTTTTGAGGGGGTATTGTTGGGCCGTCCAAATCTCAAGCCCATGAATACTAGGCGGATAGGCCCATTGAAGCTATTGCTAACGGCTAGAGGAATTAAGCACGAGATTTCCGCTCCACAATTAAAGGTGAGCTTTGACTGTAGCAAGAGGGAGATATTCCAACGCCAAGAAGTAAATGCAGGTGCGATATTTCCGGGATCTTCTAGGCGTCCATCAACGGCTCAATTAGGAAGGTCTCAATATAAAAGGAAGGATGAGGCTCTGTATAGGCACAAGACGGAACACTCACAATCTCTCGAGCAATACTTTCCATTCTATCATCAATCTCATCGCAATCTTTTTTCCTTTCTGAAGCATATTGTTCCTGAATCCTTTCAGTTGTATCCAAGAACAACGTCTGAGAAGATCAACACGAACTACACTACAATTCTCTCCATTCTTTCGTTTTCTTTACATACAATTTCTGCTATTATTCTTTGTTCATCATTTCTAACACGCCGTGACGACTTTGTGACTAGGAGTCCCTCTTTGTAGCGAAGTAACGTGTTTACACAGTTAATTCGTCCAAAACAACGTGCTTGGGGGTTGGACGAACATTTCAGATCAAGATTTCAACTCTACAAGGATGATACAACTGATCGTCGTTAAGTGTTTGGTTGTACGGTTATTCCGATCTCTGATGATTAAGGATTCATCCGTATAAACACTATCTAAGCGTATTTTGTCCTCCTCTCCATGAACTCGGTGGAGACGTTGTGTCCAAAGAAAACTAATGGACATTTAGAACTCATCCACAAATAAATAATGGACTAAACAAGATCATCCACCACAATTTAATGGACAATGATAATATGTCCATAGCAGTCGGTGGGACATGTTTGAATTGTCCACAAAAACATAATGGACGTGGATCTTAACTTGTTCCATTCCCCACCCATGTCTCCAGACGTCAAACCTTGTCTCCAGACGTCATATAACTCGTTCCATTCCCCACCCATAATCGACCGAGAAGTTTCCCGGGTTGCCATCTGTTTTGGTGAGGAGCGTTCATATAACGTTGTCCATACTAAACTAATGGACATGTCCCAAACTGTCCACAACCAGTTAATGGACAACGCTAATATGTCCATATTCATTGTATGGACAGTTTTGTCTTGTCCAGAAAAACGTACTGAACCTGGGTCTTAACTCGTTCTATTCCCACCCTTGTCTCCAGACGTCAACCCGGCCGAGACCTCGACCGAGTAGTTGGGCGAAATCGGGTGAATGTGCATATATAGTCCCAAATTTCGTGTCCATACAAATCGGGTGAATGTGCATATATAGCCCCAAAATTTTTAGCCAAGAAAATGATCGTTGTAAACATTAACTACTTAAAAAGGTCGGTCTACCACTACCAATCTTACATATGATGTTCGGTCCACATAACAACACGTAATCATGTTCCAAGTCTAAGCATAACCAAAAGTGGGATCACAACTTAGCCAAATCCGAACAATTCAAAAGTCTAAGCATAACCAAAAGTGGGATCATAGTTTAGCCAAATCCGAACATTTCAGAACTCAAAGCATTGCTAACATAATGTCAAGATCAAGTTGCATCATTTTCTTCCTCCTCATCTTCATCACCCCCATGACCACTAGCACCACCCACCGGGAAATCAAAGCGAAATGAAGGCTCATCACTCCCGACAGTCGTTAGCTCTCGAACAACAGCCATAATGTCGTCACGTAGGTCAACGGGAATATCCGTTCGAGTGGTCGTATCTAATCATGGCTGAAGGATAGATGCAGCTCGATAGATACGCTTCACATACACAACACATGTAAATAGAGATACCAAGTTAAAACACTGAAATTTGAAATGCGAAACAAGAGAAATACCTTCGATTCAGCCCACTTTCTTCTAGGAGCGATGGCTTCTGGACTTATCACCAAACGCGTTCTTGGCTTATACCAAGCAAGGTAGTCAGAAGAGCATTCAAATCCATATGTAGTCGGAGGACCCATTGGTTGTAACGAAATGCGATGGTGGGGGGTGGATTTCCATGCAAACAAAGATCCCTCGTACTCAACTCTGTAACTACCCACCTCAGCAACTCTTATGGCACGTTTTGGCATAATCATAGGCAACGGAATATTTTGGACGCGTTGATAACGCCTACTCGACCGATCCGGCATATACGGCTCATGGATCTCCAAGAAAGATATCATTCCGTGGAATCTTGAAACAGCTAGGTGCCCTTTGAAGTCCAACTTACCGTAAGGAGACCAATCAACCTATCAAAACAAAAAATTATATAATGTATTCACTAACGAACAATATAATGTCATATCAATTGTTTTTATGCCAAGTGATTATCATGTTGTAGAATACTTACATCATATTCTGTCATCTGATCAAGAGCATCCCTATATATTGCCAACATCTTCTTAGGATCTGTCACCTTTAACGTATTGACCCACCGCATAGCACATGGTTCCTTGCTACTATCCCATGTCGAAGATTCCACAGGAAGAAATTTCGGGATGTAATAATAAATCCAAGACTGCATGATTTTTAGTGTACGATACAGTATTAAACAGTTGATACGATATATTCGACCAAATAAGACAATTGATACAATATGAACTAATTAGAATATATTAGTTAAGCTATGATACCTCAAATAAGGTCAGACATCCAGCAAATTGTTTGCACTCTTTTCTCGAAGCCTTGCCCAACTACTGATACAAGTAAGATAAAGTCGCTGAGCCCCATGACATAGCTGACACTGCCTTAGGATCCTTAACAACAAAGAAGTATGCAATCGGCAACCGACATTGGGATTTGTCGGTGAATAGTTTAGAGCCGATCAAATACATGAGAAAGCCAGAAGCAATAATCTCGGGCTTCCTAGCAACCGTCCTACTCATACAATGCTCCTTCAATGTAGAGTATGAAATTCCGCGTTTTCTGGCATCATCTTCAATGATAACTTGATATTTCATATGAAGGAGTTCTGCAAATCGTTTGGCCTCAGCATCCCTTTTCAGTTTAGGTTCCTCATCCATAACTACTTCTCCACAGATTCTCAAACCAAGTATGTAATAGACGTCGTGCAACGTAATCGTCATTTCACCCCAAGGCATGTGAAAGGAATTTGTCTCTAGATGCCACCTTTCAACGAATGCACTCAGAAGTGGATGGTTGATGGTGTCATACATGATATGCTGCAAGTGAGACAACCCACTTTCACGAACAATTCTGCACCAAGTTGCATCAGTCAACTCTCATTCCTTCAGTTGTGACTTTCTTTGTTGGAGGATTAAAGGATCATGCCCCTGTGAACAAAAGGTTAAAACATATATTATTTCACTATTGCCTATTAGAGAACTTGCTAAACAAATCCCGAACAATCATAGAAAAATTTCACATATGTCAATAGTACGAATTCGATCAATAGGTTCGGACTTTGGTCTATCGGGTTTGGATTATAATTTCCCGATCAAAGTGTATTCGATCAAAATTCGATCTCAAAGCGCTTAATTCGGTTTTATATCTACATTACCCGTACATGGTACGGGGTTTGTACTAGTTTCTCTTTTAACCTCCGTATCATTACCGATTATTTGAAACTCGTACTTAAGCTTTGTTCCTTCCAAGACGTTCTTCATAGTTGTCTTCTTCGGCCAGTAACCACCGTCCGATCACCTCGATCTTCTTCCTCATCTTTCTTCTCGGCTAGCACACCTCCAACTAGTGGTTGCCTTGGAACAGCAGCTAGCGGCCTCAATGCCTAGCTCCCTTGTTCTCTTGAGTTGCTACGCATCAGACCCGGCCCGTTGAACGGAACCCGTCTCGACCTTGTTTGTTCAGTCCGGTATCGTGCTTCATCCCGGTATTCCTCCACCTAGCTCCATCTTGACTTGATCTTTTAGGTGGCATGATTAGATAGGAGTTGTAGCCTGTATGGGTAGATTGGAGAAGAAGTAGTTAAAAGGTGGGCTAAATTTGAATTAATTATACATACAGGTCATGGGATTTCATAGGTATATATATATGTACGGGAGTTGTAGTTGAATTCACTGTCTATATATGTAGTAGTTTGTAAATAATTGGTCAAAGAGAAGTAGAATAATTAATTTGTTAAATAAAGAGGAGATGGCCTTTAATCTCTAGTAGAGAGGGCTATATTTGTGTTCGTACAGATATTTGATCGCAGAAGCTAGGTTGAAGTGTGCGGCTGAGCAAATACAATAGGAAGGTTGTGAATAAGTTTTTAGGTATAGCTAGTTAGTTAGTTTAGGTCCTTGTTGTAGATTATTCATAATTAAGATTAATTCAGTGATTAGAAAAATGCGATTTGAGCGCGTGTGTATATATATATGTACATTTTCAGGAGCAAGCTAAATCATGATTATGAGGGTTTTAATTAAGGTATTCGTTTTAGTTGGGCTAGCCGGGTTAAGTCAGGTCGGAGTTAGTCGGGTTGGTTCGGGTCTTCATAAATTCTTTTAATATTATTACTCGTCTTAATCTAAGAAAAAGTTATTATTATTAATTATCGTTTTTAGGAAGTTGATTTCGTTGGGTCGTTGCCATTTCCGATTCCTAAAGAAATTCCTTCGTTTTTCATGTAAGTCGATTTTTGACTTGCTCAATCTTATTCTAGCCTGTCAGGATTTGCGTGATAGTTATGAGATTAGTTTTGGGAATTAGTCCCGAACGTCTTTTATGGAATATTTTTATGATTGTGATAATGTGTGAAAATCGGTTTTAAAAAGTGTTTTCATTGAATAAACTTTCAAATGGATTTCTCTATGGGTATTGTACCGACACACCCATATGTGTAGAGAATCGATGGAGAAGTGATGTCTAGATATGGGATCGTGGGGCGGGCAAACCACTTTCAAAACCAAAAAGTTATCTATGTTTTTGGCAAGTGCTCCCGATGAGGCATGACCAGGGGTTAGAAGACAATAAAGGATAAGGAGTGGGAGGGCCTGCCTCTGACACTCAAAACGCTAGGTGGGTAAAGCGTTGGATGGTAGTGCGATGGCGGATGTACAGTTGCATTATTTGCACAAGGTGTACTGCTCTGTGTGTGCGTGTGTGTGCGCGCGCGCACGCGTGCGTGCGTGCGCGCGCGTGTGCGTGCGTGTGTGTGCGTGGAATTGTGAATGTGGATGTGGATGTGTGAATTTGTGAACGCGTGAGCAATGGTTTAGTTGCCTAGATATGGACTCATGAAATGATTGTGTGACTAACTGGATTTAGGAATGGACTTGAGTTAATTATGTGTGTGTTTGTGGACACTTGGTTGTTGCCCTTAGAAAAATGTTTTGAAATGTCTTGTAGTTGCCGTGTTGACTCTGACTTAATAGGATAGTATCTGACCCTTCGGGGCATATTTTTCTCTAACCAGGCCTACGTAAGGACAAGGGACCCAAGGTGGAGCCTGGGCAACCTGGTGGAGAGGATTGTTGAAGATGTTGTCATTAAGTTGGGTTGTAATAGCTAGTATGTGATAATTTGGAGCACTATAAGGTAGCTTATGTTATGTATAATACTTTTGGTTAGGATTTCGTGGTGGGTAATGAGATGTAGGATAAATTATTGTAAATTAAGTAGTTGGAGGTTCATGCATGTTTTCGATACTATGGTTTTGTAAATACAGGTTGGATGTTTTAATTGTGTTTTTCTCGTCGTGCCCGAGTTGCAAGATTTGGATGAACTCGTTGTCAGGTTAGCTCGCGTAGACCCAGGGGTGGTCTACTACTGAGTAACATCCCGGTGTAAAGACGGGTCGTTACAAATCCGATCTCCTTCCTCATCGAGCCGTTCTCTGCGGCAACCCCCTCGCTGTTACAGGTCCGGACCCCCCTTTATGACTCAATCGACCCTTTTAACTATTAATCTTACTCTATCTCTACGATCTTACTTTATAAATTGCCAAAATTACTGATGTAGAGTCCCTCACAATCTTCAAATCATCATCTATATTCTACTTGCCTCTTTAAAAAAATTCTAATGGATACAGGAAAGAAAACATCCAAAAATGTTCTCCCCTCAGGAAAGAATTTGAACTATATATGAGCGAATTGACCCTTTAAACAATGGTGAAAACCCTGGACCGTTGCCTATTATGGTCGAGGAGACCAAAAGCAGTAGTGCTTCTCAAAAGCTAACTGAGCCTAGTCCTTCGAGGACAAAGAAAGACAAGGGGAAAGGAAAAGCCAAAATCGACATGGCTCCATTCCTGTCGAATGGGTTTAAAACATCAACCATCGTAAAGAAACCTCTATGTTTGGATCAAAAAAATAAACCTCTGTGTATGACGTTGCCTTGGGTGATTCAATTGAAATAATGATACGAATCATGATTCTAAGTGCAGACAAGATCATGTTTGTGTATGATTCAAGTAAAACCTCTAAATTCCTTAGTAGAATTGAAAAAATAATGGCCTTGTTGTTTGTATATGATTCTTGGCAATTTCAGTTAATGAACAAGGTTTGCTTTGAGCTTTCCTCTAATTGGCGTGAAACTTGTAATACAGTTATAGCCAGATAACACAACACTCATAGTGACGTAGAACTTGATTACATTTTCCCCACTTACTCGATATACATGTATGGTCACAAAACCGGCATGACACCTGTCTTTGGAGATTTATATTAGATCCCGTTTCACACAATAACCAAAACGATTTTAGGATCACGACCCAAGACAATTCATGGATGCTCGAGACCAACGAGATTTTAAGAATCTCTAGATCAAGTGATCAACACTCTATAATAGTGTCCTACGAGGATAAGCACATGGAATAGTCGGGGAATGGGTTGTAAATCCTTCTGGCCGGAGGTAGATGCATTCCGTAAATTAGAAAGAATCGATATACTGGCTATAATGAAGACTAAAACCGATAAAGAACCTGATGACTGCACATGGAAAAAAGCAGGATTCGATAATTTTGTTTGATCTCTTGCAACGGGTAAAGCGCACCAAATAGACGTGATAATACAGGAATCAAGATTTATCATCTTGAAATGCAAAAATCTTGACACCAAATATGTCATGATCATCTGCCTAGTCTATGCCCCTCCCAAAGAAAAAGATAAGGACAATTTCTGGAAACAATTGGTCGAGACGATTAATCAAATCAACCTCCCCACGATCGTAATGGACGACCTCTACGAAATACAAGACCATGCCGAAAAAATAGGTGGGAATGATCCACTACCTAGTACATTCGAATGAGTCCTCAAATTTAAAAATGAATGTGAACTTTTTGACATCCCTTGCCTAGGCAACGTATACACTTGGAGGAAGAACAAACCGAAATCGACAACATATATGAAAAACTTGACAGGACTTTAGTTAGCAACAACATAATTCAAAATTTCCCCAATATATGCACCAGAAACTACGCAGTCTTCTCATCAGACCATTGCATGATTATGACGGAAATAACAAATGAACAAACCCAAAAAGTGAGTCCATTCAAATTCGAAAAAATGTGGATGCAACGAAAGAATTTTCGCAATGTTGGCAAGCAAGCATGGAGGGTCGATTTTCAAGGATCTAATATGTTCAAATTAGTCAAGAAAACCCAATTACTAAAAACACATGCAAAGAAGTAGAACAAACACACATTTGGCAACACCTTTGAGCAACTGAAAAGTGTGGAACAAGAACTGAACACCATCCAACAACAGATTCACACAAGTCCATCCCCAGCCCTTATACAGAAACAAATCCTCCTAATAGAGAAAAAAGATAAAATCTTAAGATTCCATACGATGTACAGGAAGCAAAGAGCCAAGGACAAACACACCAAGCTAAATGACGCAAACACTGGATACTTTTATAAGATTGCAAACGGTAGAAGGAACCGAAAGACTATAAAAGAAATTAGAACAAATACTGGCACCCAAGTTACAAAGGAAGAGAACATTGGAAACAAAATTAGAAAGGATTTCACGCACCGATATAAAGCCGAACAAATTAACGAAACACTATTGCATAGCTACCTAAATCTAGTAAGTTGTGAGGTATCTGACGCAGACAACGAGGAACTCACCAAACCAATAACCAATGAAGAAATTCACCGAGCCATAATGCAAACAGGATCGGATAAATCTTCTGATCCGGATGGGATGTCATTCTATATAAAATATTGGGACATTGTGGGACCCACAATAATCAAGGCTGTGAAAAGTTTTTTCCATTTAGGGAAAATCCTTAAGCAAGTTAATCACACATTCATTACATTACTCCCGAAAAGAGACAACCCAGAATCGACAAACCACTTCCGATCAATAAGCTTGTGCTCTACCATCTATAAAACCATTGCAAAAATCATAACAGAAAGACTAAAACACATTATGGAAAAACTCATTCATCCCCTGCAAAGTGCATTTATCCCAAACCGAACAACTCAAGACAACGTACTCATAACTCACGAAATCCTCCACTCTTTCCGGGGAAGAAGAGGAAAAGATGGGTGGGTAGCCATCAAACTAAATATGGAGAAAGCATATGACCGTGTAGATTGGACGTTTATGAATAAAGTACTGAAGAAATTTGGGTTTTGTAGCACCTTTCTCAACTGGATAAAGGAATGCACCCAAACAGTTTCATTTTCGGTGCTCGTTAACAATGGTCCTACAGAACCGTTTTTACCGGCTTGTGGCCATAGACAAGAATATCCCCTATCACCATACCTCTTTATCATGGGAATCGAAATCCTAGCAAGAAAATATCAACAAGTTAGCAATAATCATCGACCCCCGATTGGATTCCCCATTGCGCGTGGAGGCACCGCAATCTCATTCTCGCTTTCGTTGATGATATTATCATTTTTAGCAAGGCAAACCAAAGTGCTTGCAACCAAGTAAAGCAAATAATCGAAGAATATTGCGCAATCTCAGGACAAAAAGTTAACTTTCATAAATCTGCTTTCTGCCCTTCCAAATCCGTAGACAGCCAAGGAAGGATAAGAATCCAACAATCTCTAGGCATAACACATATGTCTGATCTCGATAGTTACCTAGGTTGCCCCATGATAAATGGCAAGGTCAGTAAGGAAACGTTTAAAGACGTTGTAGGAAAATCAAAAGCGTAATTAACCATATGGAAAGCGAGTGGTCTTGCCCAGGAAGGACGCGCAACCCGGATAAGGTCAAACCTAACTACAAAGCCGAGTTATGTGATGCAGAGCTTTATGCTACCCACTAGTATACACAATGAGTTGGGTAAGATAAATCGATGTATTCTATGGAACAAGGACTGAAACTACAAACCCCTCATCGGATGGGACAGAATATGCAAGAAAAAGAAATTTGGCGGCTTGGGAATAAGAAAGTCAGAACATATGAACAAAGCGCTTCAAATGAAGCTACTCTGGAAAATTATTGTAGAGCCAGACAACATTTGGGTACGACTAATTACAGAAAAATACCTCAAAGACAACTCTATCTTCACAAATAAAAAGCAACCAAACACGTCGTGGTAATGGTCCCAACTGATGAAACTTCGAACTGAATTTTTTGAAGGCCTGCTTTTACCAGTAGGTGACGGAGAAACCATTAACTTTTGGACAAATAATTGGGTCGTCAATTAACCATTGAAGAAGTATGCGCGGAACTCTGACGAGACAGTGGAGGACATGAAGGTCAAAAACTTTATCAATGATAACAAGGAAGGGAAGATTGAAGAACTCACCCAAAGGCTCTGACTCGGCTAAAGTCGTCGTGCCAAGATCAAAGATAAATAACCCAAACTACAAACTAGTATAGCATGCAAGTAAGGGGTCGAACCCAAGAGAACTATGACTTCTAGTATTAATATAATTATCAACTAAAGATTTGGGGGGAAATCAAAGAAATATTAAATTAAACTAACCTAGGAAACAAATAATAAACAAATAAACAAATAGATAAGAGGCAGGTTCATTCAAAAGATCCACTCATGAAATAATCACTCGATCATAAATTCATCCATTGATTTCATTCACACCTATGGTTAATTCCTATCCTGATCATTAACAATAGCAAGTCCACAGTCCAAGCAATTCTATAACCCTAGGCAAGGACGCTTAAACCTAGAATTAGCATAGAGAACAAGGATATTAGGAAATCAAATCATGCAATCAAACTACGAGTCTCATGCACAATTAAACCATTGAATACTCTTCCCTAAACTAGTCCACGGTCCTAGAATAGAGTTGTTTCGAGAATAGGAAAGATGCATAGACAACAACCAATCCTAAATCAAACAATAGATCTAAGATAATTAAACAAGTTGATTAGACTCATATAATCACACATAGATCATGGGATTAAGCACAAGAGTATCAATATTAACCAAAGGATAGAAATCAATTACCAAAATCTCACGAGTTCATACATCAGAGCTTCTCCCTTGAACAAACCCAAGGAGACTAGCTCTCCAAAACTAAACTAAAGAAGAATTGAATTATAAATTGGAATTGAATTGGAATACCTAAAACTTAAGGAGGCTCCTCCTTATATAGACCTAGGAAAAGGAGAAAAGATAGAAAAGGAAAGAGGAAAGATAAGAATAAAGAAACAAGATAGAAAAGAAAAGATTTCGTCCGTCTCGGATCCGGCATAGCCGCGGTCGCGTCATCTCCACCGCGCCCGCGCTTTCGCGACAGAACAGAAAAAGTCATCTCGGCAGACACCGCCGTCGCGGATCCTCCGCCGCGGTCGCGGAATTCAGACAGAACCTCTGGCGTCACTTCAAAGGCTGTTTTGACCATCATCGGCTTGGAATCTGACTTCCGTGTAAAAATATGAATTGAAGCCCCTGAAGTTAGCTTTCCAATGGCACTGGAATCCGCTCAATCCGACTTCCGTAGCTCCATATATGGCCTTCGCAAGCAAGTGGTGTCGCGCAGACAGCTCAAAACGCCTTGAAATTCTTGATTCTTGCATCATTGTGTCTTCGGCCTAGATATTACAATTACGCACAACTCTAACCTAAACATACTCAATGTAGCCCTAAAATACAAGAGTAAACCCATATAAAATAGCCCGAATCAGGCTCCCACAAAATATGGTAGACAAAATCATTACAATCCAAATTCCTATTAACCCATTACAAGATCGCTTATATTGGGCTCTTAATAAAAACTAGTTTAACCCCCGTACCATGTACGGGTAATGTGATTGTAAATCCACTTTTAATATAGATATGTAATGCCGATTATCACGTTAAAATTACAAGATCATATATATTTATCTTCATATTTTTTTTGGGTCGAGTATTTATCTTCATATTGTGATTAATGTTTTTTTATCAATAGTAAATCAACTCATAATATAAATAAGTTGGATTTGTTCAAAAATTACTTTACGATAAATATCACTTTTTATTAATTAATAATATTTATCAAAAGATTATAACTAACTCTTGGTAAGTGATAATTCATAATTTTCAGGATAATTCATAATTCTTGGTAATTTTTAAACAATTTTTACGGGATAAGATTATATGAAATTCTAACTACCTAATTTGTATAAAGGATGGTCCGACTGATTATTTTATCATAGAAATGACATATGGCACAAATTTTTGTGAAGACATTGTCTTCGCTTTATACTATAGGTAGTACAGATGGATGGTTCTTGACAACCTCAGCCGCTAACCTAGTAGCAAAAACAGATAAACTTAGCCTAGACCAAAATAGTTGGTTATGGAAGTTGGACACATTTCCGAAAGTCAAAAACTTCCTCTAGAAGATAGACAAGAACGGTCTGCCAACTAAGGAGAGATTACGAACAAAAGTAATGACAGTTCCCAGGATTATATAATGTGCACTGGAGCAAGTGAGGACACAAGGCACCTTCTGTTGGAATGCCCGTACACACAATGTATTGTCCAACAAATTAACCCAACAATAGGGGAAGTGCTACGAAATTTTGACAGGACAGATAAACCACCCAAACAAGTAATAAAAGAACTCCATCAAATCACAGGTAGAACAATGTTCACAGAACTGGCCGTCACTTGGTGGTGTTTGTGGCATCAATGGAATTTAAAGGTGTTCCAACAAGATCCAGGTAGTACAATCACAAACATGCCTCAACATAACAAGAACCAACTCATGAGCTGGAAAAGGACAAGCAAATACACAGAAGACGAGGAAGAAGAAGGAGGAAAACCGAAATGCCGGAAACAGAATACCAAATAGACTATATGGGAAAAACCAGAGAATGGGTTCATTAAAATGAATTTTGATGGATCTAATCTCAATGATGAGTCCGCTTTAGTGGGTTCATTTTGAGAAACCACAAAGCAGAAGTAATCGACATGGGGGTTAAGAAATATGACCATAATTCGATTCTAATCACGGAAGCCCTTGGGCTACGAGACGGAATTAGGCAAGCCAAACAACTCGGATACAAGAAAATTGAAATAGAAGGGGATAATTTGACGGTCATAGAAGCAACTAAGGGCACGAGAAAATGCCCTTGGCAAATTGACTTACTGATCTCGGACATTTGGACGTTCCTCCATGAGTTTGAGACATTCAAGATCAAGCATGTAAATAGGGTTTTCAATTCCGTGGCCGATAAAATTGCAAAACTGGGCCACGACCTCCCCATTGATCACATTGCAAATCATCAAGAACTTCTTATTCTCATCTATAAAGATGCTCTAGGTCGTCCCCCGTGAGCAGGACACCTAATTCTTACCTTATAAAAAAAGGAAGAAAGACTTTGAGGTTAGACTTGTGGAATCATTTCTACGGTACATGTGGTGGTCTATTGCACATGGCTGGCTAGGAATAGACTCATTTTTTAGGGTGAGTGTATGGAGGTGGATGTCTGTACTAGCATGCTTACTTACTTTGTTAGGAAGTGCCTACTTGCAGAGTTAGGTCGAGAGAGGCTAGAAGTGGATTTGAAAAGTTGGGAATTGAAGTGATTGCAACTAGCTAGTCCTTACTAACACTATTTTGTTTGGCTTCCTTTGTGAATAAAATTACCTTTTTATTTTAAAAAAAAGGTATAGGACCCTTCTTGATTAATTTTAGGATGACGTGGAGGCATGTAGACTTCCTTGTTACTCCCTCCGTCCCATAATGTTTGTCGTTTTTCCTTCACAAATTACAAAGGAAAAGGGACAAACATTATGGGACGGAGAGAGTATAATACACCATTGAACTTTGACATGGTACTAAAGGCATTCGGTTCGAATCCTTGATTGCCTGCACTCTTAAGGCATGCCGTTAATTATAGAGGAATTAGTACCCAGTGCCCCTGTTTGATAATCAATTTGCAAATATGACCTTTTTCTTCGATTTTCAAAAATGCCTAAAAATATTACGGTAATGCCTAAAAATATTACATGCATGCCCAAAACGACTAATTTTTATCACATATAATAAAAAACAAAATATTTAAAAAAAATCAAATTTTTTTAATAATTAAAAAAATATGTATATTAAAAACTTTCTTATCCAAATTTGAAAATATATATAAATAAAACGATTTTTGAAATATTTTAATATTAAAATAAGATTTCGTTTTTTTGATCTATCCTTTTTGAAAATTAAAAGACAAATTGGAAATATTACAAAAAAAAATCTGGATCTAGATTTACCATCGTTTCAAAAAATCAACTCACCAGAAGAGCAGAAAAACGAAAAAATCAAGCAACGTCTCGCTCTCCGCAAATCCAGCACTGGACCTTCGCCGCCGTCCCGCACTGTACATTGATCGCATAATCAATGTTTTTTTAGAAGAAACACGACATCTTTTTAACAAGAAAACAATGATAGTATTTTTCAAAAGGGTGACAAGATGTTTTGTTGTGTATGACAGGATATATACGGAGGGTGACAGGATGCATCTCACCCATATCGTAGAACTCGAACAATATTCGAAAACCCTAGCTTCAATATAATGATAGTATTGTATAGAAGGATGACAGGATATTTTTATGTGTATGACAGGATGTATAATGAGGGTGACATGATACCTCTCACTCATAGCGCAGAACTCGAACCATCTTCGAAAACCCTAGCTTTGAAAATCATGCACATATACGGAAACGACGATAATAACGATACACATGCATATATGTTTCACAATATTATTAGATAAAAATCTTAACCATATCTTCCACAATATCTTCATTTTTTCCAAATTTTTTTTTCAAAATCTTCTCTTATTTTATATTTTCTTTTTCTTTTCTATTTTTCAATTCTGTATTTAAAATGAATTTCCAAAATTTATGGCTGAATATTTTTAATGTAATTATAATGATTTTTTAATAAACCTCTATTTAAAAGAAAATACAAAATAATGTAAATTTTATGCAAAAACGCCCAAAACAACATGCTTTGCTATTTTTCGTTTAAAGACGTTTTTGCAAACCATTTTTCTAAGTGGGGCACATCCGCAAATTCGCCTTAATTATAACCAGTATATTGTAGGGTTAGGACATCTCCAAGAGATTTTCTATAATTTCTTCTAATATGGAGAATCAAAAGCTATTTTCTCCACACAAAAAAAATATACTTGAACTTCAAGAGTTTCCCCATTTTGAACAATTTCACATTTATTATTTTACTTTCTATATTTAATTCTTTTGTAAAATATTATATAAATCAATATAACCAATTAATGAGATATTGTCATGTATAGTATTTCATTTAATGCATTCTCCAAACATGGGGAAAAACACCTCATATTTTTTACTCTATCCCCCATTTTAGAAAATGGGATGGTACATCTCTTAGAGTTAAAATTTTCTAAATTCACAAATACCAATATATTTAGACCGCTCTTAGTCGATTGTACGGGAATGTTCAAATAAAAAAGAGTTTCACATTTTTTGTTGAAAAAAAGAGTTTTAAATTAGTAATTTGGAGAAATCATTACTCGTATATAAATTTGTGTACCACTCGTCTTCTAAGGGATGGAAGTATGGACAACGTGGTATGCAACTAGGCATGGTCGTTGTCCATGAGCATTAAACTGATTACCACTTAATACTACGGAGTATATTATATCCTTCTAGTCGCAGCTGAAATATCTATTTTTTTTGGTCGGAAAAATTTAGGGTGAGGGGATGGTGCCCCAGTCCAAGGTCAGGGAAGACCCAAGGGCTCAAAGAGCTCTTATAAGGGGATTTACATATACCTCACCTCAAGGAGACTAGGGGGGATCGAACTTGCGACCTGTCAGACCACATAAAACTGAAATGTCTATTGATACTACTATTACAGGCTTAAAACTGAAATGGCAATTCTATTGACAATATGCACTGCATGATCACAAAGCACGTCCTTTTCACAAGCCGGCTTAACTCCGTATGTACGAACTTAATTGGTAGCACGTCGCCTTTAAAATAATGAGGAAACCACATAAAAAAATTCGGCAACAATGTTGATAATTTCCTCCTCCACACCTTCGGACATCATATAAATGCCGTTGTATAGCATCTGGTATATCTCACACTAACCAAAGTAACAACCCGCTTTATCTTATACCTACAGAGTTTCCATGGTTAAGTCGGTGAAGATGTCACAAGCAACACTAGCCGTTGTGCTCGTTCTGATGACCCTTGTTGGGCAGAGCCTTGCCGCTCTGCAGGTCGGGTTTTACAAGGGCAAGTGCGGAGCAAACGACGTCGAGAAAGTTGTCGAAAGAGTGATCCGAGCTGAGTTTGCCAAGGATCCTACTCTTGTAGCTGCCCTTCTCCGCTTGCAATTCCATGATTGCTTTGTTAAGGTATGTGACAGAGTAGTTCTCTCATTTTCATTGACTAACTAATTGAACCTTCAATCATAACATAGTGGTTATTGCTTTGTCATGGATGTAATCAAGGGATGCGACGCCTCGATCTTGTTGGATGGCTCGAACACAGAGAAGACGGCTTCGCCTAACGGAAGTGTAAGGGGATACGATGTGATCGACAAAGTCAAGTCCGCTTTGGAACAACTTTGCCCGGGAGTTGTGTCTTGTGCCGACGTCATTGCCATTGCCACGAGAGTTACAGTCTTCTTGGCCAGAGGTACTTGGTACAATGTCGAGACCGGAAGAAGGGACGGGCTCACTTCGCTAGCGAGCGATGCTAACTCGGATCTCCCGGGACCAACAACTCCAGTCTCTACGGCCGTGAGTGCATTTGCTGCCAAGGGAATAAGCAAAGAGGACTTTGTTCTTCTTCTAGGCGGTCACACCGTCGGAATCGCGCATTGCTCGCTCTTCCAAAGCCGTCTCTACAACTTCAATGGAAACGGCGGGACGGACCCAAGCATGCACAAGGGCCTCGTCCAAAGACTCATGAGGATATGCCCCAGGAACGGCGACGGATCCAACTCCGCCTTCCTCGACCAAAGCAGCGTAAGAAGCGCGAATCTCATGGGCAACGGCTTCTACTTTGCCATCAGGAAGCACAGGGGCATCCTCCAAATCGACCAGGACATGGCCCTCGACTCTTCCACCAGCGCCATCGTCGCCAAGTACGCCTCCAACAACACCCTCTTCAACATCGACTTCGGTCAAGCCATGATCAAGATGGGCAGGATCGGAGCACTCACCGAGTCTCAGGGCCAAGTCCGTAGATCATGCCGATCTGTGAACTAAGGTTTCATCGTCAATCGATCCATCGCCTTGTGATCATATATTATGGTGGTTTGGGAAATCATCTTTTGATTTGAATTCATTCTTCATATAATTAAGTGCATTTGCTGTTTGCGTTTAATTTTTGGTTTGTGGCTAACATTATTTGTATTCCAGTGTCATTCACAAGTATTGATTAATATTACAGTAATAAATTATTCCACGGTGTTATTTCACCAGATGTCTCATGAATGACACTAATTATAGACCAATTCCTGCGGTAACATCGGTTCCTAAATCCTAAAATGACTAAAAAAATTTAACTGCATAAAATAACAACTCGTCAATACTAGGATATATTGAAGGGTTTTAGATACGTATAAGCGGAATTTCAGAAACAATTTCTTGCACCTAAACATGGATCTAAAGCATTCTTGATTAGAGATAAAATTAGGGTTAGTAGAATACCTCTTGATGCGTAATTAGGGTTCTTCTTTCGAGAGATAAAGCCTCAATTGTGACTTCTCTAATCAGTCCACACGAGCACAGGATCTGGATCTCCTTCGCTTTCGATTGCTAGATCGAAGTGCCAAAGACTAGAAGAAAAGAGGAGAAGAGAGCTTTTTCTGTTTTACGTAAAAGTTATGAAACCCTTGCTCTCTTCTTTCCTGTCAAGGCCTTATATATTTATTTCTCCAAATAAATATATCCTTTTCTTATTGGGCTGACTTTCAGCCCGCTGATCCAGCCCATCAACTCAATGTGTGTGACCTCGTAGGACCCAATTATAATAGCTATGGATTAAACTATTTAATCCATTAATCG
Organism: Polygonum maritimum; assembly: GCA_963924305.1. Taxonomy (NCBI): domain Eukaryota; kingdom Viridiplantae; phylum Streptophyta; class Magnoliopsida; order Caryophyllales; family Polygonaceae; genus Polygonum; species Polygonum maritimum. Next base: position 38,244,128 of record OZ002730.1, on the reverse strand, counting down.
TAGTTGGTTTCTAGCAAAACACTACGACTCCTTAAATAACCGGATTGAATCTCTCTATCAACTGTCCTATTCCATGTTCGGTAATTGCAACTTTTATTAAAGGACACAATTCCTTCAATCTCCCACTTGTCCTTGAAAACAAGTGTGCAATTTTAAGATACCTTTGTCTCTTAATGTCTTATTTGATGATATGCTGACATTCATATCTCCCATCAAATATGTTTCTTGAATACCTGAGTTCGAACTATCAAATAACGAATGATTACAACTAATCCATTCGAGCATGGCCATGCATTTTCTAGTTCTAGCTCTTCAAGTGGCCTAGACACCTTTCCTTTTTCATGCATCAATGTATACACGAATAAGGAGGACAATTCCAATCTTGTATGACTATGGCTCCCACTCAACTTTTGGCAATCCCAATAATTGCTTTTTTAACCCCCTTTTACGGAGAGCGATTAACAATATCAAAGACATATCAATCATCAACTAGGAAACATAACATACTCATGTTTAAGGAATCCACCAATCATGGTCAACTTAAAACTCCACAATCTCTTTTGGAGAGTCTTAAGGTTGGTCTGTCCGATATGTATCATCCATACATATCTATGTAATTGACTGGACATCTCTATGTCCCCATAGCACATGAAACCCTGAGCTATCAGTCAATGTACAATATAGTTATAAATGAAATCATCTATGTCCTATTTAATGATTCAAACTATGGACGTGCAATAATTCATAACTGTAGTCACTTAATGGGGTTTCATTCACCAAAACACTTAAGGTGAGCCCATTTACGAACTATAAATTATTCGGACATATTATTCAATATTAATCAGTATAATATATAAATAAGAATGAAATATCATATATTATCAGAAAGTCAAACATAACAAGTGTCCAACACTAAGCAGAAATAATGTAATATAAGGCAATCTCACAACCATTCACCAATGTGTTTGAGATCCTTAGCCTTAGTGTGACTATCATACTTAGCCCTAGGCATAAGCTTAGTCAAAGAATCCGCAATATTGTCTTTTGTATGCACCTTACACATCTTGATGTTACCTTTAACAACTATTTGTTGAGTAAGATGATACTTCCTCATAACATGTCTAGATTTGAAACTTGAATTTTGCATATTGAACTTATCAAGAATCTTATCCATATAAGATCCTGACATAGTACTAGCAATCTCTTGGATCTATCCTTATAGATTTTTATTTCAAGTATGTACTCTGCCTTTCCCAAGTCTTTCAGTGAAAAACATTTAGCGTTGGAATGTCATTCCCAATAAGTAGTATGTCATCCACATACAAGACTAAGAGAACCACCTTACTCCCACTAAACTTCGTATATACACAAGGATCTTCTTCACATATGATAAAATCAAACTCTTTGATCTTTTCATCAAAACGAAGATTCCAACTCCTAGATGCTTGCTTAAGCCCATAAATAGATCTCTTAACCTTACACACCTTCCCAGCATGATCTGGATCCTCAAAACCCTCTGGTTGTGTCATGTACACATCCTTCCAAAATACCATTCAGAAAAGCGGTTTTAACATCCATTTGCCAAATCTCATAATCATATTAGTGGCAATAGCTAGGATTATCCTTATAGATCTAATCATGACAACTGGCGAAAATGTTTCATCATAGTCAATACCATGAATCTGTTTAATACCTTTAGCAACTAATCTTGCTTTGTATACAGATACATTTCCATTTTGTCAGTCTTAAGTTTGAAAACCCATTTGCATCCTATGGGTTTTACCCCATCTGGCAAATCTGTCAAGTCTCAGACTTGATTTTCAAACATGGAATCCATTTCAGATTTCATGGCCTCAAGCCATTTCTTGGAGTCTGGACCCGTCATTGCTTATTTATAGGTAGCAGGCTCACCATGTTCTAACATTAGAACATCAAGGCTTTCGGTCAAGATGAAATCATCATATGGTCTTGGTTGAAACCTTTGCCTGTTTGATCTACGTAGGAGTTCAACTAGTTCAACAACTGAGATTTCAGCATGTTCCACAACTATTTGTGGATCTGCATCTTGAGGAATTTGTTCAGGTTCTTAGCCTTCAAACAAATCCATCTCATCCTCGACATCAACTATGTCATCCTGTTGTTGTGTTTGTTGCTTTTCATCAAGAACCGGTTCAAGATGAATATTTCTCCCACTTGACCTTTTGGAAATAAACTCTCTTTCCAAAAGGACACTATCCCTTGCAATAAACACCTTTTGTGCAATGGAACTGTAGAAATAATATCCAAAACTACCTTTAGCATATCCTATAAAATAGCATTTGTCTGATTTAGGTGCAAGTTTATCAGTTTGTAAACACTTTACATAAGCTCCACATCCCCACATTTTCAAAAAAGACAACTTTGGAACTTTTCCAGTCCATATCTCATATGGGGTCTTGTCTACAGTCCTTGACGGAGTCCTGTTTAGTGTAAATACAGCAGTAGTGAGTGCATATCCCCAAAAGGATACCAAAAGGTCAGCAAAACTCATCATAGATCGAACCATGTCCAACAAGGTCCTGTTTCTCCTTTCAGACAAACCATTCAATTGTGGTGTCCTTGGAGTAGGTAATTGTGTTACAATCCCACAATTTTTCAAATGATGATTAAATCCATGGCTTAAGCATTCACCACTACGATCAGATCGAAGTGCTTTTATCCTTTTGCCAGTTTGAGTCTCTACTTCATTTTGGAATTCCTTGAACTTTTCAAAGGCTTCAAATTTATGTGACATAAGATAGATATACCCATATCTGCTCATGTCATCAGTAAATGTAATGAAATATCTATAGCCACCTCTAGCTTATGTACTCATAGGCCCGCATACATCAGTATGTATTATAGCCAAAAGTTCATTAGCCCTTTCATTTGTTTCTTTGAAAGGTGACCTTGTCATCTTGCCCATCAAGCATGATTCACATAAATCAATAGATTCACAATCCATATCTTTTAGAATTCCATCTTTATGGAGCTTCTTCATGTGATTCAAGCTAATGTGATCTCAACGACAATGTCATAGATAGGACTCACTCAAACAATTTGATTTTTGCCTTTTAGTATTAATGTTATACGATTCTGATTTGAGATCCAATACAAATAGTTCATTAACCATTGGAATCCAAGCATAGAAGATTCCATTGGAATCCAAGCATAGAAGATTCCATTTCTTAAAATAGATATACTTCCATTCTTGATATCAATCTCAAATCCTGTAGAATGTAAACTTGAAACTGAAACAAGGTTTTAGTAATAGTAGGAACAAAATAACAATTATTTGATTCTAAAACTAAACCAGAAGGTAGAAAATAGACTAAAAACTCCTACGGTAAACGCAGCAACCCTTACTCCATTTCCAACGCGTAGGTCTATTTCTCCTTTTTCCGACTACCTCCTACTTCTTAGTCCATCCACATTCGAAATAATGTGAGAACCACATCCGGTATCTAATACCCAAGTAGTAGCATTGGTTGTTAAAATTTCAACAACATTAATACTTGAACTAGAACTCACAGTTCTGTTCTTCTTGTCCTCAAAGTACTTGGAACAATTCCTCTTCTAGGGTTCTTTATCCTTGTAGTATAAGCAATCATGGTCAGCAACCACCTTTGGCTTTTCACCTTCCTTGGGTTTTGCAACTTGTTTGCCTTTCCCTTGGATATGATTCTTCTGCTGTCTTTTCCTCAACATTTGAGGCATCAGTTAGAACAAGAATTAGGGTTGCTGAGACATTCTCACGTCCTTTGGGTTTGAGAACTATTCTCGAATTCTGATTACAATCAAGAAAATTTGCTACATTGAGCTTGTTTCTCTCAACAATTGAGCACAGAGTGAATTTCAAAATATCGTTAGACATGCTTTCTACAAAAGGAAATAACAAAACAAAAGTTCATGTTTGACATGCAAATACTTAATATTAAACTTGTTTTAAAACAAGTAAATGCACATTTTATTCAAATAAACAATTTATGTTCCCGGTGAATAAAATGATTCCAAGATCCTATTCCAGACAAGACTCAACGTACTTTTGTACTGCCCTAAATCTTGTATGTTCAAGGTAAGCAACAATTGCTAATTATAACTCCTTATAATTCTTGGTTAGTGGTCCACATCCAATGTAGGAACCACTTCCATGTCTCAAGATCCAAAACTTTGCCTTTTGGTCTCTTGTTGGGTACAACCATATCAAAGTTTATGAACCCCCGTATAGATCCACCCTCACTAGTTTAATGTTTAAGAAGGACACCCTCGCTTTTGCGAAGCCCATCCAACCAAAACCAAAAAACGTCACGGGTTATGATATGGAAAGACATTGCCCCAATATTCTTTTGGGAACTTAAGCATGCAATGGTTATTTATTACTAGTGACAAAAACATAATAAATAACTTATGCAAAACTTAAATAATTCATCTCATGAAATTATATTATGAACCATTCATATGTAAGAATTAAAATCATATTATAAAACATTCATATATGCAAGAATTAAAATCATATTATAAAACAAGCATATAACTTTTAGACAATCCATCTCATGGAAAATCTATCATGAAAATCTTGATTCAAAAGAAATTAATATATAATATTAATCAAAATTAATCATCAATGTGCATTTAATTGGACAAAATTGTATGATCAAGATATAATATCAAATATTTTATCTTACTTTAGTGGGATTTCCTAACTCCTTAGGAAATTATTATATGATAATATCACAATATTATCTAATATACCGATAAGATCTTATCTTAACATGTATTATGAAAATTTTACTTTTTCTTTGATCGGATCATGACCTAGTCAATATCCAAATTAACATGAAACAAAAGATAAAATTAACAATTAAATTTTCAATTGTACCCATAACCTTTAGAGAACACTAGATCACAAAATCTAATTTCATGATCACAAAATAAAATAAAATAAATGTATACATTATACAAGGTGTTCTCATTAATTACCACAAAAATAAACCAAAACAAAATTAAAATCCAATTTTAATTTTGAGATGACCAGTACGGTAAATTATGTATGTATAAACTCATACTAATTTCACGTACTGCATACAATTGTACACATTGCACAAGAGTAATGTTCAATTGATCTTCGTAGTGCAACTTTAACCGAAATCCAATTTCGATGTACACCACACTTGCACAGTACAAAAAATAATTTTGAATGAAAAAGTGTGAAACCAATTTCACGTGTTCAAAAAAAAAAAATCGTTGAACGCTGAGTTCATCCAAAACTACAATGGAACCAACACCCTAAGCTTACTGTACAAGGTAATTGAAATCCAATTTCAATTTACCGATATACTGTGTACGTGGAAACCAAATCCAATTTCAATTCTCCAGTAACCTTTAAACAATTTCAAAAGCTTACCCGTACGCGTGTACAGTTGAAACAATTTCAATTGTGTGCATAGTAATACCAATCATCTCGATTACGTCACTGTACGAAAAATCAAATTCTTCATACTCGATACGCATTCAACCTTAAATTGAAATACAATTTCAATTTCAATTGAATTATCGATTCGATTTAATTATATCCGTCCAATTAATTAAAATCTCTATTTTAATCAGGCACAAAAATTATATATCAGTTTCATTGGTATGAATCAAAATTTGCATCAAGAACAAAAACCTAAATCTTTGATCCAATCAAGAGATGCTTAAGGCTCTGATACCACTGAAGGGTTTTAGATGCGTATAAGCGGAATTTCAGAAACAATTTCTTGCACCTAAACATGGATCTAAAGCATTCTTGATTAGAGACAAAATTAGGGTTAGTAGAATACCTCTTGATGCGCAATTAGGGTTCTTCTTTCGAGAGATAAAGCCTCAATTGTGACTTCTCTAATCAGTCCACACGAGCACAGGATCTGGATCTCCTTCGCTTTCGATTGCTAGATCGAAGTGCCAAAGACTAGAAGAAAAGAGGAGAAGAGAGCTTTTTCTGTTTTACGTAAAAGTTATGAAACCCTTGCTCTCTTCTTTCATGTCAAGGCCTTATATATTTATTTCTCCAAATAAATATATCATTTTCTTATTGGGCTGACTTTCAACCCGCTGATCCAGCCCATCAACTCAATGTGTGTGACCTCATAGGATCCAATTATAATAGCTATAGATTAAACTATTTAATCCATTAATCTTAGTTGGTTTCTAGCAAAACACTACGACTTCTTAAATAACCGGATTGAATCTCTCTATCAACTGTCCTATTCCATGTTCGGTAATTGCAACTTTTATTAAAGGACACAATTCCTTCATATATAACTGACCTAGACAACCACATATTCACATATGAAATACTATATAACAACTCCTAATACTCTAACAGTATATAAACATCTCACACATGTAACTCACATACTTCTTTACCACGTTATCAAATTGATCTAATAGCATGCACACTGCATCACAGTGGTAGCTCAAATGCAAATTCATTATGGTATACCCTTACTTACATTCCATCTACTAAGAAGTTGTCGTGACGTCCCTATGATTCTATGCCGTTTCTCAACAAGAGTAACGATAGGGAGCACAATGCACCCCAAATAGGTCGTGCCTTGTTTGTAGGCGTTGCTCTAGAGCTAGATGGTCCAGAAGGCACCCCGCCGAAGATCGTCGATTGGTTCTGGTTCGATGTGTCCAAAACAGATGAACTCGTGCTGCAAAGTGTGCATGCAATAATGTTTAGGTTTGGATTTTGGTCTCCTTTGTCAAGATAAAAGAGTGATTGCGTTCTGAAAAATTGTGTTCACCTTTTTGAGGGATACTGGCATGTTGCTGAACCTGGATAAAAAAAACATATAAATAGATTATAGAAGGGAATTGAAAGCAATGGAAATTTATGTGAAGAAAAAAAATATTTCTTACTTTACTTTTGATTTTTAGATGAGATTGGTCTTACTTTTATGTTAATGCTAACCGAGTATTAATTTGTACGTACTTTAAGATAGTTGGGTTAGTGGTCCAAATCCCTTCTTTAAAAACAAACGTTATTTTGCTTTATGCAAAACAAGTGAAGAAAGATTCCATTGACCAACCAATATTCTTACATAATTCAACACTAATAATTCCATGCAAAACTTTTACAGTCCGTTTGGCAATTGGGAATTGATAGGAAAAGAAAGGGCGGTGAAAGATGAGAAAGAAAGAGAAGAAAAAGTGTAGGAAATTAAGATACGGGAATATATATTTCTTGCGTTTGGATATAGATGGGTTTTGATGGGAAAATGTAAATAAATTTCTTTTTTCTTTTTTCTTTTAAGAGTGTGTATTTTCCTTTCCCACCAAATCCCACCAATTTGGTGAGATTAATTCACTTTCCCATCCTTTCCCCTCAATTTTTCTTACAGAATCCCACCCAATCTCATTAAAAAACTAAACCAAACACTAGAAAATCATTCCCACCATTTCTCACCCATTAAAATCCCATGGAATCCCACCATCCAAACACACTAGTGTGTTTGGATGGTGGGATTCCATGGGATTTTAAGAGGTATGTGTACAATGGATACAAGTTTATCCATTTTACTTTCTCTACTTTTGGGGGATTCGATAATTAAGGAGGCCTTGGACTTGCTTTCATGTATTAAGTCCCTTTCTATTAGTCACTCTAACAATGGTAGGAGTGGAGCTTTTGTATTTCATAAGTTGAGTTTTTGCATTCAGAAAGGTGTGGGGGCTCAACTTGGGCTTATGTCACCAATTTTTCCTTGCGGGAGACTAGGCTAAATCAATCTAAATCTTTTGTCCCTCCACACGTCCCATAAACACGTTCCCTTGACTCCCATTGGTCGTAGTTTCAAAATTGCACTCTTTTTTGTGTTTTTTAAAGTCAAAAATTGAAATTTCGACCAATGAGTGATAAGGGGACATGCTACGAAACATACTTGTGGGACAGAAGATTCGGATCGAGGCTAAAAGAGTCAAATTGACAATACTCTATGGTCTAAAAATCCCACCTATGCTCCATCTTGACCCCGCCTTGGCATTGGAAATTTGGAAGCCACCGACACGTCTCCCCTTACCCCTTGCATAAGTGATTGCCTTTGTCCCCTAGATATCCATTTAAACCCTCTACATTTTACGTCTAGGCTCCCTTAGTGTATTTTAGAAAATTGATTATGTGAAATGCAACTTAGATGACTACCGTTTCTCCAATTTAATCCCTAATGAAGCATATCCATAGACGTAAACATCTTTTTTTTTTTTGTTGAAAGACGTAAACATCTTGTTTAATTTCACTAGAAACCATCATATGAATGCTTACGCTTTAGTTAAAGCATCGCTACCCCACTCAAAACTAAATCCTACTATATATCATTAGCTAGCAACCTTAAAGCCACCCATTGTACGTTTCATCTTCTTGCTATGGCCGGAAGTTATCAATAAGGGCACTTTCCATATTCAATTATCAAATTATTTGTATGGCTACTTTGGTGTAAACAAAGAGATTACGCCAAACAAGCATTAATTAAGAGGACAAATTGTTACAAGAAGAAATGAACATACTAGGATCAGTGCTTGTGACGACGGCAGTCCCTCCAAAGTTACAACTATACGGAACCGGATTCTTCTGGTAATAGTTGTTGAATGCGTAGGAAGCGTGGTCACGAACCGTGTTAGGATAGTAACAACTCCCACCGGGTTGAATTGCTGAGCAATCAGCTCTTCCATAACCACAAGCATAGTCCAACGCGATCTGTAACGCGGTGTTGGAAGCGGTTTGGATAGCTATGCACCAACTAGCCCCGGGATTCACAGGAGACGAAGTTGTAAAGGGAGCCATCGTTGTTGGCGAATCCGGGATTGTAGTTGGGTTAAGAACTGGAGATGCTGAGGTTGTAGGGAAGTTTGTGGTTGGGACTATTGTTAGCGGTGTTGTTATGTCATTTTGAGAGGTTGAAAGTGGCAATAATGATGATGGTCTCTTCATTGAAGTGCCTGAATTGAAGAGAGAAATGCAAGATTAACACATGATCAATTATTGAGATAGCCTATGTTACCCGAAAACTCCGACTAGGTGGCATTTTTCGTTTATGATGGTAACACGGAAACTCGTTTTTACACTACAGACATGAAAATCACGTGTTTTCCCATTTCCGTTTCGTTTCTTTTTCCCGTTCCCGTTTTCTGTGTAACGTGGCAGTAGAGAGGAAAAAGGAAAGATGATTAGTTCTTATTGGAGTCTTTAAGGTAAAATGTTGGGCAATTAGGTTTCTATATATTCCATCAATATCAAAGAAGATATACCATTTATGGTGAGAGCTCTTAAGGAAAGGTATCATGAAAATAAAAAACAGGGGAATCTTGATCAAAATTATTTGCAGGGAAAGAAGAACTAGTTACACATATATAAAAGAGAAAGATGATTACCAGAAGAGACAAAAGGGCCGAGAAGAAGAAATGTCAGCAACCCAGCAACTGTTCTTCTACTCATCTTCGGCAGTAGCAAATGAGCCCAGCTTTAATTTATTAAGCTGATCACTGAGTTTTGGGCTGTCAAATTCAGCTCAAATGGAGGGAGAAAAGATGCCCATTCTGAGACCACAAGAACATCCTTTTTAAAGGAGGGAGTTGGCTTAAACCAACGGCTGCTTCTTGAGACTTGATTCGGCAGAGCTTTGAAATTCAAAGCTCAGAGAAAAAGATGGAAAAGAGATAAAGATATAAGAAGGGATTGAGAAAGTAGACATTGAAGAATGTAGAATGTAGACTCAGAGAATGGTAAAGGAGGTGTATGAAAAAGAAAGAAAGAATGAAAGGTGGGGATGGGGAATTTTTTTGCAATATATAATTTCAATTTCAAGTGCATCTGGTGTAGTGATCTTAGTAATGATGATGATCTTGACCACATACAAAAGCAAAGAGAAGTGGAGTGATGCCCATGACTCTTTCCATGATCCAATACTCATCAGCTCATCATCATAATTATATCAATTTCTGGTCCGATGACTGAAGGTTGACCAGTGACAAGTCAATTATCCACTTCTACCCTGATAAGCTACCAAATCTTAATTCTTATATCTCACTCCTCCATACGCAAGGCCCATCAACTTTAGGTGGTTGGGACTTCATAGTACACAACGTCGAACCTCGGCGTGATCATTTAGGCGAGTCCAAGTAGCACTTGTTACTGCTTATGATCCTTATCTTATGAAAACAAATCTTACTACTCCATTGGTTAAGTATTCGGATCCAATCATTTCAAATTGAAGACTAGACTTGGCAATGGGTCGAGTTTTGAGTGGATAGACCATTTCCAATGCTGGACCATATGACAACTTTTCCCACCCGAACCCGACCTCACCCAATGGGATAATCACTTGAATTCAATCCACTCTATGTTATCGAGTGGGTCGGGCGAAGTTTTGGGTATTGTACACCGGATATTAGGGGTGGCAATTCGGATAATCAATCGGATTTTCGGTCAGATAATACGGTTTCGAGTCATTCGAATGTGAACAGTGACTGATATGAACGGATAATCGGGTACATTCGGGTTGGGTTGGATCGGGGCGGATATTCAAATTGTCCAATAACTCGGATTATCGGGTTAAATTCGGTTAATTTAATTCGGGTTCGGTTGAATCAGTTTCGGGTTGAGTCGGCTTTTTTCTATTTTCGGTTGAATCGGATTTCGGTTGAACCGATTTTTAGTTAAATCGGTTTCGGTTGAATCGGTTTTTAGAAAATCAAAGTATATTTGTAATTTGATTTAAGGGATATTCCGCGTGGTAACCACAAGGTTTTGCGAATTCCGCGTGGTGCCCAAAGTGTTTTGAAATTCCGCGTGGTGACCATGAGGTTTTGCAAATTCCGTGTTATAACCTCGGCATATTCTAAAAAGTTAAAAATATTTAAAATCACCCCTAATATTTACTTAATTACATAAAATCACCCTACACTTTATTTTTTCAACAAAACTAGCAAATCTTTTTTCTAAAAACACTTAAGTTTATAATTATACAATCATATATGTTTTATATAATCTTTTTCCATGTCACTATATGTTATTATTTTAAAAAATTATTTTTTGTTATTAGAAAAAGAACCTCATTTTCAAAATTTATAGTTGATATTTTAAGGGAGTGTTTTTTTTTAAAGTAGTTGCACTAATTCAAGTAATTTATTTCCAAAATAATATAAAATTGGTTTTCTAAATATAATGTACATATATAGTGACATGAAAAAATGTGCAAAAAAATGATAGAGTTTTTAATGACATGTACAAATTTAGGCAATTTTTTTATAACATTTAAAAATAATAAATATTATGTGTATCAAGTGATAGTTATTATTAAGTGTTTTAAGAAAATAGATTTGCTAGTTTTGTTGAAAAAATAAAATGTAGGGTGATTCTATGTAATTAAGTAGATATTAGGGGTGAGTTTTATATATTTTTAACTTTTTAAAATATGCCGAGGTTATAATACGGAATTTGCGAAACCTCAAGGTCACCACGCGGAATCTCAAAAAACTTTGGGCACCACGCGGAATTCGCAAAATCTCGTAGTTACCACTCGGAATTTCCCTTGATTTAATGATAAAATTAGTTTTTGGAGGGCTTCAAAATTGATTGATAAAATGGAATATAAAAATGTGGAAGAGAGAGAGAAAATATAAAAAAAGGGGAAAAAATGAGATGCTTGGTGGGCTAACAATAAACATAAATGATGACAAAAAAACCAATAAGCATAAACATGTTATAAGGGCCCACTTATACCTTCCATTCCTTTTCCTTTTAAAAAAACAATTTTTTTCCAAAATAGGCATTTCTTAAATTTAATTATGGCAATAGGCATGGAGTAAAATAAATGACGGATATATGCATGGAGTCCAGCGTTTTTTGGCTCGTGGAATAGCGTCTCTTTGTCAGTTTATTTTTTTTAAAACAAATTCGTATTTATTCGTTACTTGTATATTATATTACCCATAAAAGTTTTAATATCAAACTTTTATAAAATTAAAACGAATTAATTCAGACTATATACGTAAATGATTTACTTAAATTTTGTATACATTTTTTTGTTACGGTTTAAGAGAAAGACAAATATACTTACATGTCTGATCAAAGACGTTATCTCGTTTGATTATCTTCCTAGTCATAAAAACTTAACTTGTGTATATCTTATATATATGCTTTTTATATTTTAGAAAAATTAGCTATTTCTTTGACTAAAATTAACTATATTAAATACATAAGATGTTAAGTGGACTAACCTCTTATTAGTGGTCAAAGGCAAAAATGTCTTATTAGAAACGCTATATCATTCCTTATGAATATGTATTTATATATTAAAAATAATTTAATTTATTAAAGATAAAATCTTGAACATGAAAATAGTTTACACAAATTAAAACCTTTAGAGTTTAATCATCATCTTCAGCGTCATCATCATCATCGCCATCTTCACTAGCCTTCTTCATCGTCTTCCCCTTCTCCACCTTCCTTGCCTTCTTCACAATCCTCTTCCCCGTCCTCGCCCTCGTTCGGTTCTATAATACTTGACAAAAGCGGATCAAAGACAACACGCTCAGGGATGGCATCCTTGGACACCGGCCTAGTGGGGAAAATGTACTGATGCGGATCAGTCGTAAATATATTCATCGAACTACCAGGAAACCTTGAGAAATCATTAAACACCCCGCCTGAAGCACTACGCGACCCAAAAGCACCATAGTACTCCAAAGAGGTACCTAAGCCTGAAGATACAGCCAACCCAGAACCACCGTAAAGTCCTGTAGGACAACTGACCCTAAAGCACCTCCCAGTCCCGAAGAAAAATCTGAACTCAAGGCATCGATCTCCATACCTAAAACCACTACCATACCCTAAACAATTGGCATACCCTAAGCCACCACCATACTTTGGAGAGACACCTAAACACGAAGCACCACCACCAAACCCTGGAGAAAAACCGGACCTTGATAAAGATGGCTGCGACATATACATATAGTGGCCCAGGGGGTGGGGCAGAGTGGGCGCAGGCCCAGGACCCATAAGTTTTAGGGGCCCAAATTTTTTAAAGTGTAGCATATATAAATAGTGTTTAAAATATCAGAAATTGCAAATTGGTCTAAGTGGAATGGTGTTCTTACCTTTATTGAAGAGGTTTTGGGTTCAAATCCCACCACTTTAACCTTATTAATTCTTAAATATGTGGACCCCATTTTATATCTTTTATTTAATTTATCTTTCTTTACTAGTAATCAATTAGTGTATTGTTGTATTATTATAGTTACTGTACATGAATCGTATTTATAAGTAAAATTTTTATTGGTTACTTTTTATTAGATTTAAAATATACAACATATGCATTTAAAAAATATTATAGATTTAAAATATACAACATATGCATTTAAAAATATTATTTCTTTTATTCATATATTGCTATATGATGATAACATTCAATTTTACATATGTAATTAAGTTAAGTTTAGGTAAATTATTTTATAAATTCTTCGTATCTTAATATTATAACAAGAAAGAATTTATATGAAAGTATTATAAAATTTTACGAAAAAGTCTAAAAATTATATATAGAGGTCCCTTTTATTGTAATTCGCCCTGGGCATCTAAAATGTCTGGACTGGCCCTGTATACATGAGTGGTTGCATGGGTGTCGATGGATACGATGGTTGCGACATATAGACTGGTGGCTACATCTGGCTCCAATGGAGGTTTTGGCATCACATGCCAATTTAACTTATCCCCCACTGGGTAAAAAGCCTTCTGGTATGCACCTAAATGAGCTTCTATAGTGTAGTACGAATCAACAAACGATTCTTGTGAGAACCCTTTCTTCCGACACACTGCTATTACATGAGGGCATAGCAGCTTAAAATTTCTCCATCTTTGGCAACTGCAACTCAACTTGACTACATGGCTCTGGTGAGCCCCAAACTCATTTGTTGGCTGAAGTACCACTTCATACACATGCTCAACAACATTGAACACGATCACCTGTGCTTGTCAAGCTATGTTCTTATTCACTATAAGGATCTTCTCTACTTCCTTCGACAATCGTTACCCTACTGCACTCCTAATGTAGCCGACCCACGTCGTTATACAAAGTACTTGTTGACCCGATAAAATGTTGACTGCACAAGCCCAGTAATAGGTAGAGATCTAGCACCCTTGAATACTCCATTGAAACATTCCAACCTATTTGTTGTTATTACACTATACCTGAACCCGTCATCATGACATAAAGACCATTTCTCCTTTCCAAGCTCTTCCAAATATGCATGGGCATGTGAATTTATTCTGGCGATGGACTCGTAACCTGCCTGAAATTGTGCATCTTCATGTTTACATGCAGTAGAACCAAGAAGTGCATTTAGGCGCTTGTCTTCGAAGTGAGTATTAAAATGTGAAACGACATGGCGCAAGAAGAACCTGAGGAATGCATTCAGTTCTTTCCATCGAGGGAGTTCCCTCATGGCCTTCATGATACTTGCATGTCAGTCTGATATAACACACAAGCCTGCACATTGTGTGACACGACTACTAAGTATCTCCATAAACCAAGACCAACTCTCTCTCTACTATGGAAAAATCTAGAGGAAGTATCTACTGATTTGCATCGACACCGAGTGCAATTAGGAGTGTTCCTTTGTACTTACCGTACAAGTGAGTTCCATCGATGGTAATCAAGGGCCGACAATGCTCAAAACCTGCAATACATGGCCCAAACAACCAGAAAACATGCTGGAAGATCCATTCTCTTAAATTTGCTCTATGAGTCGTACACCATTCCACCACAGAACCCGGGTTGCGTTGTTGAAGTACAACCATGAAGCGAGGCAACTCAGCATATAATTCCTTCCAATCACCAAAAATCTCTACAATAGCTCGTCGCTTCACATGAATCACATCCCATGTAGTATGTAACTACCACATTGAACTGCTTCTGTATTAGCTCTACGATGGCGATTGGTTTCAAAGTTCTGTCCACATGAACAAGAGACAAAATCTCCTTTTGGATGACCTATGCAGTGACATTGCGCTTATCCATGTGCATAAGATCTCTCACACAGGTTGGAGTATGTGAACCTTCATATTTGCTTATTTCCCACGCGAGAAGATGTTCATGGAATCGATGAGCTAATAATCGCTATGTGCAACCTTGCTCTTTTTCTCTACAAAAAATAGTGTACCATCGATATCTTGCCTTTTCGACTATATATTCCTTCCCCCTTGATACAGAATACACAGTGATTTCCCTCTTTAGATCGTTCAATGAGTCGAAATACTGACCACTAGCAAATTCACCTCTAGTTGGGAATGGATTTGTTGCATTCCATAAGGGGGTTATAGCAGCCGCTAACCAGGAGTTCATTCTTTCAGGATCAGGTTCTTCAATGACATTCCATAAGGGGGTTATAACAGCCGCCTCTCTTTCCATCTGAACTACTGCAATATCATCTTCAGTTGCATCACCATCCTCTTCTAAATCATCCATAGCATCCTCATGAACAAACCCAAACTCATCAATGTGAAGATTATCAGTCATTATATATTCATCAGCAAGTTGTTGGCTCGTGGTGTCTCTTGATAATTCCACAGGATTTACAGTTTCTGTTGTCTGAGACCCACTAGCATCATAATGTGTTTGCATTGAGCTCGTGTCTGCCCTAAAGTACGGCTCATGCCATGCTGAACTATATACGGCTCTTGATTATGCTTAGCGGGGTAAGATTCTTGCCTAGACTAAATAGGATACAGATCTTGAGCATGCTAAACGGCATAAAGATCTTGCCCATACTGAATACCCGTCAGCAAGCTCGTAAACGACTCAATTCCATGTGTCCAAGGATTATTTCCATGGTTATCCATATCTACCTTAAACAATGTATAAATCAACCAAATCCATAAGATTTATATGTTAATAAAACAAATATAAGGTTGTGATCGATCGATTTCTACCTTCATAAATATATATATATATATATGTACCGACATATTTTTACGAGATGACTTTGACTATACTTGTGTCTACATATATTCTATTTCAACTAATTTTAAAAGAAGTACAGATTATATCTATAATCATGTTAAAAAAAATTGTCCATTTCCTTGACTATATCACATGATCATCATGTATTAAAATAAGGAAATACAATCATACTATAGTCTAGACTAAAAATGAAAGTGTACGACAATACAACCATAACTCGTTTCGCTCATAAAAAAATAACCACCAATTAACTCGTTTTACCTAAAATACAATTTAACTCATTAATTTAGGATTTGCTAAAAAAAACATTTGACTCGTTCATTTACTAATTTTTATCTATACTATTTTCAACTAATCCAAAACAAATAAGCCAAGAATTAACTCGTTTTTCCTAAATAATAAATATTTTTTTTTTGATGGAAAATAAATAATAATAAATATTTGACTCTTCTTTTCATATTTTTCATCTACATTATTTACAATTAATCGAAAACAATTAGCCATCTATTAAATTGTTTTTGCTAAACAAAAATTTTAACTCGTTATTTTAGGTGTTCATTTTATCTATATTATTTACAATTAGTCGAAGACAAATAGTCATGAATTAACTCATTTTTGCAAACAAAATATTTAACTCGTTAATTTAGGATTTTATTTATTTATATTCTTTACAACTAATCCAAAATAAATAGCTATCAATTTAATTATTTTTGCTCCAAATAAACTTTCTAATTAAGTGCATGTAACGATTCAATACAAATACTCTACAATGAACATGCAAAATAACTATCAATTACCATGACATTCAAACTTAACTCATATATCATGCAAAAAAGGCATCCATTAACTAGTATATCATGAAAAATACTCTACAATTAACACATACCAATATTACGGTCGTACTTAAACTTGGAAGGGTGTATCGACGATATCGGGTGAGGACGTCAATTTTGTATGCTTGAGGAACTCCACTTACAAATTTTTGGATGGCTTGGATAGAGATTTGAAGAAGATGAATGAAAAATTGGAGAGCAAAAATGTCTTCAAACGAGTTAGATCTGATATGGGAGAGAGATGAGAGGAGGTAGAAGGCAAAGTGAGTAGTTGAGACATTCGCTTGTAGTAAATTCATGCAGACAAAAATTACTGCAAAGCTGAAGCTGTTGTGTTCTTGCATACATTTTCTGCTTACACGTGGGCAAGAGACGTTGTCGTCGACAACGGGTTTGTAGGAAAGACGCTGGCCTTTGACCGAGACCAAAGACGTTGTATTGGACAACGTCTTTTCCAATGAGACGTTGGTCCATTACGTCAGCGTCTTTGTCCCATTCGGAATTTAAAGTCTTTACTATATATACCCATAATTAACTTAATATTTTAAATATATAAATCTAATTATTTTTTACAAATATATGGGTGTATATATAAATAATGACAATTAATGTTTATTATAAGACACTATCCGATCAAAAATACTATCTTTCACCGTAAATGTAAAAAATATACGTTTCTTCCTTGGACTAAATGAAATTTTTTTTTTTTGTGAAAAAAAAATCTAATTAAATAATTTAAATATATCAATTAAATTTTTAAATATTCAATTCTAATATCTAAAAAATTTATTAGATAAACTTAGAGATGTCAAAACCTTACCTGACCCAAAAACCTGATGTGAAACGACCAAAAATTTAAGTTTGAAACCCGACTCGAATAGTAGCGAGCAAAGTATTAAAACCGAACCCGACTCGACCGACCTAATTTATATATATATATATATGTAGAATAAATATATTTTATTTTAGATATTATAATATATTTTGTTATAAGACCTGTTTTAAATAAAATATTACTATTTAAATCTATTAAAAATAATATTTATTATTAAATATTATTATTTACTCATAATATGAATTTAATAATCATTAAAAATTCAAATTCTTGACCTGTCAGGTTGACCCGCACAATAACCTATTAAGACCAGACCCGACTTCACTTGTAGCCCGATTGACCCGAACCCGCACTCAACCTGAATCCGAAAAACCCGACCCTACCCATTTAACACCTCTTGATACACTACATAAAGAATTTAATATAAGTATACATGTACTCCCATTCATCAATATATCATTATCTATATACCATTTTACATCCACTAGGGCGACATTTTTTTAAAAAACAAAACAGAGTAGAGACACTGACCCATCCAACAAAAGTCCTAGGCCCATCCAGCGTCTCTAGACGTGTGAGCCTATACACAAAATTAAATTTGCATCGCGCCCATTTCAGTAAATATGATTTAACTGAAAGAAATCTATACTATATATTAAAGCCGGAGAATTTCGAACCTCCACATTAATTCTGGTCCCGCTTTATTAGCAATTTTATATGTTTTTTTTCCTAATTATTTAATCTTTAACTTTATCTTTTTTCTTACACGTCACATATCTATCTTTAAATGTATTATTTATCTTTAAAATTTCTTAATTATCTAACCTTTAATTTTATCTTTTTTCTTACTCATCTAATATCTATCTTTGAAACAATATTATCTATCTTTAAAATTTCCTTCTATAAAAGATACATATTAATTAACTTAACTTTTCAATTCCCATTTTAATCTAATTATATATATAAGAATTAATATATAGTATAGATTATAGTAAATACACAAATTAACGAAAAAAATTATCATTACCCGTACATGGTACGGGTTTTCAACTAGTTCAAAATAAAAAACACTATCACCAAACTCTTTTAAAAATTTCAGTAAAAAAGTTTATTCGTGAAAGGACTATGGACTTTCAATTACTGGGCTACAGGGTACAGCCCATCTACAAGTCACCGTTGGGCATTTTTTTTTGTAATTGCTCCTTACCGCCCTCAAAACAACTATAAAAAATGCAGAATTTAACTTTTGTGTTAATAAAGTTAATATAAATAATTGATTTTTCGTACCTTATACGAAATATAGCTATTAATATTTATTTCACCTACAATTTAATTGATATATAATATTATTTAAATATTGTTAATGTTTTTAAATTTAAAATCGAATATATGAACTACCCATTATGAAGAGAGTATTTATAAATGTTTTATTGCTCAAAAATATAATCAATTATCAAAATATATTAGGATCAAATATTAAAAAATGAGTATGAATTTTGTTTAAAATATTATAAATTATATAGCATTAACTTTTGAAAGAAAATATAATTGGCTAATTCTTAATATATTATTAAGGTATAAATTTAAATTAAATATATGTTATAAATTAATTAGTTAGATGTTAAAAAAATAAAAATTTAAAAATATTTAAATTTTTTTTATTTTTTAACATCTAACTATATAGTTACATAATATGAATTGAATCATAGATAAAATATCAATATTTAAAAATTTATTCTATAGATAGAGTTCTGTTAAGTATAAATTGATTTCATACTATATAGTACTCAGTGTGACTTAAATAATTATGATGGTGACTTAATATTTTATTATTTTCATATCTATAAATAGACCGATATTAATAAGGTTCTGACACGTCTTCGCTCGTGATCGCTTAGAGCCCCTCTTCCATCAATAGGTACTCCCAACGCGTCGACCACACGCCCTAGCATAGCCTTTCCCGCAGAAATGTCACACGGTTCGATTCAGCCGGATTCGGGTTTGGTTATTTCGGGTTTGCGTTAGCACGGGTCTGGATCAATCGGTTTGCGGGTCAAATCAGGTTGGGTCATATCAGGTTATCGTGTAGTTTAGGTCGATCTAGTGGTAAAGAATATCAACTTTTTCTGATTCTTTTAATATTACGATTAATTATTAATATGTAATAATATAATAATACTTTTATAGTTTTTTACAATAAAATATATGATAATATATATATAATAAACGTTACTTATTCTACATATATAAATATATAATCGATTGGGTCAACACAGCGGGTGCTACTTAGGTTCGGATTTCAAAACAATCAGGTTCAATTTTTTCCTTTGTCCATTGGTTTTCAGGTCGGACTTCAATCATTAAATCTTCGATAATTTTAAGTTAATGTTTCGGGTCGGATTGAGTTTTGACATCTCTATTCAAAGGAAATATAACTAATTTATATGAAGTTGAATAAGTATCACTAGAGTGACTCAAGAATAACTCTAAAATAGTATAGATTGAGGGCGAACATTGTGAATATTGTCCATTTTCCTTCAGTAGCTAGCTGAACTAGTACCTACATAAGCAAGCTTTTCCAAGTATTGGCTAGTTTTCGTTTTACAATTCTACAACACCCATCTTTAACTAAACCTTAAAATCTCCATTTTCATAATTTAATCCAATACACTAGTTTAATAAACTAAGTAGAAACCACTCAATCCACTCCTAGAAACGATACAACAATACGGAAAAAAGAAACAACAAGAAACATGAAGTAACCTGAAGTCTTGCAATTGCTTCTATTCTACAAAGGTCACAACAAGAAACAGGCTACCTACCCATACGAAATATAAAACGTTATTTTCCTTCCTAATTGATAAGAAAAATAATACAAATACATCACCATAATATAGGTAACAATAATTTTTAAATAATCAAATATAAAAATAAATCATCATATAGGTAAGAATAGTGAACAAGTACCACAAAGAATCCCATAACGAGTTGGACCACTATCTTTATCCCGCCAAAAGAAAAAAAAACTTCACTAGTCCACACACATCACCAAATCCTACCATAACCCTGATCCATATCCTTTCTTTCTTCCATATAATCAAATGTTCCTTTACCAAAACCATATTATACTCTACACCTCAAATTAACTTCTCTTACTCAACAATGGCAACAACAGTCTTCACTCTTTCGCTTCCTCCATGGTGTCGGCTTCTTCTTCTTCTTCTAGCCTTCTCAACATCCTTACTGACATCGTCGAATGCTTTGGGTTTGTGGTCGAAAACCGCCTTCCCGAAGATCCAAGCGGAGAGAATGATCAAGCAACTCAACCTGTCCCCACCCAAACGGCACTTTAACCGGGGAGCAGGGCCCGCGTTCTCGTCGAGGCTTGTTGAGAAGAAGGTGAAGATGGAGGAGGGGGTGAAGATATTGGGTGACCATGGAGCCTCTGTTCAAGACTTGGGCCACCACGCTGGCTACTACAGGCTCTCACATGCCAAAGATGCAAGGTTTTTTTTTCCTACCTAAATCCTAAGTGGCATTTTTTTTTGGCAAATTGTAAATTAGGCTCTAGAACTAGCATCTCAATTTGTTAGATACTATACGAGTAAAAAAACAAAACCCTATAAAACTGGATGAAACTTGCCTTAAAAATAGAAAGTAAAAGGTTAAAAAAATTTCTAGTTATTTTACCTTTTTTGAAAGAGGTTCACTCTTTCTTCTTTAGAGTTTAGTTTTCGTATATATATATACCTTATAATTTGCCCTGAGAACACATAATGGAAAACCAATAAGTTAATATGGAACTAGATATTGTATAGGAAATAATTGTTTCATTGAGTGGACACTTGATGAATGATGATATTGTGACGGTTTGCCGTTTGCGCATACTCTAAGGGAAACGATCTATCTACTGAGAATTTTACGTGATGTGTGAAATTCTCATAGGCGAGTAACAAACATAAGTAGTATCGTCCCACCACGTACTAAACAAAATTTAATGAAGGCAGGCTTTAGGGTGACTTCCCTTTAGAGTAGTTCAGGGTCTTAACTTCTGGAATGTGAGCTATTTTTATGGTTGATGTCCTCAAATGCAACGTGTATGTTCTTGATCTACACATTAGTTTATGGCATTTTGGGCATGACGCTAAATGGCTAATGGGCCTCTCGTTATTATCTAGTACTTCGTACTATCTTTATTCATCACCTAGCTAGCTAGCCGGACTCTTTTATTGTCTTTTAATTACTGCGCGCATGTTCTTAGAATTGATGTAAGATAGGGTTGATCTGGGCTTTTTAGGTAGGGAATCATAATGATCAGATCGTACACAATACATACACCTAATCTTGATCATAAACTAATGGTTTGGTTTACACTTTTATTTGGCATAAGTAGTCATGGAATAACCTAGCTAGAGTGAGCTTTAAATTTACGTACATTGCGTGACCTGTGTATATATATGGCACTATCTAATAATGAATAATATGAAATCTGCTGGGTTCTAAGGATGCCAACGTAGTGTCTTCGGACATCGATCTAGTCAAACGGTTAAGCCTCCACGGGTAGTACCCAGAGGTCACCGGTTCGACTCCTACGGGCAGTGCCCTCTACCAAAAAAAGGATGCCAACGTAGCAAAAAACCAAGCTTGAACCTGACCGACTTGAACTGCCTGATAATCTACTATGACCCGACTCGGCTTGACCCGATCACTTCAGTCGTAGTGGATATACTATCATAATCAACCCTTGAGAAAATATAAATAATGCATGGTTGACATTAACAATATATATTAGAACTTCATTCATCAATTTTCCCCAAAAAAGTCAATGTCAATAATCACTTTACACCACCTATTATGGCATATAGTTGGACAATTATTATTTGGAGACAAAGCAAGTACGAAATGTTATGTATATGTCCCCTAAATTTAGAGAAAAGAGTTTGAATATATGCATGGATTAGTTGTATTGAGGAGGATAGTTAACCTAACAAGTTTTGACTTTGTTTACCTTATTTATATTTTATGCTTCCCATAATGTTGGGGAATAAATATAAAAATGTACAGAATGTTCTACTATTTCTTCGAGTCAAGATCAAGGAGCAGCAGAAAGAGGGACCCTGTTGTAATTTGGTTAACAGGAGGGCCAGGTTGTAGTGGTGAGCTTGCCCTCTTTTATGAGAATGGCCCTTTTCATATCTCCCACGACAATTTCTCCCTCTCTTGGAACGACTTCGGTTGGGACAAGGTAAAACATTTATTAGTTTTAATTTACCTACATTATTTGTACTTTGCACACATTTATCATGTATGATCAAATCCATGAGTTTTGCTAAGAACGTACATGTTAAGTCTCCAAGTACTAATTAAAAAAACGTACATATATACATCTATCAGGTGTCAAACCTCATATACGTAGATCAACCTATTGGAACTGGCTTCAGCTACACAACGGACGAAGACGACATCCGCCACGACGAGCTCGGTGTTAGCAACGATTTATACGACTTCTTACAGGTCACTTTCATTGCAAAGATTAACAAGAAAAGGTGACGTTTATATTATACCTCATAGTGATCATCAAAACATAACTTGTAGCTAGCTTGTCTTCTTCTTCTCTAGGCGTTCTTCAAGGCTCATCCCGAGTACGTAAACAACGACTTCTACATAACCGGAGAGTCTTACGCGGGACACTACATCCCTGCCTTTGCATCCAGGGTTCACCATGGAAACAAAGCCCAACAAGGAGTTCACATAAATCTTAAGGTCATTTATGATGGTTTCATGCATGATAACCTCAAATTTGGTTTACCTTGGATATGAAATGATGTGACTTCATTACATTGGTTTGATCAGGGATTCGCTATCGGCAATGGGCTCACCAACCCCGCGATCCAGTATAGTGCTTACGCAGATTACGCCCTCGATAATGGGTTGATCGATGATTCCGATCATCAGCGCATAATTGCCCAAATGGTTCCCTCCTGTCAACAAGCCATTCAACTTTGTGGTGATACCTCTTTCTCTAGTACTTATCATTTGAATCTTCATGTTAACTTATTTGTTGAGGGTTGGCCAATTTTCCCACATCGGAAATTAGTAGAAAATAGAGTGTAATATAAGTAAGGTGAAACTCCTATTCAACGGTTTAAGCTTTTGGTTAAAGGGTGGATCCGAACTAATATTAAAGATAATAATAATTACTGAGGTAGCTCTCGCCCTTAATTATCTTGTGAGCGAACGATTTCAGGCACTAGTAATGGCAGCGAGTCTTGCTTGTCGGCTTACGTGGTTTGCAACAACATCTTCAACAAGATCATGAACATTGCAGGCGAGGGACTCAATGTAAGAGCAACGCCTCATCGATCAATGTACTAGTAGTTTTGCGCCTTCTTAGTTTAAGTCTTACAAAAAATCCATGTTTTCATGTACAATTTGCAGTACTATGATATAAGGAAGGAGTGCTACACAGACTTGTGCTATGACTTCTCACAAATGGAGAAGCTTCTGAACCGGAAATCGGTACGCGAATCCTTGGGAGTCGGAGATATTGACTTCGTATCGTGCAGCTCAATGGTCTACTCAGCAATGCAGAGCGATTGGATGAAGAATCTCGAGACGGGCATCCCTGAGCTCTTAGATGATGGAATCAAGTTGTTGGTGTATGCAGGAGAATATGATCTCATTTGCAACTGGCTTGGTACATTCACCTTTCTTAAGTATATATACTATACAATTCCATTTGTGCTAATTAAGTTTACCATAAGTTAGGGTCCGTTAACACATTAATTACAATGTTGGTTTAATATATAGTTTTAGGTAGCCTGTTGTTTATTGATTTGATAGTTTTGTTCTTGTGTTGAGCAGGAAATTGGAGGTGGGTGCATGAAATGGAGTGGTCAGGGAAGGAAGCGTTCGCGTCATCGTCGAATGTAACGTTCAAGGTGGATGGAGCCGAAGCAGGACTACTAAAGAGCCATGATTCACTTGCTTTTCTCAAGGTAACTACGTAAATCTTCTCTGATTTCCTTAGTGTAATTTGCATTAGTACGTTGGTTTGTACTTAATTTGTGTTGTGGGGAAATGTGATATAGGTGCGTGATGCTGGACATATGGTTCCAATGGACAAACCTAAGGCTTCACTCCAGATGCTAAGGAGGTGGATACAAGGTAAATTGATGTAGGCCGGTGAAGGAGGCGGGTACGTAGCATATTAATCAATTAGCAGCAACTCAAATTATGGTGATGCAATTTGGTGTGCTTTTGACATTGTTGTAGAAGAGTTAAATGAATCCCAGGAAAGTTACGCAGACGAGCACGTTAATTAGTTGACTCGTTCAACGCAAGACTAGTTATTAGCATTACCCATTGCAATCGGGAAATCATGTATGTGAGAATGTGTCAGACAATGTTTCCTGACGAAGGTTATAAACAAAAAAAAAAGCCTACTTGGACTGATGTTAGTGGCTTAAAAAAGATATATATAAACCTAAACTAGGTTTATCCCATCGTTTCATACATGACTATGATAGAGAGAAATGACACATTGACTAAAAAAGGGAAAAATATGAATCATTGAATTTTTAGTGAGCTATTTGTATATGTTTAGAAAAAGGATTCACTTCAAATATGCATAGAAACCAATAGTTTGTGTATAAAAAATAGTTGAATATGCGTCAAAATTGTACTCATGAATTTATGTTTGTGCATCAGAACTAGTCGTATGTGCAACAATACTAATTGTTTCAGGTTCGTCAAAAAAAAGTCGTTTGTGTATCAAAGCAACTAAATTTTGCATTTTGTTTGTGAGTGTATTAAAATAAGTTGAACATGCATCAAAATGTAAAGGGAAATTCCGCCCGGTAACCACGAGGTTTTGCAAATTCCGCGTGGTACCTAAAGGTTTTCGGTATTCCGTGTGGTAACCACGAGGTTTTGCAGATTCCGCATGGTAACCTTGGTCTATTATAAAAAGTTAAAGTTATATAAAAACTTACCCATCCTTTCTACTTAATTACACAAATCACCCTATCTTTAGTTTTTTTTAAACTATCTAATCTATTTTACAAATCACCTAACTTTATAATTTTAGTATTATATATATCTTTTTTTAATTTAATCTTTTTCCATGACATTATATATTATTATTTAAAAAAATCTTATAGTTTTAATTATTAAAAAAAGAACCACATTTTTCAAATTTGTATTAAAAAATTAAAATAGATTTGATAGGTTTGTTGAAAAAATAAGAAAATTTTATTATACTTAATTTGAAGTATCATTTAGATAGGTTTTTTCCAACAAAACTATCAAATCTATTTTCTTAAAATACTTAGTGAGAAGTATTACTTAATACATATTTTACTTTTAAATGTTAATTTGTTATAAATACAAAAAATTGGCTAAAGTTGTACATGTCGTAAAAAACCTATAATGTCTACACATTTTTAATGTCATGATATATGTACATTATGTTAAGAAAAAACAATTTTATTTTATTTTAAAAACAAATTACTTGAACTAATGCACCAACTTTTAAAGAACACCCTCTTAAATGATCAACTATTAACAAAGTTCAAGTTTATATTTTGTTAATAAGAAATGGTAGTTTTCTAAAAATTAGTTATGCTTTTGTTAATTAATTTGAAAAAAAGAACTATTTTTTTATACAAATTTGAAAAATGTGGTTCTTTTTATAATAATAAAAATATATAAGATTTTGTAAAATAACAATATATAGTTTCATGGAAAAAGAGTAAATAAAAAATATAATACTAAAATTATGAAGTTAGGTGTTTTATAAAAATAGATTAGATAGTTTTTAAAAAAACTTAAAAAAGGGTGATTTGTGTAATTAAATAGAAAGGATGGGTAAGTTTTTATATAATTTTAACTTTTTTATAATAGACCAAGGTTATCACGCGGAATCTGCAAAACCTCGTGGTTACTACACGGAATACCGAAAACCTTTGGGTACCACGCGGAATTTGCAAAACCTCGTGGTTACCGGGCGGAATTTCCCAAATGTAAAAATATGCATCAAAAATAAAGAATGTGAAAAATCAATGCATACAAGGCGAAATCGATGCACACATTGTATGTATGTGCATCATAATTAGTGCAAAATCCATGTACGGGCCCCCTTGTGATTTGTTTTGCAAACAACCTCCCTAATTTGAAATATTCTATTGAACACCTATTCTAAAATAGCCCTATTCCATTGAACAATTTCGAACTCGAGTTCCATTCCGTGAAATCCACTCGCGCTGACATGGACATATATTAATTCCATATAATCTTTTTGCTTAAATTTTTGGGAAAAAATCAATTTACGCATATATAATACTATATGACATGGATTTTATTTCATATTTTTTAGAAACTAGAAAGATCAAACCCTATAATCACAAAATAACCTTTCATCTTCTCCCTCCTCTCCCAAGTCCGCCACTCATTTCAATTGTCGTCGATGGCGGCCTCATCTCCCAGCTCAAGATCCGCGTCAGCGACATCAACCGTCGATTCATTGGCAAACGGTGCATCCCGGGACCGAACCCTCTTCGTCACCTGCATCGAAGGTGAAGGTTGGGAGGGATTTGAGGACAGAGGAGTCAAGACCGGCGAAGGGGAAGGTCGAAGACAACGGGGAAGAAGCCGGCGACCATGAAGATGATGTCATAAGAGGAGACAATCTCATGGAAAGCGAGCTCGAGAGCGGTCTTGGTGCGGACGATGAGGTCGAAGACTCGAAGTCGTCCCCTACGAGAGAGAGAGGTTAAGGTTGACGTCCTGCTCGGCATGGTTAAAGGCGGGGGAGGTGACGAGGAGAGAGACGTCGCTCCCGGTGACGAGACAATCATGGATGAAGAGGCGGAGGACAGGGGCGGCCGTTATATATTGGAGTGGGAGAGAGTGAGGAGGAAGGTGACCACGTACCACGAGGAGGATGAAGAAAATCGGCGGTAGCCAAATCGATATTGAGTTAAAATAATTTATTTTAATCTTTTTGTCTAGAAAAAGCCATAACACCAAATTTTTATTATTCAACTCGTTAAATGGATAGTGAAATGCACGTGGTGTGCCACGGAGGACGACAAGTGTTTGATAGAATAGTGCTACATTAGTACAGATATTCAATAGAATATTTCATAGTGGAGGGGCCGTTTCCAAAAAATATGACAAGTACGAGGGATCGTACATGTATTTTGCCTCATAACTAATTTTGTGTGCATCAACCCACATCAAATTGCAACCAAATTTCTTGTAGGTATCTTATATACTTAACCAGGAAAAGCATTTCTAATTTGAGCATATATATCCTTTTTATGCTAATTAAAAAATATCTCAAGACGATTACATATGAGTCTTCTTTTCGACTCTAAACGATGGAATCTCCCGTTGCGATATATATAAAATTATTGATTCGAACATGCATGCAGTAAGAAACGAAATGTCACAATATTTTTTTTATTCATGTTAATTTGAAACATTTTTAGGGGCCGTTTGGTTACGTCAAGGGAAACATAAACGTAAACTTAAACGTAATGAAAAAGGAGTGGAAAGGAAACGAATGTCGTTACATATGTAAAACTATTTGGTTTAAACAAAGAAACCTATGGATTGAAAAGGCTACATATTTTATGCGGAAACTTCCAGATTTTGTGCATGTACATAACTTTATAGATTTGAGAAAAAAATCCTATCTAGAGCTTTAATTGAACGAATTTCATCCTCAATCTAAAAATTAGGTTTTTCCAATTAACAAATTAGAACCCCCAATTTCAAATCTATAATCTAGAAATCCCCAATTAGAACCTCCAATGTCATGCCTATAATCTAGAAATCCCCAATTAGAACCCCAATTTCAGACCTATTTAGAAATCCCCAATTAAACCCCCCAATTTCAGATCTAGAAAAGTCATTACCAAATTTCAATTTCAGAACTAGTAGGATCAAAGGCCGTAGTGGCGTTAAGAATGACGAAGGCCGACGACGGAGCTGACGATGGAGGTCGGTGACGGCGCCGACGACGGAGCCAACGATGGAGGCCGGTGATGTTGACGATGATGAAGGCCATGACGGTGAGGACGAAGTAAGCTAGAAGTCGACAATAATGGAGAGAGAACGAAAACCGAGAGAGAACGAGAAGAGCGAGAGGGTGAGGGAGTATGAAAAAGAGTAGGAGAGCAGAGGAAGACGGCACCGGCGAAGTCGACGGAGGCCAGTGACGGTGAGGTTGATGGAAGCCGGAAAGTGTGGGAGAAAGATTGTCGAGCAAAGAATTAGAGAGCCACGTGAAACGGGGAAGATGGGAAGGGGAAGGTTGGAAAGAGAATGTTACTGGTGATATTTTGGAAGGAAACGGATTGATATTTCTTTCCCTTTTTTATCTCAATCAAAAACCTAATAAAATGACATCCAAACAGAGTCAAAGGGAAAAGAAAGGACTCACTCCGTTACTTTAGTTTATTTTCTAGCAAAAAAACGAGCCCTTAATCTTATTGGCAGATCACGGCAACAACACCGATCAAAGCAGTTGTGTAAACCAATTCTTGGTATGGGTTTTGCCATATTTTATATGAGATAGGTGCTGAGGATCCGAATGATTGTTATTTCTTTTGAAGCTTACTGTTTACAACTGCAATGGAGGTACCGATGCCTATTTCCAAGCTCATCGCCTGCCACAGCGTGTCAAAGATGCCCAGACAACGGAGTGTTGGTAGTAGATTAGTTAGCGCTAGATTTTTGATACAGACACCGACTTTCACATTTAAAGAGCTTGCTTGGTTAAACTTGTGTTTCACCAGTTAATTTTTATTGATTTTGTTAATGTTGGATATGTATGGATACTATGCTGTCATGATTTGAGTACTCACCCCTTCACTTCTAGAGTGGATATGAAAGAATGGAGAAGTACATGAAAACTTAAAAAGTACTACCACGATGCAATTAGGGTGAACATTTCCTTAATCAAAGGTGTTATTCTGTTGAAGTCTACCCCCCCCCCTCCCGAGTTAAGGTCAACAACAACAACAAACACAACATTTACCCAGGGAAATCCCGCCTTAGCGGGATCTGGGGGGTCATGATGGGGGCAATCCAGACCTAAATGGAATGCGCCCAATAAAGCCCAAGAGCCATAAACCAAAAACACTTAAAATAACTACTAAAAAGGCTACAAGAACAGAAAAGAAAAGGACAAGACAAGATACGAACAGGAGACTCGAACTAACACAAAAAAGACAACTAAAAGAGAAGACATCGGACAACACAAGAGTAAAAGGCTCCACCATCTGGCTAGTTGTCTAACACGGTGATCTTCTCTCGCCATCTCTCTCTACACTATGTCAAGTCCATAGAGATCCCTAACAAGCTGATATCTTGCTTAATGTTATCCATCCAACGCTTCTTCAGGCGACCTCTATCTCTTCAGCATGCTCCTAAATCCAACCGCTCACACCTCCTAATTGTCGTGTCTGGGATCCGCCTCTGAAAATGGCCAAACCAACATAGTCTGGCTTTCGTTGGTTTGGCCATGTTCAGTGGAGGAGCCCAGACGAGACAGTTAGTAGGTGCGAGCGGTTAGATTTAGGAGCGGTTGGATTTAGGAGTGAGACTACGTTGGTTTGACCATGTTCAGAGGCGGAGCCCAAACGCGACAATTAGGAGGTACATGTGGTTGGATTTAGGAGCGAGTTAAGATCATGACATTATTTAAACAGTTTTATCATTATTTGTTGCCTTATTGATGTTTCTATGATTCTATTGTCTTCTTTATTTGGGCAATGGATTTTTCAAATTTCATTGTGTTATTTATTTGGACAATGGCTTATCCAAGGATTGGTGAGTATATTAATTTATCTATATGACTCAACATGACTTATCATTTCCTTTATGTTAACTTTTGTGGTCTATAAACATATTTTGTTGTTAAATCGGTAGGTAGAAGGATTGCGAAGACACTCTCGGGAGTACCACATGGATGGATTATACGACACAACTCTAAAGATGCAACGACAATTAACGCATTGAAATACCGGTAGGCGGGATAGAATCCCCAGGTAGTCTTTCCATGCTTTCATCCATTATTATCAGTTTTAGTTATTAAGCCCTTTTATTGGTATAGAATTACAATTATTTGCAAATCCATGGTTGGGAAGTTTCTCAATCTTATGGGGTTCAAGTATAATTGAAGGCAAGTCTCACCAACTAGTAAGTTTCATGATCTTGATAATCAATAATAACATAATGATATTCAGCAAAGTATCCTATTAAACTAGATGGATATCAAACTTTCATTCATTTCACTCATTAGTCAACAGCCTGATTGATACTTAATTGTTACAAAATTGGATAGAAAATAAGTACCAATCCAACAGGCCATGAACACCCAAAGGAAATTTGTTTGAAGTTGTTTGATGTTGATTTTGGCTTGCAAGTATAAACCTACCAATGTACAAAGATCCAAACTTCGCTTTAACAAGTATAAGGAAAACAAAAACGATATTGTTTGTAAGTATCATAAGCAAAGATTTCTAACCCTGACAGAAAATCGACAGAGGTTCTTCAAGCTTGTTACAAGTTATAACCCATAGCTTGTTACAGATCGGAACTTGATAGACTTCCTTTTTTGGGAAATTCAGAGACGCATTGTGAAAATAATGCAGAGAGATCACGACTTCAATTCTTCTGTTGTCACCCGCCGATAGGCTCGAGGTTATCGCTGAGCATAAGATCCAAACAAGAAGTGTGCTTTTGATGTCCTATGCTAAAGCACCTCGCCATGTTTATGGAGGGGAGAGCACTGTATTCACAATACCAATCTATAATCTTTAGTCAGTTGTACTGTTCTAGTTGGTATATTGGTGGAATGAAGTTACCTACTTGGTTTTCTAACCCATTGTAATTATTTATTTATTGTGATAAGATTTCAGTGAAATATTTTTCAAGATTTGGAAAAAAATAGATACCCTACATCATGTGGTTGTATTAACTTGAATGTGATATAGAAGTGCTTATGGAACCTTACGTGATTGTTTATGACATCAAAAAGGTGTGACAAAGATCCAAATGATGTAACAAAGTGTCTTCTGTAAACCTAATGTGTTTGTATGATTGTTCAACTAGTGTTGGTGGCTCTCAAAAATATCTACCATGGGGCCTTTGCCTAGTACATTAAAAAATTGACCAGTCCGAAAAAAAACAGTGGCCACATATAGCAACCTGTATACTGAATCAATGGTTGTAAAAGGAGCTAGCTTCCGCCGTACTCATCATGTTCGACCGAGGTAATAGATTCTCAGTGGCTTTGACTTTTTGAAATTTTGCTTTCGAATTTTTTTGAATTTGTTGGCGTTTGAGCAAGAAATCTAATAAACGTGCCGGGTGATTTTTCGGTGAACACAGGGAATGAGAGTGTGGCGGGGTACGATCTCATCTACCAAGATAAGCAAGGAGAGTGGATGCTTGCTACTGACTTGCCATGGAGGTATGTACGTAGTTTTCATGTTTTGCTATGGAGGTGGTTTTTGAATTTTACTACTGATTTGCTATTGGTTTTGAAATATTCAAGGTGTTTTTAGAAGATGTTCAGCATTTGAAGTTGGTGCGAAAGTAGGAATGACGTATAAGTAGTGTAATTACACTATTACAGTTACTAATGTAATTAGAGCTTCCAAGCTCAAATATATAATATAAATATATAAGTATGAGTAAATTATGGGTTTAGTCCCCAACGTTTCATTAGTGTTCTATAATGGTCCCAAACCTTTAAAACGTTTCAAATTAGTCCTTTATCTATTCTAAAGCGTTTAATTTCTAGTCCCGTGGTTAATAATTTAAACCCCAATCCTAACTGGCAATTTGATGTGGCACTTTTCATCTAACATGGATTTATCTAAAAAACAATCAAGGTTTTAACTACGCTATTGTGTGTTAGGGTTTGAGAGTTGCTATTAGAAAAGTTTGCAAGGAGGGTTGCGAGTTGGCTCTACAAACTTGAGAGAGGGTTGCAATTTGGTGAATGAATTGTTTGAATGATGAAAAAGCTTGAGTCCATCAAGAAGTGGCGGGAGCGAGATCCTTTGTTTGATCAACCTGAATACGGTATGTATCAATTACTATTTTCAATTAAGTTATTTGTCGGGTTGTATATTGAACATTAGAGACCAATTTCTAGGGTTTCTAAATACAATATTATATATTGATATGGTGGGGTTATTTGCAAAAGTATAGAAAACCATCAGATTTTTACTAATCTGAATTCACATGGATTTGTCTATTGGAGGGTGGCTTAATACTGTGTGATTACTGTTAACAGGGGTAGAAACAAGCTATTTCACTTTAAAACTGAATCATGGGGGATACTTTTCTGAAAGAGGATTCAAGGGGTATGTGAATGCTAATGTTACATACTTTGATTTTTGTCATCAAGATAGAACATCCATTGCAAGTATTCATGAGATGATGGAAAAAATAGGATATGCTCCTGGTTACATGATAATCTTATGGAAATTGCCTTATCCGAGAATGTCTTGTAATGAGGTTGAGTTCAGAAGAATAGAACACGTGTTTGATGTTGTCGATATGGTATTAAGTCATCTACCGGAGTATCGAATAGTTGATTTGTACATCGTGACCGATCGAGCTGAAGAAGTAGAGAATGATGGCTCTATTGAGCAACAGTCAAATGCTGAATTGGAGCTAAATTTTGCTCATGTTCTAACATCAAATGATATTGAATATCGTATAAATGAGGGGCTTGATGAAGATGACCGATCAAGTTGTGATGTTGAATTAGAAGATCAGGAAAATGAAATTCATATGGATGATGATGACCTTGATTTTAGGATGAAAGTCCCACCAACAATGCAAGCTGAAAGAGTTGACAGAAATGTCTTAGAAGATGAGATTGATGTGCAGCAACAGAATATGAATCTTGAAGTTATGGGGTATAAATTTCATCTTGACACTGATTATGAAGATTCGGATGAAATAGAAAGCTTGGATTCAGATGATAGTGATGAAGAGAGGGTGAGGTTTCCAAAATTTAATGTTAAAACTGATATGAAAGATCCAGTATTTAGAACAGGTATGTTATTCGCATCTTTTGATGTGCTAAAGGATGCTATTCAGAGGTATTCTATTACCAATAGATATGAATTGAGTATAAAGAAGAATGATTTGCAAAGGCTCAGGGTTACTTGTAAAAAAGGGTGCCCATGGTATTTATATGCAGCTCCAATACAAGATGGTGCAAGGGTTCAAATCAGAAACTACATTGATGAGCATAATTGTTCCAAGGAATTCTCCAACAAATATGCTACGTATAGGTGGATTGCAGATGAATGTTTGGAGCTTATAAGAGCTACTCCTGATGTAAAATTGTCTACAATCATTCATTTGATTAAAGACAAGTACAACATCAATGTTCCCAAAACAAAGGTGTATTATGCAAAAAAAACTTGCTCTTGAAATCTTGAGAGGAAATGAAAATGAGCAATTTTTGAAATTGGCTGACTATGGAGGAGAGTTGAGAAGGACAAATTCTGGCAGTGCATTCATTTTGCCATTACACAATTTGATTTTTCAGAGATTGTTTGTCTGTATATCAGGTTGCAAGAATGGTTTCATGGCTCATTGTAGACCGGTCATAAGTATTGATGGCTGTCATATCAAAGGGAGGTATGGTAATCATGTGCTATCTGCTATAGCTATTGATCCTAATGATTGTATTTGGCCAATAGCATATGGAGTTGTTGAAGTTGAGTGTACAGACTCATGGAAATGGTTTCTACATTTACTTATTGAGGAGTTAGGAATTCATAATAGCCACAAATGGACATTCATGTCTGATCGACAAAAGGTTAGTTATTAGTTACAATTTGAGTATTGTATGTTTTAATTTACACACTTTACTAACATCTAATAACATTTATTTATGTTTCAGGGATTAATTGCAGCTGTACAACAATTGATTCCAAATGCAGAACACAGACTTTGTGTTAGACATTTGATAGGAAATTTCAAGAAGACTTTTCCAGGAGAAACTTTGAAAAATACTATATGGGCAGCTGCACAAAGTACATACCTGGCTGAGTATAAAAGACACATGGAAGCTTTGAAATCATTAAACTCAGATGCTTGGGCTTGGATGGATGCAATTCCTGCTGAATATTGGTCAAGATCTCACTTTAGAGAAGGTAGCAAAAGTGACATCCTATTGAATAACATGTCTGAATGTTTTAACAAATTTATTTTAGATGCAAGAGACAAATCTATCCTAACCATGTTGGAAATCATTAGATGCAAGATAATGGTTAGGATAGGAAGAAAGATAGAGGGGATGAAAAGATGGACTGGTTCTATTTGTCCAAAAATTAAGAAGAAATTGGACAGGTTCAAGGAAGAAGCTAAGTACAGTTGGCCTCAATTTCCAGAGGAGCCCAATTCCAAGTTAGCTGTCGAAATGCTCAATTTGTTGTTGATTTGGCCAAGCATACATGCTCATGTAGAAAATGGCAACTTACTGGAATCCCTTGCAGTCATTCATGTGCTGTCCTGGCTTTTAATGGAAATCAAATTGAGGATTTTGTGAATACATGCTATAGTGTTGATGCAGCTAAGAAGTTATATGAGCATATCATTTATCCAATGAGGAGTATGGAGCAATGGGAAAATATGCACCATAACCCTATACAACCTCCAAATACAATTCCTCCCAAGATAGGGAGACCGCCTAAGAAGAGAAGAAGAGAAGCTGGAGAAAGGCAACCTACTGGTAAGATGCGAAGGATGGACATGATAATGCATTGTAGTAAATGTGGTACAGCTGGACACAACAAAAGGGCATGTAAAAATCCCTCACAGTCTCATGCAACAACTACAAATTCAAGATCTTCTAGAGGAAGGACTTCAAAATCTTCTGGAAGGGAAATAGTCAGGTATGCATACACACCTTATCCTTAATTAATTCCTTCATCTATTGGTAGCTGACTTATTTCTTATTACTCTTGTAGCATGATGGAAGTAGTTCAAATCAACAACAGGTGCATGGATCTAGAAATGGTACACACAGAGCAACAAACTAAGAAGGAAGGAGAGCAACATGCCCCAGTATTTTTTGATATCATGTTCATGTGATGAGTTTTATTGTGAGGGATCATTTTTTGGGGATTAAAAGGGAAAAATTTGAGGTATCATTTTTTGGAATTTGAACAAAAAATTTGAAGTGTTGCTGGTGTCTGATCTTCTGTTTCATATGCGCATTTGTGTTTTTGGAGTTGTGTTTTTGTTTTGTTATTAAATTTTTGGAGTGATTGTTTAGCTGTAGCCGACTGAATATCACAATTTATTGATTTGCTGTCATTTTGTTGAATTTCAACCATTGGCCGGTTTGGTGCTGATGCAATCCCACGTAACATTGCATTTTGACATTAGCTTCTTTCTTTCTTGTGCTGGAAGTTGGAAGGCAAGAATGAATATTAATTAACTAAACTACGGTACACCACCATGGTGCTTACTAATCACTAGTATTAATTAAGTGGATAGTGGATACTGCGTCAAAACTAGCAGCTCAAAGGAATTTGAGTTAAAACCCCTTTTATTTTTTTTTAATAAATCCATGTCATGTGAAATGTGCCACCTCAAATTGCCAGTTAGGATTGGGGTTTCAATTATTAACCACAGGACTAGAAATTAAACGCTTTAGAATAGATAAAGGACTAATTTAAAACGTTTTAAAGGTTTGGGACCATTATAGAACACTAATGAAACATTGGGGACTGAGCTCATAATTTACTCATATAAGTATATAGATTTCTAGGGTTTATAATAACTACTACCAAGTGTACTATATGATGAATTCAGGTTTAGGGAGGATTTCTTCATCGATTCTCCCAAATTAATCCATCATCATCATCATTATTCACATTTTCCTCATTTGCGAATACCAGAAGTTGAATTCGGACGAATTCAGGCAAAAGACTTGTTGCAACACCTCAAGAGCATCTCTAGTTCTTAAATCGAAGTTCTCCAAGGTGCCTGCTCAGTCGAGGTTCGAGAAACTGGGCTCTCAAAGGTAAGTACCCCAAAACCCCTTGAACTATGCTAAAGACTTGTCTTACATGAACCCCACAAAAAAAAAAACTTGTCTTGTTGTTGTTACAAGGTGCAGCCACAGACCGAATTTTTGCCAAAATTGTGTTTTGAAACCCTGTGTGGTTGATAGGCGATCTTCTTGTGGCCATTGTTCCATTATCTTGATCTTCCACAAGAAGACCGTCTATCAACCACTTAGGTTTCAAAACATAATTCAATGCTTCTAAGAAGGCGATGTTATTTGGTGCCATGATTACCACTTTGTATCTTCCGAAATGTCTAAAAGATAATTAAAAAAAATATGAAAGTAGGTTGGTTTCTTCACACACCGTTCCCTTCTTCTGAGCTACATAGGACATTGCTAGCTCGAGAAGAGGTTCTGAGGGTCATTCTTGAAGCAGACATAATCAGGTAATAATCATTTTTCCAAGCACTGTTCCATGTCAAATAGTGAACATAATTATTTGCGGCCTATTTTTTAATACTTCTACTAATGCACATTCTTCTCTTGCAATTTCCATACATATGATTACACCAGGCACTTTGTTAGCTCTTGCACTAGTGTTCTACATCTAGAGTGTACGCCACAAGGAGTCGAACACCAAGGAAGGCTGACTCGTGTTGTTGCGGTATGATAAATCCATCTTCTAATTATTTCTCTAAATTGCAAAATATGCACATGAAGTGTGTGCTTTTCTTTCCTAATTGAGATATTGGCTTCGCTTTGTGGCTTTGATTTTTCTGTTTATGAAATTCCATATATAAGTTTCAGCTCAAATATACATGCTTGAGTTATTCACAACTTGAAAAAAAATCTAGATAGCACATGTGAACTTCAGTGGTAATTATTGGGGACTTGTTTTCTTCACAGTACCCTATAGGGATGGATGTCAATAAGTTCACTAGTGCCATTGAGTCCCCGACATCAAAACAATATATTGAGACACTGAAGCAGCGTTATGCAGGGAGGAAGGTAATTCATTGATCTCTCGTTATGGAGTCTAAGCATTGTAGTGAATTCTACAAGTATCTCCCATTGCAAGAACTAATTTTAAGTGATAAAAAAAGTTTCGTTACACTATAAGAAAGAATGTAAGGATAGTTTCCACGTTGACATGGAGGTTGTGAGCCCTAGCAGAGCCCAAATATAAATCAATAGTAATTAACATTTACAAAAATATAATGGTAATTAACATCGGTTTTTCTGTTGTGTGCCCTAAGGGAACATAATAAGCATACCAAAAACAGAAACTCAAAACCCTAAAAGGAAAAGAGTGAACCCGTCACAAAAAAGATGAAAAACCAAAAAATATAAAATTTACCAAATAATTCTATTATTAGCGGGCACACAATAGAAAAATCAAATTAACATTTATATCTACGATAATATCTTATCCAATTTTTGACAGGTTAATTTAGTTTCCTAATATAAATCAATATCAAATCTTGCAATCAATAGAAAATATGATTTTGGATATCTTCCTTAATTTTGATATAAAAATATAATTTTCATTTAAATGTTTTTTATTTTAGATAAAAGTGGATTTTTCATTTTTCCGATGATTCTAGATAATTAATTAAAATAATAAATTTTATAATTGAAATTTAAAAATATATATATATAGGTTAATAGGTTCGAACTTAAATAGTAAAATCTCGACTAAAAAACAGGCTCGGATCAAAATTTGATCTCAGATCGATTAAGTCGGGTATACATTTACATAACTAGTCAATATCAATATATATATATTATTGTAACACCTCGTCTTTCTGACAAGGCGTTACTCGGTAGTAGACCTCACGAGGCACTACCAAGCTGGTTCGACAACGGACATTCGGATCTTGCAACGCGGGCACGGCGAGAAAACATAGAGAACATCCAACTTGCATTTGAATAAAATAACATGCTCGGCGAGAAAATATATATATATTGGACTTAAATAGTAAAATCTCGACTAAAAAACAGGCTCGGATCAAAATTTGATCTCAGATCGATTAAGTCGGGTATACATTTACATAACTAGTCAATATCAATATATATATTATTGTAACACCTCGTCTTTCTGACAAGGCGTTACTCGGTAGTAGACCTCACGAGGCACTACCAAGCTGGTTCGACAACGGACATTCGGATCTTGCAACGCGGGCACGGCGAGAAAACATAGAGAACATCCAACTTGCATTTGAATAAAATAACATTTATAATTTAAAACAAGTTAATATGCACTAATCCCCAAGATCAAATTCGAATTCAAATACTCAAATTCCATAACTCATCCTAAGACAAACATCTGCAAAATCACTTAATATAATCCAAGACATATAATAATAAAACTAACATCAATAGTCATAATAACACCCAACCCCAATACTATGACACGCGCTACTGCTCCGCACCACCATTGCGCCGAGGCTCGGTCACGGGATCCTGATTACCTGGAATGAAAAATAGGTCCCCGAGGGGTCAGATCCTATCCTCTCAAGTCAGAATCAACATGGAAGTTACGAGACGTTTCAAAACCGTTTTTCTTTCTAAGGTCAGCAAACAAGTCCGCAATCGCACACATATCTCTAGTCCAGTCCTAGGTCCAGTTAGTCACTCAATCAATTCCACATAAAACACGCAATCAGAAACTCTACCTATGGTATGGGCACTGCCTCAACACCGCATACCTTACGCTACCTATGCTGCAGCCCTGCCTCAACACTGCACGCGACAACCATCCATCCCATCACAACCATCCACAATAAACCATCCATCCTCATTCCAACCGTCCATCCCATCACAACCATCCACAATCAGCCTCCACTAGAGCGCTGCCCAACATAGAGAAAACAACTACGAAAATATGCGTATGTAGATAACAACTTTCAAAAAACAGGTTTCCAAAATCATTTACACATAGCACACATATCAAAATATTTTAAAAGATTGATCGGGACTAGTTCCCAAAACCAATCCCACAACTACCACGCAACCCTAACAGGCTAGAACAGGACTGAGCAAGTCGAAAATCGACTTACCTGAAAGACGAAGGAATTTTCCTACGAACAAAGAATGTCATGGCCCAAAAATGAATTGATCTCCTGAATACGATGATAAGAACACTAGAATTATTGAAATGCTCTTTACTCGAAGTAATGGACTGAACACCCAAAACGAACCCAAACCAAACCGATTTAACACTAACCGGCCCGACTAAAAAAATGGGTATCTTATATACTAATTTCTTAAACCCACGATCAAAGCCACTAATTAACTAATCTACGAACCTACTTATAAAAAGAAACCAACTCATCACCAAACTTTGGTCCCACCTTAAACCCGTGGCCCCCACACTTAGACTTCTCCAATCCCACATCTCGGTGGACCCATCTACTACCTCTCGCCCACTTAGCCCAATTCCAGATTTGGAATTCCGGCTCACCGGCCGCCCCCGACAACCCGCTCTCCCTCTCGACTTCGCCGGCACAACTCCCCTCGCACCCTACCGACCCTATTTCCCCAGCCCCGACCTCGAGTTCCTCTCGCTCTCTTGCCGGCTCT
Source organism: Polygonum maritimum (assembly GCA_963924305.1). NCBI lineage: Eukaryota > Viridiplantae > Streptophyta > Magnoliopsida > Caryophyllales > Polygonaceae > Polygonum > Polygonum maritimum. The sequence continues at coordinate 38,203,802 of OZ002730.1, read as the reverse complement.
GTCCAACACCGGCCCCGAGCACCCCCGCTGACCCAAACCCGAGGAGGTCCCCTGACCCCCGACGCTCCCTCGCTTGGCTATCGACCCGGCTCTCCCTGTCACCCGCCCAGTATTGACGGAAAAAGGCGGAATAGAGGAACCGAACTCACCGTGGAAGAAAGGACAGCGGCTCCAACGGGTTCCTCGATGGCTCCGACGGCGACGGTAGCGATCTGCTATGGAGAAAGAACAGGACGGGGAGTGTCCCACTGAGAGATCGGAAACCAAGGAAAAGAACGAAGAAGGAAAGAGTGAGGCTTTACCGGTGGTGTACGAGGGACACCGGCGGAACGGATCTGAGGAAACAAGGGACACCGGCGACTTACCTTGATTGCGATCGACCGAGGAAGTCGATTTGGACGGAGATTGGAAGACCAATTAATTGACGGCAGTGGGTTGAAGGCAAAGTAGGCTGACCACTATATAGATACGTACGAGGGTTTTGCTAACTAACAAGATTATGATCTAATTGGGCATATCTAGATACTACATATTCTCAATAAAGATAAGCTTAATATATATGGTTTAAGTTTAGTGTTTCTCATTAAAGATAGACTTTGCTATAACTGATTTGAATAAATATCTCGGGCTTATGGGTCAAGGAACGAAACCGAAATAGAACCGGGTAAACCCGGGTATTACATACTACCCCACTTAAAGAAAGTTTCGTCCCGAAACTTACTCGAAGGACGAACAAAATTAACGGAAATTCGAAAATGGATCGATACGGAACTCGAGTTCTCACAACCTTTACCCCTTAAAGAGGTTCGTCCTCGAACCTAGGTCGAACAGCTAAAGCAAAATACCATCCTAACATCACACACACATGAACAAAACAATACTCGTATAATACGAGGGTCACACAAGTCGAAGAAGTCCAACAAGATCAAACAAGTCTATCGCCGGCGTAGAGACTACACTATCACTCTCCACTTTGGAAGGCCTCTAATAACCGCGGAAACAGCTCGAGATAACTCTCACTCCTCCTCGCCTCGGCAAGACCACTGAATCAATACAAGGGGGATCTCCTTATCCCACAAATTCTTCCTACGTCTATTCAGAACCTTCAACGGATGCTCTCTTAAGGTGTGATCCGGCTCGACTACCAACTCCTCGCAGCTAAGCCAGTGACTAGGATTGGACACATCGCCTACCCTCCTCAGGATTTCAAAGGGACTAATGTGTCGTAGATTCCGCTACCCTTTCACTCCAAACCTCTAAACTCCTCTAGGGTAACACCCTCATCAAAGCACGTGCTCTTACCTCGGATCCGACGACCGACTTCTCTTGTCCACATAGGACTTCTGACGACTCTAAGCAGATCCTATCCGCTCTCTAATCAAGGTCACCTTCCTGATTATCCCCTCAATCATCCGTGACCTTACTCCGACGACCTCAGCTGGCTCATCCAGACACAACATGGTCCTACACTGACGGTCTTACAAAGCCTCATAAAATTCCATTTGAATCTCTACCAATGACTTTCCAATCCTCGCTTAAGACCTCGACATATCCTTTAAGGTCTAAATCGACCCTTTCAACAGGCCATCTAACTGCGGATGGCAAGCAACAATAAAGCTAGTGCAATCGCATACCCAATGTCTCATGCATTTGTTGCCAAAAATCTCAAAGTGAAACGACCATATCGATCTGACATAATCGTCTTTGACACTCCACGCAGTCGAACAACCTCACTCAAAAAAAAAATTGTTAATTCGTCCACTGGCTAATCTCTCTATTAGGCAGGAAGTAAGAAATCTTTGTTCCACCAACAACCCGGGTAGCATTATGACCTCTGTCAATCCTTAACCTAGTAACAAAGTCTATGGAAAAATAATGTCCTTCCACTTTCACTGTTGAACAGGAAGTGGTTGGAGCATACAACCATTAATATTGTCTCAATATCGGATCACATTTCAAACAAAATCCGGTCATTCATTCATAGAATCCCATATTATCGCTCAACGAGGTCTACTGTCTCTTTATAGCTTTATTTTTATCTCAATTCCTTATTCATAGGGCATCTCTTCTTCTTCTACCTCATCTCTTCATGTAAGTTTGATTGACACTTCGAAAATTCTCAAGCTTCTTTAATTTCTTTAAATCTGGACTTCCACCTTACACCTCATCAACTCACTACACAACTCCAGCTGAGTAGATAAATGAGTCTACTTACACTCATGAGGCATTTCCTATTAAGGGTATTAACAACCACGTTCGCCTTCCTTAAGTCATAAATGACTAGCATCTCCAACTCAAAGCCTTCTGTCATTAATTCTAGATAAGACATCTTAACAATCGTCGAGTAGTGGATCCTATAACTTTATATCTTTAGAAACATAAGTGATTTCAAAGTTTCTTCCTCGAGCAATCTACATACGGCTTGAGGCATTATCAAAATTTGCATATCCCTTGCAATCTTGCAATATTGGCAATTTGGCATATCAGTCATCTATCTTTCAACTAGTCGCAACTCTTCTAATAACTCGCTTTTCAAACAATTTCCTTATTCGCACTCAACTGGTCAATGGTACCCAATACTAGGAGCTTTCCCTATGCCCCACCAACCACACCATTTTAATTCCATAAGCATCTTGACTCATTTATGGTACCAAAGGTACTTCTAACACGTTGCAATAACAATTCTCTCTAGCTCATCTCTCCTTTTCTTCACTTGAGTCATCTACTCCCAACCGACACTTCGGTTTTCTAAAAGCATACTTCGCAAGCCTCGCACAAAACGGTGTCGTTTACTCTACCATGCAGTCTCCAAATTGAAACTTACTCTTCCTAGCCTAGGAATAACCAGAGATATCCTTGACAACGACCCCTACGATTGTTCCAATTTAACCGATACTAGCTCCTATTCAAACGCTTTTCCCCATTAGTTAATCCTCATCATATCCTTTACAACACTCGCAGTGATCGCATCTTGCACGACTATCTTGCAAACTTTCTCTTCTTATAAATTCAACTACAAATAAACCGTCCTTTGACAAAATCTGGAGAATTATTACACTTGTAGAGGCTTTGTTCCGAGACAATCGATTCTCAATCCTAATGACGAGTTCACTTTTTTCCCGTCAATACATGCTCTTCTTATCTTAACCCTTTTCCTTATTAGACAAACATAACCTCCTTCGAAGATGAATTTGGTGTATCTACTATCTTTCCAGTAGGCCGTTCACTTGAATACTCAACTCTAGTGTCATGATCTTGTCTAGGCACAAAGAAACCGACATTACCAGTCTAATCCTCGGCTCCAATGTCATTTATAAGACCTAATCCTTATTGGACTTTTAGTTGTGATAATTCCTCAGGGAATGTCCTCTACTTATATTTGCACACAACTGGAGTATCCTGAACTACCACACCTTACTTTGTCCACGAAGCTGGTTTGAAGCAACTAGCGTAACTCATACTTAGATAACCTTAATTAGTTGATGTCACATACCCAGATCTCCTTTCATCTCGCCGGATATCTTCATACACTTGTCTATGTGCAAAAGAGATTCCATTGTCGAACTTAGGTACTCGGCTCCCCATGGATCCCATCTCAAAACCATATGACTTTTGAATCCGATTGTCGGGTTCCTACACCCCAAATTATTCCTTAACACTTTTGTTTAGATGATCTGATAATACTCTAAATCTTTCCATGCTATCTAACACAGTAAGAGTCTCTGACAAAATCCGTTTGATGATATCCCAAGGAAATCCTATATAAGAAAACGTCTCCACAAGATACATTCCATAAGATTGACGACATGTCATCTTCTTATACTTGCTTATATCCTGAATCTTCTTGTTTTGCACCTCTCAGACGGGTGAACCTCTAGTTGCATACTACATTGTTGTGGCCTCAACTCATCTACATTTTCAAGAACCCTTTAGACTTGCTCTAGCCTTGGATAGTTCCATCTAGAGCGTCCATCAATGACTCGTACCCGTAGTTGAATATCTAGGCATGTTGCTCCTTGTCAACTTTCATATTTTGTTGAACTCCAACAACTACGAATGGGGTTGTTTCTTAGTCTTCAGAATTCATTTGGTTATGCTGCTAGTCTAAACCTCCTTCCCTGAGTTAGACACTATGAGTTTCTCTTTCCCATAGGCAATCTCTTGCTAAGATTTAAAAACCCGCGATGTACCAGAGTCTACTTACGCGTTCAACTTAGACTAGATCCATACCATGCTGTTGGGACGCTATCAAGAACGCTTGCGTACTTGTTAGTGTTCCACACAACCGTCCCTTAGTTTTGATATGACAAACTCACTTTGATTCTAATAAAGTTGTTCAAGTGTTCAGGAACGCCAGTGATCAAAAGGACAACAAGTGTGTATGAGCGTCCCACAAGCTTAGGGACGCTAGCTAACAGGAAGTAAGGACCAGCCAGAGACTACTTGAGCAAGGACGGAGTCCTAAGCAAGTAGGAACGCAAGAAAGGAGTCCTTACTCACTAGCCGACAGGATGACATCACCGACAACATTTGATCATCCAAGGACACGTGGAGACCGATCCTGTAGCGGAGTCCAACACTACGTGGCGGACGATCCTGTTGCAGAGTCCATCAACACGTGGCGGCCGATCCTGTAGCGGAGTACAACACACACAGCTGGATACAGGAAGCTTCCTCATCACCGCCCTACTACGTGGAGGAAGATCCTGTAGCCACGTCCATGAAGGGCATGATCGTCCCAGAGAAAAGACGCCCTTCCCCAAGTCCTATAAATAGCCCCAAGGCATTTATTGTGACGCAAACGCTTTCAGGAATATTCAGAGAGAATCAAAGAGAAAGCGACTCACTCAAGAACACGAAGAACTAACTCAAGAACTTAAGAATAGTGCTAGAACTTGTGTTAGATCGAGTGAGACTTGTAACCAAATCACAAAAACAGTTTGTAAGAGAAAACCCTAAAAGAGAGAAAGAGAGTTTTGCGAAGTACTGCAGAACGTAGGAATAGAGTCCTTTAGTAGATTGAACTCGCTTAAGTTGTAGGCTTAGAGGAGTCCTTTACTAGTGGACTTAGGGAAAAGCTAAGTGCCAGAGAACTGTAAAGACTCGCCAGTACAACTGTAAGGACGTTCAATAGAAAGGAAAGAACTATTCAAAAATCCTCCAAGGAGGTAGAGGTTTACACTCAAGGACTACTTGGTCTTGAGTGGTTCCTCTATAATTCTCTGCGTTCATCTATTATCTGTTTAGTACTTAATTTCCATTGCATTACTCAAGGACGCCCCTACTTCTCGTAGGGACGCCTAACCTAAGGACGCCTTTACCAAAGTAAAGGACGTCCCTCAGTACTAACGATCCAACAATTGGTATCAGAGCAGGCGCTCTAGATTCTTACTGAGTTGCAGGTAAAGATGGACATGGAACCTATTGGAATCTCTTTTGTGAAGCCTCCGCGTCTAACGGATGGCAACTTCAACCGCTGGAAGACTAGGTTTGAAAATTTCTGCAGAGGTCAAAATTATCAATGCTGGAAGGTCATTATGAAGGGAGATCTCAAGGTTCCCGCTGACAAAGCTGATAAGGAGGACGAGTGGGGTCCTGATGAGTTCAAGCTGATGGAAACCAATGCAAAAGCTATTTGTTTTCTTCAAGCGTCCTTGTGCGAAAGGGACGCCACTCGAGTTGGCAACTTACCTACAGCAAAACAACAGTGGGAAGCTCTTGAGAAGTTCCATGTGGGAACCACTGAAATGAAGGAGGACGTCCAACTGAAAATCAAGAAAGAGTTCTATGCTTTTAGCATGTTGCCAAATGAAACGGTGAACGATTACTCATACCGCTTTGAGGCCCTTGTCACCAAGATGAGGAACTTGGGCATCCCAGAAACAGAAATCTCCATGAGGAATAGAGTTCAAGTGGTCATTGATGGTTTGACCGGGGTCTGGAACTTTGACAAGACAACGTTCAAAGAAAACACAGCCAACAAAACTCTAGACATGGAAGAGATCTATGGGAAGCTCAGGCAGTACGAAGAAAGAAGAGTCTCTGACATGGCTCAGCTAGGAAAGAATCCTCAAACTGATCTTGCTTTGGCGTCCACAACACCAGAGTACGCCGAGTACCTACGTGGCCAAAGAGATCTAGCATTGATGATGCAAAACAAAGAAACACTTGAGAACTTGCGTCCCAAAGAAAAAGAAAGAAAGCCAAAGGAAGAGATTGACTCAGATGAGGAACTTTCTCTTATTCACAAGGCTCTCAAGTACTATAACAAGAAGAACAAGCATAGTAGCAAGAGCAAGTTCTACAAAAAGGAGAGTCCCAAGTACACAAAGGCTGAAATGAAGGAACTCACGTGCTACAAATGCAACAAGAAAGGACACTTTGCCAAAAAATGCACTATGGGAACGTCCTCCAAGGACAAGAAGAAAGCTCTCATTGGAGCATGTACAGCTGCCTGGGATGATCTCAGTTCAAGTGATGATGAACGTGATGATCAAGTTGCATACATGGCAGTGGAGGACGCCCCAGTTGTTGAAGAGAACGCCTCCGACAACGAACAAGAGGTAACTCATGATTCCATGATGCGTTCTTTAGAAAAATGTTCAAAACCAAAATTGCTTAAACTCATTGGTAAAATAATGGAGGAAAGTCTTGCTATGAAAAGAAGAATGGATGAACTTGAAGATGAAAACATTGTAGTTGAATGTGAAAATTGTAGTACAATGACTATTCAACTAGAGTCTTCATGTGATGAAACTAAGTCCCTAAAAATTGAAATCATGTGTCTCAAACTTGAGAACGCTAAGCTTAGGGAAGAAGTGAAAGTGATGGGTAAGAGTCCCATAGTTGAAGAAGTGAGACCTATGTTTTTTGTCCCAGCTAAGAGAGGTCTAGGTTATGAAAATAACACTAAGAACTCTCTTCCTAGTGATTTTGTGGCAAGCAAAACTTCTGAACTGGAACTTGAAAGGGAGAAAACTAAAAACCTTCTTGAAAGAATTAGAGTTCTAGAAAGTGGAGAATTAGGAAAGGAAGACTACTACACTAACTCCACAAGTCATAAGATTTACAAGAAGATTGCTAAAGGGAACGGTTCAAAAGTTTGCAATCCTCAAAAGATGAAAGAAAACAAGATTCAGCGTCCAAATAAGAAGTACTATCTTGGTACTTACTATAGGACGTGTTGGTACTGTGGACAAGGAGATCACTTCAAATATGAATGTCTAAAACTCAAGGAAGATGTTGAAAATGGAAAAGCTGCTAGGACTAACAATGAAAATGATGAGTTCGTTCCTAAGGCTAATCCTAGGCGTTCTAGACGCTCTAGGAACTCTTTCCGCAAGCATGCTATTTCAAATGATGTGAATATTAATGACTACATGCCAGAACCAGAGTTCTACTTTTGTAACGAACCAGGTAAGGAACACCTTGCCTGGGTCGCCAAACACTAACTTTGTTATGGCAGGTGGAAGTGAGGGGACGCCCATGGATCATTGATAGTGGCGCCTCAAATCATATGACAGGAAGCCAGATCCATCTCACTTCTATCCAAAGTAGTGCCACGGGAGGAACTGTCTCGTTTGGCAATAAGGGCAAAGGAAAGATCAAAGGAACGGGAACTGCTATTCTCAACCCGTCCATTAAAGCAACAAATGTTAGTCTTGTTGAAGGACTTGGCTTTAATCTTCTTAGCGTCTCTCAGATGTGTGATCAAGGTGAAAATCTAGTCACATTTGACTCAAAGGAGTGCCTAGTTATTAACAAGAAGTCCAACAAAGTTGTTCTCAAAGGAGTTCGCAAGAACAATATCTACATCTTCAATCAAGAATTCAAGCCCAAATCAGAGTTGTGTCTATCTGCTTCAAGGGAGGACGCTGATCTCTGGCATCGCCGACTTGGCCATGCTGGACCAAGCACAATCCTTAAGCTACATCAGCGAAATCTTGTGAAAGGACTTCCCCGCATCGATCCTGAGAAAGTCGAACAATGTGAAGTCTGTATTAAAGGGAAGCAAACAAGAACGTCCTTCAAATCCAAGAACGAAGTAAGCACAAAGAAGCCTCTGGAACTGCTTCATATGGATCTTTGTGGACCCATGAAGACGTTGAGCTATGGTGGAAAGAGGTACATTTACGTTCTTGTAGATGATTTTTCTCGATTCACTTGGGTTCTTTTCTTGGCAACCAAAGCAGATTGCTTCAATGCGTTCAAAGTCTTCATCAAACAAGTGGAAGTTGCTCTCGAGACGCCTCTCAAAGCCATAAGATCAGACCATGGAACGGAGTTCCAAAATTCAGAGTTCCTGGCCTACTGTGATCAACATGGAGTCTCTCACAACTTCTCAGCTCCAAGGACTCCTCAACAAAATGGAGTTGTGGAAAGAAAGAACAGGACGCTAGAGGATATGGCAAGGACTATGCTCTTGGCAAATAGCGTTCCAAAGTACTTCTAGGCGGAAGCTATTGCTACAGCATGTTATATCATCAATCGTGCCATGATCCGTCCTCTGCTGAAGAAGACGTCCTATGAGTTGTTGAATGGAAGGAAGCATCGCATTGATTATCTCAGAGTTTTTGGATGCAAGTGTTTCGTTCACAAAAATGATAAAGAAAAACTTGGAAAATTTGATGCAAGGAGTGATGAAGCCATATTCCTTGGGTACTCTCTTACCAGCAAAGCTTATAGAGTTTTCAACAAAAGGACTCTAAAGCTTGAGGAGAGTATTCATGTTGTATTCAAAGAAAGTTCTTCTCACAAAGAAAAACCAAGTAAGAAAGAACGTTCTTCCTCACAACAACATGACGACTCTGAAGATGAAGCTGAGGATTGGACTTCTGGAAAATACTATGTCTCTAAGGACGCATCTCCAAATCCTGAAGAAGTCTCAGTGGACGCTCCCAGTGTTGTTCAAGGAGTTCCCTCTCGTAGTGAATCCCCAGCTCAACAAGATGTAGCTGAATCAAGTCAACAAGGCGAGCAACGTCAAAGTGTGGACGCTCTCTCTGAGGGGGAACACATTGAGGACGATGCTCAAAGTGGAAGTGATGATTCTGATGGAGACATTGATCCAAGATTTGCCCATTTGTTTCAAAGGGAGTCCCGCTTCTCTAGGGACCACCCAACTTCTCAAATTGTATCTGATCCTTCTCAAGGAGTTCAAACAAGGTCAGCTGCAAGCAAGTCCCAGAGTGCAAATTTAGCTTTCTGTGCATTCAATGCCTTTGTTTCTATGGTGGAGCCAAAGAATATCAAAGAAGCACTCCAGGACGCTGACTGGATTCAAGCAATGCAAGAAGAACTCAATCAGTTTGAAAGGAACAAAGTTTGGACTCTCGTCCCACGTCCCAAAGGCAAAAATATCATAGGGACGCGATGGGTGTTCAGAAATAAGCTTGATGAGAGTGGACGTGTGTCAAGGAACAAGGCAAGACTGGTGGCTCAAGGATTCAAGCAAGAAGAAGGCATAGACTATGATGAGACCTTTGCTCCTGTTGCTAGAATTGAAGCCGTTCGTCTTCTCATTGCCTTCGCCGCTCACAAAGGATTCAAGTTATTTCAAATGGACGTCAAAACTGCCTTTCTCAATGGAAAGCTAAAGGAGGAAGTGTATGTTGCTCAGCCGCCTGGCTTCGAGGACGCCTCTCACCCAGATCATGTGTACTACTTGGACAAAGCGTCTATGGACTCAAGCAAGCCCCTCGTGCATGGTACGACAGGTTTACGTCCTTTCTTTTGTCTCATGGGTACACTAGAGGTTCAATTGCTAAAACTTTGTTTATAAAGAAAGTTCACAAGGACATTTTAATTGCCCAAGTCTATGTTGATGATATAGTCTTTAGTAGTACTAACATGAAGCTTGTAGATGAGTTCAAGTCCTTAATGAGTAGTGAATTTGAGATGTCCCTCATTGGAGAACTCAATTTCTTCTTGGGACTTCAAATTAATCAACTCAAGGAAGGGACGCGCATTCACCAACAGAAATATGTCCGTGAAATGCTTGAGAAGTACGGGATGAACACGTCCAAACCTGTTGCCACTCCTTGTTCTCCAAACTCGCGTCTTTACGCAGACGAACAGGGAAAGGACGTTGATCAAAAGCTTTATAGAGGGATGATTGGTTCTTTGCTCTACTTGACCGCAAGCCGTCCCGACATTATGTTTGCCGTTTGCTTATGTGCACGCTTCCAGGCTAATCCAAAGGAGTCCCACATGCAAGAAGTCAAGAGGATCTTTGGCTACCTCAAAGGACGCGACGATCTTTGCCTTTGGTACCCCAGGAAGACGTCCTTCAAGCTAGTTGGCTACTCGGACGCTGATTATGCGGGTCATGTAATTGATAGGAAAAGCACCTCAGGAGTGGCACAGTTCCTTGGTTCATGCTTAGTCTCTTGGGGATCTAAGAAACAGAACTCTGTGGTGCTTTCAACTGCGGAAGCCGAGTACGTTGCTGCTGCTTCGTGCTGTTCCCAAGTTATCTGGATCAAATATCAACTAGAGGACTACGGTATCAATCTTGAAACTATTCCCATTCGTTGTGATAACACAAGTGCTATTGAAATTTCAAAGAATCCTGTTTTTCATTCACGCACAAAGCATATTCATATAAGGCATCATTTCTTGCGTGATAATGTTGAACTAGGACTCATTAGTATGGAGCATGTAAGAACGGAAGACCAAATAGCTGATATTTTCACTAAGGCGCTTGATAGACGTCCCTTTGAGCATCTCAGGTTGCTCTTGGGGATGATAACTTTTAAGTAGCAAGTCCCGTTCTATTATTCCCTCAATGATTGGCTATGTTTTGTAGATTCTAAGTGTTTAAGGACTGTTTTGCATTAAATTCATCTTTGCAAGGATGCTAGTCTAAAATTTCATGTTTTTGCTACTTTGGAACGCCATTCAAATTTTCTCTATTTTATCTTGAAAAGAGTATCCCTGATCACCCAACCCTCATTATAAGCCGAAATGATGGGAACTCTAAGCTTACCCTAGCCGAGAACTCTGCAAAAGCGTCCTATGAGCTTCATACTTTTCTTTTACGGGACGTACTTGCGTTGTTCTCAACTGGTTCGAAAGGTGATCACAAGAACGGTAAGTTGGTTGTTGGTTTGCTTGAAGAAGTTTGCTTAAAGAGGTAAAATTTTTGCTAAGTATGAGAGGACGCTCAGTGTTGTTGCAAAGGACGCCAGTTCAGTTTTGAGGGGCAGTTGAAGAGTCAGATTTTTGAACTTTTGAAAGTGTGAACAGTGACCGTTGCTTTTGCTCAAATCTTAAGGGGGAAGTTTTGCCACGCGTCGCACAGTAAAACAGTGTTAATTACCATTTGTGCCACCGCTTCCTCTATATAAGGCCAGAACAGTCGCAATCAAAGTTATTACGCTCAACCACTTTCTCGCTCTCAAATCTGCTCTAACTTCTCTCTAGAACTCCGGCGACTTTCTCTCTCTACACTTCATCTGAAAACATGTCTCAAAGACAGTTGAACGTGGCCGGATCAGCTACCGGCGGGAAGCGCAGAAAACTGGTGAAGTCCCACTACATCGAGAAGCCAAAGCCTATCGTTCTCAATGAGTCGCTTCTGGACTTCATCAACAAGAAGCCCAGAACGCTGTACAACTTAATCAGAGAACGTATGCAGCTGCCAGAAATAAAGAACGATGCAGTGAGAACAAGAAATTATGAGAAGTTCATTGAACGCTTCGTCGTTCCCAGCCTCCACCACACAGACTTCAAAGATCTTCCTGGCCAGATGGACGATGTGCTCTTCTTCTCCCAATTCGAAGGTGAGAACCTTGGCCCTCTTCTTGACCTTATACTAGATTTGCACAATGCAATCTTGCCTGAGTTCCCTATGTACCCAAGGAACTCTTTAGCCTTTAAAATGACCAAGAACCGCGTGCCAAGTCCCTCTCCACCACCTCCTCAAATCCCAACAATCACCACCAAAAACATCCTTCCCTCCAAGCGTTCAACCCCTTCATCTCCTCTCTCAAAATCATCCACATCATTTTCCTCCTCCAAACCCACAGAAATTGTGGATAAATTTCCACCACATATCAAGGAGGGACGCTCCAAAAAGGTTCACGACCCAAGGCCACTCAAAAAGGCCAAAACCACAAGCGTCCCATCCTCCAAACCCCCCTCAAAAAGGCCTAGCACCACAAAAAGGCCATCTAACCTTTCCAAGGAATCCACTCCTCCCCCTCAACCTCTAACCGTTCAACTCCCAACTCCCCCTCCGTCCCCCCAACCATCCAAGAAAAATGCCATTATTCCCTTTTCCTCCAAACCAGTCTCTCCCCTCGATCTTGCTAACTTCCCAGCTGCCCCGGCTCACATCTTGCCCCCAAAAGACCCCGAGACCCCAAGGTCCCGTCGTCCTTCATCCGAAAGCGGCCCGGATGAGACTGAGCGAACGTTTGAGCACACGTTTCGCCGAAGAAAGGCTGGTGAGCAGCCTAGAGTTTTGCTCGCGAAGGACGTTCCTGCGCAAGTTGAGCACATTCCTTCTTCCTCCTCTTCCTCTAGCTCGTCTGAGAGCAACAGAGGAACGCCTCAAGATGTTGCGGGTCAAGCTTCCCCTTTTCTAGATATTGTTGGGGACTCCGACGACGAGGTTGAAGGAGTTACGAATGCTCCCGCTCAAACACAAGTACCTGAGGACGCTGGCGAGCACCAGGTTCCTCAAAAGGACGCCGAGCCAACTCTTTCTGAAGAGCTCGAGCGTGATGCTCAGGAAGTCCCACCCTACAACCAATCTCTCCCCATCCTCAACCCCTCCCAAGGTCCACAAGAAAACCCCTCTCCCTCAAGAAAAGGATCCCATGATCCGGAACCGGAGCAAGCAACAGAAAATCAGACAGAGGCTCAGGACGCTAAGGGCACGTCCCAAGGTCAGACCTTTGGTGCCGATCAAGCCACAGCTGGTGGCGATGCAGAAAAAGAACAAGGCACAGAGGACGCTCCTTCAAAGGACGCTTCTGACAGTGACTCGGAGAAAGCTGAGGACGAGTCAGATGATGATGAGGACTCTGAGTCCCCCAAGGGCAAGCGTAAAAGGAAGAACGTTGATGTGCCCGTTAAAGTCCTTAGTCCACTCATTTACTCTGAAGAGTGGCTACCTCCTTTGACGATGAATCAGTTCAGGAGTTCCTCGAGCTTCTGAAATTCCAAGGATGGCAGAACGTTGGACCAGCGCCGACAACTGTTGACAAAGAACAGGTGAAGGCGTTCTACAGGGATTTGCACTACAAGGCAAAAGATGGCTCCCTCCACTTCAAAATTGAAGGAGAGAAAGCTTCAGTGACAGAACGCCAAATGCGCTCCTTCTTGGGTCTAGGACCACGCAAGCCACCGTCCGATGCTCTTAGCTCACTCCCTGAAGGCGACTTTGAAATGACAGATCAAGAACTGCCTCTGGTTGAGCACATATTTCAGGGCAAAAGGCCTATGGGACTTGACAGGGTAGCTCATGTTCTGAGCAAAGTTGGCGCAATCGTCCACTACTTCATTTGTCGCGCCATTCTTCCAAGGCAGGAAAAGCGTTCAATTGTGCAAACACACGATATAATCCTAATTGACGCTATCCTCGAACGTCGCCCAATCAACTTAGCCAGAATTGCTATGCAACATATGGCCAAGTGTGGAAGGAAGAGGCACGCCTTGCCATACCCTAGAGTTGTGAAGGCAATCTTGCAGTCCCAGGACGCCTACGATGAGAGTACTCCCTCTGAAGAACTTGGCTTAAAATGGAATGCCAAGAAGGGACTTGTTGAGATAAGGCATAATGTAGAGCTTCCGTCCGTTCTGAAACAGTTAGAAGCTGAGGCTGAGGAAGCAAGACTGAAAGCCGAAGAAGAACGCTTAGCTGCTGAGGCTGAGGCCGCAAGGCTTAATTCCACGCCTCAAGAGTCCCCTCAAGATCAAGAGCCCGCCGTAGATCTTACAACCCTTGATCAAATGCTCTTAGGGACTCCCTCTTCTCCAGCTCTTCCCACGGATGCTCCTTCATCGAGTTCAGGTCCTCTGCCCCGTTCTGCTCCTGCAAACATCTCTCAGCATCCTCCAGCAGAACTCATGGGTGCCATTATGGACAATCAGTGCCTCATCTTCTCTGCCTTAAAGGACTTGTCATCTGCGTTCTCCAAGGCTGCTGAACTTCAAGAGCAATTGCTCAAGTTTTATCAAGACAACAGCCGTTCTCAGTGATTGCCACCACCCCTTTTAATCCCCTATTATTTCGCCTTTGCTTCTTTTGAACTTCAAACACTATGATCTTGGCTTTTAATAACTCTAATTTTGTTTGAATGGCAATTCCACTGTTTGCTTGCATATGTTTGTTTAAGCGTTCCACTGCTTATAGTTATGTGTTTGTGCTAACGTCCTTATCACTTGTTATCCTTTTCGATAATGCCAAAAGGGGGAAGTGTAGTTTTGCAGAGATGCGCTATAAAATAGTTATCTAGAATAAGCAAGTGTTAAGGGGAAACTATTAAGTGAAAAGTCTAAGGAACGCTGCTCATGCTAGAATAAAAGAGAACGCTTAGAAAATCTTTTTTAGGACGCGACTCTTTCCTTAAAATCCAAAAGCTAGAGAATCAAAGATTGAAAACTTGTGCACATTAAAATCTCTCTAAGTGTTAGAGGACGCTTATAAGTTTTCATGCATGCTAAGTTCCAATGTCAAAACTATTTTGCTGAAGAGTTTGTCATCATCAAAAAGGGAGAAATTGTTGGGACGCTATCAAGAACGCTTGCGTACTTGTTAGTGTTCCACACAACCGTCCTTTAGTTTTGATATGACAAACTCACTTTGATTCTAATAAAGTTGTCCAAGTGTTCAGGAACGCCAGTGATCAAAAGGACAACAAGTGTGTATGAGCGTCCCACAAGCTTAGGGACGCTAGCTAACAGGAAGTAAGGACCAGCCAGAGACTACTTGAGCAAGGACGGAGTCCTAAGCAAGTAGGAACGCAAGAAAGGAGTCCTTACTCACTAGTCGACAAGATGACATCACCCGACAACATTTGATCATCCAAGGACACGTGGAGACCGATCCTGTAGCGGAGTCCAACACTACGTGGCGGACGATCCTGTTGCAGAGTCCATCAACACGTGGCAGCCGATCCTGTAGCGGAGTACAACACACACAGCTGGATACAGGAAGCTTCCTCATCACCGCCCTACTACGTGGAGGAAGATCCTGTAGCCACGTCCATGAAGGGCATGATCGTCCCAGAGAAAAGACGCCCTTCCCCAAGTCCTATAAATAGCCCCAAGGCATTTATTGTGACGCAAACGCTTTCAGGAATATTCAGAGAGAATCAAAGAGAAAGCGACTCACTCAAGAACACGAAGAACTAACTCAAGAACTCAAGAACAGTGCTAGAACTTGTGTTAGATCGAGTGAGACTTGTAACCAAATCACAAAAACAGTTTGTAAGAGAAAACCCAAAAAGAGAGAAAGAGAGTTCTGCGAAGTACTGCAGAACGTAGGAATAGAGTCCTTTAGTAGATTGAACTCGCTTAAGTTGTAGGCTTAGAGGAGTCCTTTACTAGTGGACTTAGAGAAAAGCTAAGTGCCAGAGAACTGTAAAGACTCGCCAGTACAACTGTAAGGCCATTCAATAGAAAGGAAAGAACTATTCAAAAATCCTCCAAGGAGGTAGAGGTTTACACTCAAGGACTACTTGGTCTTGAGTGGTTCCTCTATAATTCTCTGCGTTCACCTATTATCTGTTTAGTACTTAATTTCCGCTGCATTACTCAAGGACGCCCCTACTCCTCGTAGGGACGCCTAACCTAAGGACGCCTTTACCAAAGTAAAGCACGTCCCTCAGTACTAACGATCCAACACATGCCATGGTAACTCTTGACTTCAACCATCTAAATCGCTCAATGGGAATGAGTCCCAAATACATGTTCCAAAGTCATCGCTTTTAGCTCATCTAATCTTCTACTCGCCTTGGCTTGGTTCTATATTGGTCACCAATATCTGGTCAGTCTTGACATTTACTTAGCCTTAACCTCTATTATACTTACCTACATTCATTCCTTAACTACGTTAGGTTACTATGGATACAAACAACTCCAATTTGTTCTACACTTGTACTCCACAGCCGTCCCCGTATAAGGCATGCAACTTGTCCTTCTGTGAGCAAATAACCTTCCTTCTCCACTTAACATTCTCAACTAAAGTTGGACCAACACTAATCCTTGAACCCCAATGCTTAGGTGAAATTCGCTGGAATACACTCTAACGCCTTTCTATGACAATTACATCCTCTTTTCTCCTATTGGATTCCACAACTCATTTATTGGACACACCAATTCCGTTAATCCTTGGAGAACAATCCCTGAAGAAGACAAAACTCTAAGTGTCCACTACACTCTTGATACTCAACGACGTGGCTTCTATAGCACCAAAATTACACGATTGAACCATCCTTCGCCAAACTTAAGCTATGAACTTACACTTAACTTACTAACTACGTGAGGTCCTTCGGCTGATGGTAGCGGAGTCACGACGTGTCACCTACCCCTCCTAAATGCAACATGACTACCCAATGAAAACGTTGGAAAACACCGGCCGGTTTTTGTTCAAGCTGGACCTCGTGTACACTCGTTGGTTAGTTCCTTGTGCCCTTGTTGCCAACCTGGCTCTGATACCAATTTGTAACACCCCGTCTTTCTGACAAGGCGTTACTCGGTAGTAGACCTCACGAGGCACTACCAAGCTGGTTCGACAACGGACATTCGGATCTTGCAACGCGGGCACGGCGAAAAAAACATAGAAAACATCCAACTTGCATTTGAATAAAATAACATTTATAATTTAAAACAAGTTAACATGCACTAATCCCCAAGATCAAATTCGAATTCAAATATTCAAATTCCATAACTCATCCTAAGACAAACATCTGCAAAATCACTTAATATAATCCAAGACATATAATAATAAAACTAACATCAATAGTCATAATAACATCCAACCCCAATACTATGACACGCGCTACTGCTTCGCACCACCATTGCGCCGAGGCTCAGTCACGGGATCCTGATTACCTGGAATGAAAAATAGGTCCCCGAGGGGTCAGATCCTATCCTCTCAAGTCAGAATCAACATGGAAGTTACGAGACGTTTCAAAACCGTTTTTCTTTCTAAGGTCAGCAAACAAGTCCGCAATCGCACACATATCTCTAGTCCAGTCCTAGGTCCAGTTAGTCACTCAATCAATTCCACATAAAACACGCAATCAGAAACTCTACCTATGGTATGGGCACTGCCTCAACACCGCATACCTTACGCTACCTATGCTGCAGCCCTGCCTCAACACTACACACGACAACCATCCATCCCATCACAACCATCCACAATAAACCATCCATCCTCATTCCAACCGTCCATCCCATCACAACCATCCACAATCAGCCTCCACTAGAGCGCTGCCCAACATAGAGAAAACAACTACGAAAATATGCGTATGTAGATAACAACTTTCAAAAAACAGGTTTCCAAAATCATTTACACATAGCACACATATCAAAACATTTTAAAAGATTGATCGGGACTAGTTCCCAAAACCAATCCCACAACTACCACGCAACCCTAACAGGCTAGAACAGGACTGAGCAAGTCGAAAATCGACTTACCTGAAAGACGAAGGAATTTTCCTACGAACAAAGAATGTCATGGCCCAAAAATGAATTGATCTCCTGAATACGATGATAAGAACACTAGAATTATTGAAATGCTCTTTACTCGAAGTAATGGACTGAACACCCAAAACGAACCCAAACCAAACCGATTTAACACTAACCGGCCCGACTAAAAAAATGGGTATCTTATATACTAATTTCTTAAACCCACGATCAAAGCCACTAATTAACTAATCTACGAACCTACTTATAAAAAGAAACCAACTCATCACCAAACTTTGGTCCCACCTTAAACCCGTGGCCCCCACACTTAGACTTCTCCAATCCCACATCTCGGTGGACCCATCTACTACCTCTCGCCCACTTAGCCCAATTCCAGATTTGGAATTCCGGCTCACCGGCCGCCCCCGACAACCCGCTCTCCCTCTCGACTTCGCCGGCACAACTCCCCTCGCACCCTACCGACCCTATTTCCCCAGCCCCGACCTCGAGTTCCTCTCGCTCTCTTGCCGGCTCTGTCCAACACCGGCCCCGAGCACCCCCGCTGACCCAAACCCGAGGAGGTCCCCTGACCCCCGACGCTCCCTCGCCTGGCTATCGACCCGGCTCTCCCTGTCACCCGCCCAGTATTGACGGAAAAAGGTGGAATAGAGGAACCGAACTCACCGTGGAAGAAAGGACAGCGGCTCCAACGGGTTCCTCGATGGCTCCGACGGCGACGGTAGCGATCTGTTATGGAGAAAGAACAGGACGGGGAGTGTCCCACTGAGAGATCGGAAACCAAGGAAAAGAACGAAGAAGGAAAGAGTGAGGCTTTACCGGTGGTGTACGAGGGACACCGGCGGAACGGATCTGAGGAAACAAGGGACACCGGCGACTTACCTTGATTGCGATCGACCGAGGAAGTCGATTTGGACGGAGATTGGAAGACCAATTAATTGACGGCAGTGGGTTGAAGGCAAAGTAGGCTGACCACTATATAGATACGTACGAGGGTTTTGCTAACTAACAAGATTATGATCTAATTGGGCATATCTAGATACTACATATTCTCAATAAAGATAAGCTTAATATATATGGTTTAAGTTTAGTGTTTCTCATTAAAGATAAACTTTGCTATAACTGATTTGAATAAATATCTCGGGCTTATGGGTCAAGGAACGAAACCGAAATAGAACCGGGTAAACCCGGGTATTACATACTACCCCACTTAAAGAAAGTTTCGCCCTGAAACTTACTCGAAGGACGAACAAAATTAACGGAAATTCGAAAATGGATCGATACGGAACTCGAGTTCTCACAATTATAAAAGCCGACCGTTTTCGAGCCACCACGTTGATTTTGGCCCCACCGCATATTTGATAAAAAAAAATTAATTTTTATTCATGTTATTTCATTTAATCTGATTAAATTTCTTAATATCTATTAATGTAAAAGATATAATCAAAATTTCAAAATTTGGTAAGATAATCTATCTTCTCAAAGTTTCAAATTTTAGTAAGATAAATATATCTTAATTTTTAAATCTTCTTACATTGGAATAT
Source organism: Polygonum maritimum (assembly GCA_963924305.1). Lineage (NCBI taxonomy): Eukaryota > Viridiplantae > Streptophyta > Magnoliopsida > Caryophyllales > Polygonaceae > Polygonum > Polygonum maritimum. Next base: position 38,184,600 of record OZ002730.1, on the reverse strand, counting down.
TCTCAAAGAATCAAATTTGATAAATTGCTCTATCCCTTTTATGTATAAATTATATTCACGATCAAGCTATATCTCTTTCTTAACAATATCTTTTACCATTAATTGCTGCTTAAAGTTGATAAAGTTTTTTTCATTTGAACTAGCTATCAACGTATATAGTGTTCGATTTCCTATGGGAATCAACCAACGTATATTGTGTATTTAATGCACTATTGCATTATGAGATAAAGCTCTAATTCATTTATGGATGACTTTTATATAACAGTTGAATGGAAAATACTTTCTTATCTTCAAATAAATTCTATGAACCTCAAATCATAAAAAATATACGGGTATTGTTTGTCTTATTATTAAAATTTCAAACAATATTTATTTATTATATTTTAATAAATAAAGTCTACATATTTTTATCATTTATTTCAAAATAAAATAACACTTATTTATTGTATTTGTTTATTTCAATAAATACATTATCTTTGAGCATTTAGATTTATATTGGTCCCCATTATATCATATAAATAATACAAAAATAGTATTTTCATACCAAATTACATTAAATTTTGTATTGAATATTTTAACATTATTATCTTATTTATAAAATGTCTAAAATATAACTTTAAAATATGAATTATAGTCATGCATGGCATGACGGGATAAAATTAGATAATAACAACTTTATATCTTGATAAGTGCCCGTCTTGACACGACTACCCTCACATTTTTTTTTAAATATGAATGAATGAATGAATCAATATATATTATAAAAGCCGGCCGATTTCGAGCCACCTGTTTTTCCAACTCAAATAGATAATAACAACTTTATATCTTTTATTTTCCTTAATTTTATCTTTAAAGTCATACTATCTATCCTTAATTCAAAAATCACCACATCAATATATCTATCTATCTTTAAATTGAAAGTTAATATTGAATAAAAGATAAGGACAATTATATTCACGTACATCATTCGTCTACGTTGTTAATGTTGAATAATCCAGGTTATCATATATTATATTTTGTAGTTATTTTGCATGTAGTTATGTTGTTTGTATTTATGATTAAAATTTTATCTTATAATAAAGTTATTAATTATATTATTTTATATTATATTTTAATAAGATATTTTTTTGTTCTATTCATGCATATAGAGGCAACCTATTATTCATTAAATAATATGATTAAAATAACTACATTTAATTTGGGTAGATCAAGTTGGTGCTTTGCCTACTAAACTGTAATTAAATATATATTGCATAATAATGTATTTTACTGACTATAAAATATAAGTACGTGATTTGCATAATAACATATTCTCAATCAGTCATATAAAATTAAAAAGTTTTAATATTAAATGAAACCAAATTATGTTAAAACTTTTATTAAACATTTCACATCAATATTCTATTTAATATATATCCAAAAATGTCAAAGGGCACTTGGTCTAACGGTAAGATCTCAATGGGGAGAACCCGAGGTCCCCGGTTCGCTCCTCACTGGCGACGAAGCCATAAATTTGGATTTTCAGAGCATAGCTCTCACCTGTTCATAGGTGCTCTAGGCTAGGCCGAGTAGTACTCGGGCTACCCTAATTCTCACTAGTTCAAATATATATATAGATAGATTAAAGTTCAATAGTGAACACATAAGTATTAGAGAACAAGTGAACATTTATGGGCCTTTAGATGATAATCAAATGGATGGCTTAGATTACATATACAAAATTGGTGCAATTTCAAAATTAAATCAATCCCTAAATTTTAGGAAGTGATTGATTAAGTTTAGAATTTTAGAAAAATAAAAAAAAACTGATCGGTTGTGTTCTTTTTTGGGTAAAAATTTTAGTAATTGATTTTATTTTTTATCCTATTCCCAAATTGTACCCCAATAGTCGAACTCTCCCAAATTCCTTGCTCTCGTACAATTTATCTAACCACAACAAACTTCGTATATACATTCCTTAGGTTGCTATATACAATATCCCTGTACATATATACATCTTGATCTGTAGAAATAGGTCACATAAACAATCCGACCACAAGAAATTTCGTATATACATGCCCTAGGTTGTCATATATAATATTATTGTACGTATATACATCTTGATCTGTAGAAATAGGTCACGTAAACAATTCAGCCACAATAAATTTCGTATATACATTCCTCAGGTTGTCATATACAATATTACTGCATGTACATATATACAATAATTGGCAACGTGGTGGCTTTGGCAACAGGGTGGTTTCGACTGCGCCTTCTAGCGAATTGGTGGTTCGGACGGCCGGCGCAATGGTGGTGGCCGGTGAAGTGGTTATTCCGAGCGCAATGGTGGTTCGATGTGGTGGTGAGATTAGTGTCCGGCGCAATGGTGGTGGTCAGCGAAATACAGTGGAGGCCAACGAAGTGGTGGTTCGGCGAAGTCGACACACCGGTGGCGAAGTGGTGGTTCGGAAAAGTTCGTATACATCTTGATCTGTAGGAATATGTCACATAAACAATCAAGCCACAACAAAATTCGTATATACATTCCTTATGTTCCTATATACAAAATTAATTTACATATATACAACTTGATCTGTAGAAATATGTCACATAAACAATCAAGCCACATCAAATTTTGTATATACATTCCTCAGGTTGTCATATACATTATTATTGTACGTATATATATCTTGATAAGTGGGGATAGGCCATAGAAACAATCAAGCCACATCAAATTTCGTATATACATTCCTCAATTGTCATATATATTATTATGATACATATATACATCTTGATCTGTAGGGATAGGTCACCTAAACAATCCAGCTACAACAAATTTCGTATATGCATTCCTCATGTTTGTTTATACAACATTACTGTACATATATACATCTTGATCTGTAGAAATAGGTCATAAACAATCCAGCCACAACAAATTGCTTATCTACATTCCCCAGGTTGCCATATACATAATTATTGTACATATATACATCTTAATTTGTATGAACAGGTCACATAAACAATCCAGCCATAACAATTTTAGTATATACATTTCTCAGGTGGTCATATACATTAGTTATGTAAATATATACATCTTGATATGGAGAAATAAGTCACATAAACAATCGAGACACAACAAATTGCGTATATACATTCCTCAGACCATCATATACTCAATTACCTTACATATGTACATATTGATCTATAGGAATAGGTCAAATAAAAAATTTACACATAAATTCACGACATATACTAAATCAAAACAACCATATACATAATCGAAAAAATATATACAAACATTACCTGATGTCATATTGATTTGTAGGACCGCTCGAATTGCGACGGCCGGCGTAATTTTGTATGTATTCCGGCGACTAAGAGGTGACGGCGTAATTCCTGTATTCACAAAACCTGTATTTATGATCAACTATGAAGGTCGCCGGTGAAAATTATAGCAATTGAAAAATCACAAAACCTGTATTCACGATTTTGGATCTCCGCAATGGAGGTGGCCGGTTTTTGGTAGACGGAAGCACCGAAGGTGGCCGGATTTGGAAGTCGGAATCCCAGGATGATATGGTGGCCGGCGATTAGACGGAAGCAATGGAAGTTGCCGGTTTTTGGTAGACGGAAGCAATGGAGGTGGCCGGAGTTGGAAGTCGGAAGCAATGGATGATATGGTGGCTGGCGATTTTGGAATGATGCTCGGATGATTTTCCCCGATTTTGGAACTGCCTGCATACTAGAATGGATTTGTTTTTATTTTCCAAAATTAAAATTTTGGTAGTTACAATAATGGGAGAAGCTCTCTCCTATTTTGAATTTTTTTCTCTTTTCTTATTTTTGGATATTATAGAGATTTGTTCTCTTGTTCTCTATAGGAACTTGTCCTCTATAGAACCTATCTCTATATATATATCCAAAAATCTATATCTATCTATATCTATAGAATAATACGAATCTGCCAATTACATTAATATCGTTTTTAAAATTGGGTATTTCAATTAGGTTATTATTTCCATTGCTCTTCAGTCTTCACCCATTGTTTTGACTTCCGTATGTCGTGCTTCTCTGCTCCTGCACCCCACCGTCTCCTTGCTGATAGAGTTTCGTTCGGAGATGTGGCTTCCCCCTCTTTCCCGACTCTTGGTGTTGCGCTCTCCTTCGGTTACGATTCGGCCCTTGGTCTTTCTCCATTATTGTCCAATTTTTGTACCTCACCTCCTCATGTACGCCCCCTTCTTCGATTTCCTATATATGCGCCGAATCGGCTTGCCTAGCAAGGGGCGAATGCCCGGCGACACGCCCCCTTCTCAGTTTTTTTGTGGTTTGGATTTGTGATTAGGACTGCCAATTGTCGGTTAAGCAAGCGAATCCTCGCCAATACGTTGCGCAAATTCCACAGGTTTGTTTAGCCGAGACGTGAACGAGTCATTTCATTTGGTGACTGTATGTTCAAATTGCATAGATTTAGGCTTCAGTTGATGTAGCTTGATTTGATTGCTATCTTGAAGTGGTAGGATGGATGGCATGAAAAGATGGATGTGGTATTGGTGTATCTTGTTTCTAGATGAATACATTGCAGCTCAATTTTAAGGTTCCAATTGAAAATGCAAAGCAAGTGAAATACCCAATTGCAGAGAATGCAGTAGATATCAATAATGTATGATGTTTTATAATCTTTTTAATTTTTTATTTTAGGATTGCATATACTGATTTGCCTTGAGCTTTATGTTTATGTTAATCCAGTGATCATAGGACTGGATGGCTTAATCCATCGATACAAATTTATGAAATGATGATGTCTGCATTATCTAAACACCCTTTCAATCCATAAAGACTATGAATGAATACCCTTGCTGTGATGTTAGCTTCTATGGATCTACCTGTTCCATTCCCATACTTTGAGGGGTTTGTTTGATTAGTTGAGCTAGGGTTTTAATGAATATTCAGGATTTGGTTTCTGGGTATTTAAATGTGAGCTGGTGTGAGCATGAAGAAAAGACTGGATCCAAACTTGATCAAGAATTTAAGAATAGTCAATTGAGGGGGAGTTGTTTGCAAGCAAAATTCAAGAGAAGCTTCCTGTATTATTATAATGTGGATTTAGGCTGATTGACTTTCTTGCATAGGAGAAATGCAATGCCATTATTTACCAAGTCAAACACCAAATTTCAGTTACTAATCATGTGATGAGAAGTAATTAAGAGAATTAACCTAAGACACTTAATTCTTTGTAACTGGATGGCAATAGCTTGAACTTTAGAATTGAAGGAATTCACCTAAAAATGGTAATCGATTGATTCATCTTTTCACTAGCTTTTGTTTGGAAAGTTGTTTTGAATGAGTGCGATTTGGAGCTTCTTTGGCATGGATAACAGATAGCGAAAATAAGCACTTGCCGAGGGTAGAAGCTGGTGGGTGTTCCGGATTTCAGTATGCATTTTCTCTTGATAATAAAACAAATCCAGATGACAGGTATCGCATTGTAACTAGAACATTCTTATTTGCTTACTCTTTTTAGTTGTACAGTATCCAATTCGTAATTTGTGTGGTATAGGATTTTTAGAAAGATAGTGAAATTGGTTGTGGATAATATCATACGACTTTGTGAAGGGTGCAACAGTAGATTATGCTGAGGAGATTATTCGATCTGCTTTTCAGGTGATAACCTTGCTCCTAGAATATCAAACTATTCTTTGTTCTTCTCAGTTCGTGGTCCTTTTTTTTCACATATAGAAAAAAATATCTATAAATGGTTGAATAACATGAGAATGGGGAATGGATTGACTCAGCAGACATTTAACAATGCAGGTGACTACAAATCCAAGTGCTGTAGGTGGTTGCAGTTGCAAAAGTTCATTCATGGGGAAATAAATAATATGTGATTTGGCATATTGTTTTTTATCTTCAACATAACATAAGATGGGATTGGTGTTCATTCCGACTTTTCTGACACTACATTGATTCGTTTGGAATCGGCTCTGAAGATGGTGTTAAGAGGGTATCATGTGTAATGTAGCCAAAGAATGCTCATTTTGGAAGACTCTTGATAGGTTAGTCATACTCATTGATTGCCGCTTGTATTACTACGTTTTAAGTCTTATGATAGGCTTACAGTGAAATATGTTCCATTCATCTTAAAAAGGAAGGAAATTAAGGATGTTTATACTGTATATGTGTTTCTTGTTTTCTTCAGGTGCTTTCCACAAAATTAGAACTCATGTCAACAAATGCATTTGTTTCCTTCAGGTGCTTTCCACAAAATTAGAACTCAGCACACAAGAAAATCTGACAGATTAGAACCTCACTAAATGGGCCAATTTTGAGGAATCCTGACATTTTGTCATTAGTTTCAATAATCAAGACTCCTCACTAAACTCCGCAAAACTATATAAAGATAGGTAAAACGGAAAACTGTCCCGCTAGGAACTAGGTTCGTGAGATATTTAACATGGCGAGAGAAATGTACCAAACATAAAAGATTCAATAAGTAAATACATTTTCTTATTTTATCATTGTAGTGAAAACAGAAAATATAGTCTTCAGATTTAGTACCTTGTATACAAGGACATTTGTTGGAGTATTTTACTAATTTAATAAATGGATCAATACCTTCACATTTTGTTGGAGTATTTTACTAATTGAACAAACTATGCATAATTCGAAATTCTTCTAGAGAGTCTTGACTTGCTTTATTCTTTTAAGAAATTTTAGCCAAAAAGGTCAAGTAATATATATTAACAAAATAAGTTATTTTTATTGATGAGAATTCGAATTATGCATGTTTTGTTCAATTGAGAGTTTTATTGTATCGTATTTATGAACATATTCATTAAATAAAAAATTCTTATAATATACATGTCCCATGTCCCGTATACAGGATGTCGTTTTCCTAGAATTAACAAAACTCCTGGAAAGCTATTGTTCGCACATTACAAAGCAACACAACGTAAGCTTACGTTCAAGGCCCGTCCAACGGACGGGCACGGCTGGTTAGTAATTAAATTTAAATATACAAGTCGTGCATACGGGTACAACTAGTTTATTCTAATATATGATGCGTGGGAGGCTAGAACAAAGTAGGGTCGGGACTTTGGACCCAAAAAACCAAACAACCGAACTGAACCGAACTAAACCGAACCTCTCGGTTCGATTTGTTTCGTGGAAAAAATAGGATGGAAAGATCTCGGTTCGGTTCTTTGCATTATTTTGGGACCGAAAATTTGAGAATACAGTACCCGTATTTTTTATTTGGGAAATTCCGCCCGGTAACCACGAGGTTTTGCAAATTCCGCGTGGTACCCAAAGGTTTTCGGTATTCCGTGTGGTAACCACGAGGTTTTGCAGATTCCGCGTGGTAACCTTGGTCTATTATAAAAAAGTTAAAGTAATATAAAAACTTACCCATCCTTTCTTTTTAAATTACACAAATCACCCTTTTTTAAGTTTTTGTTTTTAAAACTATCTAATCTATTTTTATAAAACACCTAACTTCATAATTTTAGTATTATATTTTTTTATCTACTCTTTTTCCATGAAACTATATATTGTTATTTTACAAAATCTTATATTTTTAATTATTATTAAAAGAACCACATTTTTCAAATTTGTATAAAAAAAATAGTTCTTTTTTTTCAAATTAACAAAAGCATAACTAATTTTTAAAAAACTACCATTTCTTATTAACAAAATATAAACTTGAACTTTGTTAATAGTTGATCCTTTAAGAGGGTGTTCTTTAAAAGTTGGTGCATTAGTTCAAGTAATTTGTTTTTAAAATAAAATAAAATTGTTTTTTCTTAACATAATGTACATATATCATGACATTAAAAATGTGTAAACATTATAGGCTTTTTACGACATGTACAACTTTAGGCATATTTTTTGTATTTATAATAAATTAACATTTAAAAATAAAATATGTATTAACTAATACTTCTCACTAAGTATTTTAAGAAAATAGATTTGATAGTTTTGTTGAAAAAACCTATTTAAACGATACTTCAAATTAGGTATAATAAATTGTTTTTTGATTTTTTCAACAAACCTATCAAATCTATTTTAATTTTTTAATACAAATTTGAAAAATGTGGTTCTTTTTTTAATAATTAAAAACTTTAAGATTTTGTAAAATAATAATATATAATGTCATGGAAAAAGATTAAATAAAAAAAGATATATATATATAATAATAAAATTATAAAGTTAGGTGATTTATAAAATAGATTAGATAGTTTTAAAAAAAAACTAAAGATGGGGTGATTTGTGTAATTAAGTAGAAAGTATGGGTAATTTTTTATATTACTTTAACTTTTTATAATAGACCAAGGTTACCATGCGGAATCTGCAAAACCTTGTGGTTACCACACGGAATACCGAAAACCTTTGGGTACCACGCGGAATTTGCAAAACCTCGTGGTTACCGGGCAGAATTTCCCTTTTTATTTTTAGAATACCCCAAATCCCAATTAGCCATAGCAGAGCCCTCGTCGGCCTTCCCCTTTGCCCTTTCGCAGTTGGCAACTTCGCAGTCGCACTTCCCCTTTCGCGGAGCCGCCTGCCCGTCGTTCCCGAGCCCTCGTCGGCCGCGAGTCGCCGGTCGCCGGTCTCCCCTCCTTGCGAGTTGTCACGCCGCCAGCCTGCCAGTCGGTTGTCCTCACGCCTCCGCTGCCTCCTCCAGGTACAGTCACTCCTTGCGAGTTCAATCTTTAACTTCTGTGAACCAGAATGAACCACAAGTGTACATAGTGAAAATCTCTTCTCTGTGTTGTAAAACTGTTATAAACACCTGTATAGATCAATAGATGTATATAATTGATAAATTCTTATATGTCCAAGCATTGTGCAATTACTGCAATCCATCCATATACTAGTCATTACGCCTAATGGTGTAGAGGTCGAATCCGCAACGAAAACTGTTAAAAAATATCACCAAGAGACGCCGTCGTTTTGCTTTTCAATCTTTCACGATGAAACCTAGCTCAATTCGGGTGTTTTGCTTCATAGGAGTTTGAACTTTTTCAGCTTAGCATCACCATCAGATCCTTGAAGGTTTCTCTCATTTATCTGCTGTTGCACAGTTAACATGGAACCCGTTCCAAATTCAAAATCCGACGAAACTCCGGAGCTCGACCTCTACACCATCCCCTTCACCTCCGGTATCTCTCCCCAAACCCTAACCCTAGATTCCCCAATTGCCTCTCCTCCTCTGCCATTCTTCTGATTTCCTTCGCTTTTTTCCACCTTTGCAGGTTGGTTCTCATGGGACTCCATCCACGAGACGGAGAGATCTGCGCTGAGGGAGTTCTTCGACGGCTCCTCCTACTCCCGATCCCCGAAGATCTACAAGGAGTATCGCGATTTCATCATCTCCAAGCACAGGGAAGACCCGTCTCGTAAGCTCACCTTTACCGAGGTCCGGAAGTCGCTCGTCGGCGATGTCTCCTTGGTCCGGAAGGTCTTCCTTTGCTTGGAGTCATGGGGGCTTATCAACTTCAATGTCTCTTCTCTGGAGCCCGTGGAAGAAGACGAGATGAGAGTGAGGGTGGAAGATGGGGTTCCGATTGGGGTTAAGGTTGTTGTGGCGCCTAATTCTCTTAAGCCTATGCCGGTTCCGCCACCGCCTGCATCCGTGGTTGTCGGAGGGAGAGGTGCTCGTGTTGGCAGCGCTGATTTGCCCGGGTTGGGCGACGGGAACGGGTTCAATTTGCTGCCTTTGGCCTCGTATTCTGATGTTTTTGGGGAGTTGAAGAGAGCAGAGGGGTTGGTGTGTGGGAATTGCAAGGAGAAGTGTGATTCCAAGTATTATGAGAGTGCCAAGGTATTTCTTTCTGATCTTTTTTTCCAGTTTAATTAGCGTAGTAATACAAAGTTCAGGTCAAAAGGTCTTTGTTTTGTTCTATTTTGGTTCCTGGGTGATGATCTTGAGCTTTTTGTTTTGCTTTCTTGGAGAGGGTTTAGGAGGATATAGCAATTGTTTGATCAGCTAGCTGAAGGTTTTGATAAACTAAGATTGTCCACTGATATAGTGCATTTAGTTCCTTTAGTAAACTATATTGCAGGAAAATAAGATGTATATATGTCCACTAATGTGTTTTTAGTATTGCAGGATAATTGTGTCATCTGCACGAAATGCTTTGAGAAGGAAATATATGGGGAAGGTAGGACTGGGGAAGATTTCAGCTTAAATGAATGCACAGATAAGAATAGTGATCATGGAGTTCAATGGACTGAAGCAGAAACTTTGCTTCTTTTGGAGTCTGTCTTGAAACATGGTGATGACTGGGATCTTGTTGCTCAGAGTGTTCATTCCAAGACAAAATCCGAATGCATTTCAAAGCTTATTGAGATGCCTTTTGGGGAGCTCATGCTGGGTTCTCAGGGCAAGGTTTCATCTAAAGGCATAATGAATGTTAGTAGTACTGTTGAAGAAATGAAACGTACCAAAGATGATCACGGTGAGACAGATAGAATGGAGGATTCTGGCCATGAACAGATAATACAGAAAGAAAATGGAGAACAAAATGGAGATGCTGAAGACCAGATTCCTCTCCGAAAGAAGAGACGGATTGATTCGTCACATCCTGATCGGCCAATGATAAAGCAGGTTGGGAACTATTTCAGTCCTACACTGTAATTATGGCCCAGTTCTTGGTTGGTAACGTTATAGTACAGTTAACATCCTTTTGAGCTCAAGAGAAGCTCTTGACCTTAATGTGATAATGATCAACTGTGATCATTAAGTCCAAAAAAAAAATGTAATATCTTATCTGCTAGGCAATTAGACTATGTCCAAAATAACTGGTTATGAATTAGACTTACTTTTCATGTGTGCTGTATATCGTTTCTACATATTTGATGAATACCTTAAGGTGGAAGATCTACTAAGTCTCTGCTTTTTCTTAGGTGGCTCTTATTTCTGATATGGTTGGCCCGAAAGTTAAAGCTGCTGCAGTTGGTGGTGCCGTCTCAACGCTATGCAACGGAAACCCCTTCCTGGAGCAGATATTTTTTTCTGAAGATGTTGTTTCAGCTGATGGGCTGCTATCTGGAGATTCGAATATGGAACTAGATAGGTCATTTAGTTCATGTTTATTACAATTCTTTTCTCGACTTCTTATTTTTGTACATCCATCACATTGTACTGATCTCTCAATGTTTTCAGGCCATCCTCTTCAATGGATTTAGAGGCAAACAATAATGTGGGTCCTTCTGGTAAGTAAACCTTCAAATCCTTGTCAGGCTCTTCTTGTCCATGCCTTAATCCTTGTATAATATTGTGGTTTTTTTTATTCTTGGGGTTTGGATGAGGTTGGCAAAGAGGGGATTAGCCATAATGTATCATTTATTGCAGTCTTCACTCTTCAGGTATACAAATTAGTCTGTTTGATGCATTGGTCGTTGACTCATTGCAAAGTGATAGGTCACTAATGGAACTCATACGTATTACTTTTCGTATACTAAGTAATAGTCTTAAGTTCTTAGTAGTTATTAATAATGTTTTGCAGGAGGGGATGAAAATGAACCAGAAAAGGATGCCATTCCTCTTCCTCTGCGAATGAGAGCCGCAGTAGCTACAGCTCTTGGTACAGCCGCTGCCCGTGCTAGATTAATGGCCAATCAAGAAGAAAGAGAAATGGAACTCTTGATTGCAGCAGTTATTGAGACTCAGGTACCTGCATGTATCCTTTTTACAAATCAGTAGTAGTTACCGGAATTTCATCCATATATCAGCCTGCTTGTCGTTGGTCTAATTACAAAGTTTGCCTCACTTGTTAAGCAGTTGAAGACATTGCAATCCAAAGTGAAGCATTTTGATGGTCTGGAGGAGATTATGGGGAAGGAACATGATGAACTACAGGAACTGAAAGAGTGTGTTGTCGCAGAGCGAATGAGTGTGTTAAAGAAGATTGTTAGTTCTGGGATATCTAGATGAATAAATCACATTCTTATGTTTGATCTTAACTTGTTATGATGTAAGATTGCCATATCTTAAAGAGTTGATATCAATAGTTCATGCAAACTCTTAGTTGCTTGCAGTTTGCGAGTATTGTGCTTGTTTGACATGAGCTAATGAGGCAACTATAAAGATCTTCAGTGTAATTTCCTGATGTTGGGTTAATCATGTGATTATGTAGATCCTGCCGTTGGGAGCTGCATTATTAGCTTCGTTGTTATACCTACATTCTTTTGGTAAGAATGTGAATGCATCTGAAGAGCTTCAATATATGAATGAACCAAGTTTTTTGTTAGATTGCTGGAGGTGTTATCCTCTGGTGCTGACATTCCAACTTAATTCGGATTCGTCCTATCCAATCATGCTGCATTTATCTTCTCCTCAGCTGTCTTATTGTTTATCTTCTCCTCAGCTGTCTTTTGATGCTGGACCGGACGGGTCAAACCCCGAACCGGGTTAAATTCAGGCCTGACCCAGCTCAGAGTCAGGCCCAATCTGCTCGTATTCACGTGAAAAGGGAATAAGCAACCAACTTGTTTTTTTTTTTGGTTGAGGGCACTGCCCATGAGAGTCGAACCGATGACCTCTGGGTACTACCCTTGGAGGCTTAACCGTTTTGACTAAATGCCCGAAGGCATAAGCAACCAACTTGTGAAACAGGAAGACAGATAACCTGCTTGCTAGCCAGGGTTTGGAAAGGGAATCGCCTCCAAATCAGGATTTGAATTTCCATATATTTATCCCACGATATAACCCCTCGTCACCTATGTTACACGGAAACGAGGAAACGAAACGAAACGGAAACGGGGAAATGGCCGTTTCCGAGTTTCCGGGGAAACGCTACTAGTTTGCCGTTTCCGGGTAACATAGCTCATTACACAGTTTGGAGTTCATTCTCTGAACAAATTGGGCAGCTTTCAACGTTGTTGCTATGTTCGGGGATTTGGGATAACATAGCTCATTACACAATTTGTTCAAAACCTCAAATTGCCATGTTTTTGCAAGAGAGGAGTCATATTTTTTATCAAAATTTTTTTTTTTCGAATCTATACTATATATTAAAGCCGGAGAATTTCGAGCCTCCACGTTAATTCTGGCTCCACCACATGTTAAATTCATTATAAATCAATTATCTATTCTCATATGTATCCTATTTATTTACCATTTATTGACATATCAAAATAATATCTATATCCATAATCTATTATAATAATTTTTTGATATCTATCAGAATAATATAAAAAAATTAACACAATTAACAACAATATTGATTGAGCACAATTAAATACCATGTACGTTATTTTGATAAGTTAATTAAACACGTGGGACACTGTTTATGTAATCTTTCGTTCAAATTCAGGAATTAACGTGCACATTAGTTTGATCAAGCCGTCGTGTTATATACCATGCCCGTCGCGATCAAGCCGTCATGTACTATATATTAAAGCCGAGGAACTTCGAGTATCCACGTTAATTCTGGTCTCACTTTATTTAACAATTCTTAATGTTTTATTTTTCTTAATTATCTAATCTTTAATTTTATTTTATTTTCTTACCCATCTAATATCTATCTTTGAAGGCATGCTATTTATCTTTAAAATTTTCTTAATTATCTAATTTAAAATTTTATCTTTATTTTTACTCATCTAATATCTATCTTTCAATCAATATTATCTATCTTTAAAATTTATTTTTGGATATTCTACTATGTGTACGGGCTCATATAGAGATGATTAATAGATTTTATCATTATACCATGCCCATCGTGCCATCTAATAGATAATATTAGAGAGCAAATATTTTAGATAATCTATATCCATAATCTATCAAAATAATTTTTTGATATCTATCAGAATAATATCAAAAAAATTAACACAATTAACAACAATATTGATTGAGCACACAATTAAATATCATGTACGTTATTCATCAAATACCATGTACATTGGATTTGTTTTTTTCCTTTCATTAGGGTACGTTATTTTTGTCTTATACGTTGAAATCCCATGTACATTGAAAAATTATTATTAATTGTGTCCCGTACAGGATACGGGTAATAATCTAGTATTTTTTATTTTTTTATCAAATTAATGTAGTTTGAAAAGCTTTCAGTATATTCTTTCCTCATTATTATTATTATTATTTTTTGGTGAAGTCCATCTATATTATTTTAAATCTTTTTTTGGGTCGAAGGTCATTATTTAACATGACTCTTACTAAATTCAATCAAACTCATGAGTTGACTTTGGCTGTGCTTGTCAAATGTCAATGTAACTTGATTTTCGGCATCAATGGAGGGATGGCCTAGACGTGGTAATTCGTTAATAAAGCACGTTACGGGCAGCTGCATGATTTCGGCTGAAATAACATGTACGCACTTTTTTTTTTTTTGGTTGAAATAACATGTACGCACATTTGTGTCTACTCCCTTCCCACCATTTCATTTTAAACTTAAAAACCAAGGTAATGAAAACTTTAAAATCAAGGGAATGAATGCTCTTTTTGGTCAATAATATTAAAAGACCTCTCTACCGTATATACACCGACGGAACGGAGGATTCGATTTTATAAGTAGGGTGCATTAAGCTTAATAAAAAGTAAATACCCCAAACCTAATAGGAAGAAATATTTATTTATTAAATTGACAAAAAGAATCATATACAACCATAAAGAAAAGAATAATTGGTTACTATATCAACTTATCAACTTAATCATAAAAAAAGAATTATTTAATAATTGGTTACTACAACCTTCCCACCATTTTATTTAGGCTTTTGATTTATTAACAAAGTCAAACTTTATCAACTTAATACTATATTATATATATATTTATAAAATCACGGTGGGTTATAGCTAGAGGTGTCAAACGGGCCGGGTCGGGTGGATTCGGATTCGGTCTTTTCGGGTTCGGGTTGAGTGCGGGTTCGGGTCAATCGGGTTACAGGTCAAGTCGGGTCGAGTCTTGACAAGTTATTGTGTGGGTTCGGGTCAACCTAACAGGTCAAGAATTTGAATTTTTAAGAATTATTAAAATAATATTATGATTAAATAATAATTCTTAATAATAAAATACTATTTTTAATAGATTTTTATAATAATATTTATTTATAATAGTTTCTATAATAAAATATGTTATAATATTTAAAACAAAATATATTTATTCTACATATATATAAAACATCGGGTGGTCGGGTCGGGTTCGGGTTTCAACCCAATCGGGTTCGGGTTAATCGGGTTCGGTTTTTTCCTTTGCTCGCTACTATTCAGGTCGGGTTTCAACCCAAAAATTTCCGGTCGATTCGGGTCGATTTTTTGGGTCGGGTCAGGTTTTGACAGCTCTAGTTAGTTATAGCCTATCTCAACTCACCCTCCCCTCCGTCCCTGCTTATACATGTAACTAGTACAAACCCCGTACCAGGTACGGGTAATGTAAATATAAAACCGAATTAATCGATTTGAGATCGAATTTTGATACGAATACGCTTTAACTCGGGAACTTATAATCCAAATCCGATAGACCAAAGTCCGAACCTGTCGACCTATATATATACTTTTATTCATACAATTTTAATTCTAAAATAGTTCTATTCAAATTTATATTATTAATGAATAACTATTGACACATGTGAATTTTTTTCACTATTCTTCAATATTCAATAATGACAAAAATGTATACTAATTAATAAGAAAAAAAATTAAAAGAATATGAAAGAAAATCATTTAAATTTCCTTATTCGTATAAGGATATATAATTGAGTAAGATATTAAGTATACATAAGGAAATTGGATAAGATATCAAGAAGATATATAAGTTATTTTTTGAAAATCAATGCAACAAATGAAATCATTATTTTATTCAGGGTTGATGACATGGCTCAAATTTTAACAAAGACTTGGGTTCCGCTTTATACTGTATTATACTAGTAGATATGTAGTATGATTTTTTTATGATTTATATTTATATTTTTAAATTATATTATTACAACAATTGGTTACTATATTGTATTTATGTATTTTAATTTACTATATAAAATAATCATTAATTTGATTAACAATTTCGCTTCAATAATTTTATGAAAGGTTTTCATCTATTTTCATTAATTCATTAATCACATTACTCATTAAATTGATTAATTTCCCAAGTGATATTAATGAAATATTGTATAAATGGTTGTCATTTGTATTCAATAATATATTTATGGGAATTGATCAATGAAATCTAAGGAAAGAAATGATAATAAAGCTCGTGTGCTTGATCGCGTCATATCAAGAGTTGAGATCTCGCGCGCAAGTTGGGAAAAAAAGAATTTTTATTTTTTCGGAAACAAAATGTAATAAATGAGTGAAATGACTGTGTACTTTCACTTAGCTTGATTGTGTGTTTACGAATAACATGACTGTGGAGAATCTCACACGTGTGAGATTCTCCATGAATGTGTTATATTGAATTTGCAAAATGTGATGAGAATGTGTATCTTCTCTTAACTTGATTGTACCTTTTTTTGGTCGGATGGTGCAATTTGAAATGACATGAATGTGCGTTTACCATTAATACCAATGTGCATGCTCTAAATTGCATTATGTGTTTTTTTCTTTTTCAAACAAGTGTGTAATTGACAAATGATTGTGCCTTTTTCGAATAAGATGACTATGTATTTTCACTTAACATGACTACGCCTTTTTAAATAACATGATTGTGCATCCTCTATATATCATTGTGTGTTTCATATGAGTGTGTAATTGACAAATGACTGTCCCTTTTTCATATAAAATGACTGTGTACTTTCACTTAAAATGATGGTGTATTTATACTTAACACGATTGTGCATGCTTCTATAAATCATTTGATTGATTATAGTTGTAGTGATTTATATTTGAACAACCCCTCATATGGAGCATATAGACGGATAACATTGTCAAACAAATTATTAAAACTAAGACATTCTGTATATTTTATATCAAAAAAATTAATTGACGAAACTATAGACATAAACACAAACATATAATAAAAAAACAAACTAATATGAAACTACCGGTCCGGGCAACGCCAGACGTAGATGGCTAGTTTAATGTAATCGTGAATCCAACACCGAAGGATTTAATTGTAATTATTAAAATCAATATTAAACTCATACATTCTATTTTGAACATGTTTTACATTTCGTGCGAAATGAAAAAGTCTTACATTGGAAACGGGGCATTATTGTGAACACCATTTATTCTAGCATGTGCAATTTGTCACTTTAAATACAAAACCATGTTGTTTATCATTTCATCTGCTTGCTACCTATAAGCAATCAATTTCTGACAAGATTTTTTTTTTGTTTAAATTCTGCATTCTTCGTTTGGCTTCTTTCTCATTCAATACACTTTTGCTTCCTGCAAGAAGAAAAGGAAGTTTTCCTCTACCTCCATTATGGACACTTCAAAACCAAGGTAATTTTTCATTATATGCACTCCGTTTTAGTAGTTGCATTACGGCTTTATTGCCGGCTGCTTCATGGTATTGAATCATTTGTTCTTCCTTGATCCAGGAGCGAATCTTCTGACTCACCGAAAAAGGGTTTGCCCCATATGAATGTTGCACGACAACTAAAGAGCTCAAACCCTAGAGGATTTGGATCATCGAGCCCTACATCTCCTCTAACCAATTCTGCAAGGATTCCAAAGGAGAGAGCTCCTAAGATACCAGACCGAAAGTCGCCCAGAAGCCCACTTATTCCCGAGGTATTATTATTATTATTAACATTGAACTGGACAATTAATGGAAGATTGCTTGTTAAATGATTTTTATCAAACTAGCTAGATTATCGCCCGTATAATAACATTTTTTTTGACGTATTATTTATTTAATAAAAGAATGCATAATAGTATTATTAGAAACTAGAAATTAGATATTGATATTGATATTATTTAATTTATCTGAAATCATTACTTGATGTTAAGAATAAATTTAAATTTAAAATTTATATAACATGACTTAAATTAAAATCATAAATAACATATTATCATTTTATTCCAAAATATATTTGAGCAATTAAAAAATTCATATGTGATATGATATGAAATATTTTATTGACATATACATATTTTCATAATAAATAAAATTTTTATATGATGGTAAATTTAAGTTAATTATGACTTATTTACATAAATATTATAGAATAGATTTTTATCAGTAATAATATTTTTTAAAGAAAAAGAATACTTTAATAGATCTTATAAATTTATAATTTATTTAATAAAAATAGAGTTATAGATCAATACAATTTATAAATGAACATTATAATACAAATTTAGTTTATGTAATTTTTAGATATTTCTCGAACGTATATTTAGATATTTTTACTTAAATTATAAATTTATGGGATAAAAAAAGATTGATAAAAAGTATGGAAAATATATAAGATTACAAAAAGGAATGTCTAAACAAATTGTTGAAAAAGATAGATATTAGGTGGAAAAGATAGAAATTAGAAAAAGGAAGAAGATATATAGATGATAGATGATTAAAATGAATAAGCAAGACTTTAGAAATTATTTTCTAAAATAAATTTATTAACATGTGGTGGAGCCAGAATTAACGTGGAGACTCGAAAAGTCTCGACTTTAATATATAGTATAGATATATTTAGCTGGACTGAGATTTTATAAAACCATTTTTTTTTATAATGTGACTTTAGGGCCTTAAGCACATTATAAGAAGTTTCAAACAAAATGATTTCAATAGATTTGATTTTATAGGATTTTTGGAATATTTAAAAGGGTCTGTTATTTCCCTTTTAAGATTTAGTTTCTAAATTGAGTATGTTTATTATGTGTCCTTAAGACAAAAAGTTTATAAAAAGAATTGGAAATGATTTTTAACATCCTCACACTTCTCATGCAAAGCATAAATGTGTAGAACATCACATTTGCTTGTTCTTCATGTCTATTCTTAAGAAAATGACGTACTTAAGGTTTGTTAAGATGCCATCCAACATAAAATTCATCATGTGTACGTTCCGTAACATTAAAATTTAAAATGCAATATTTCGACGTAAATCCTTCATAAGACCTTTAGTGTAATATTCTTTATTCACTTAACTAAATATATATCAAATTAATATTAGAACAAAAGCTAGCAAATTATTTGGATCACATGCGAAATAAAAGTTAAGTGTAAATACAAGTAAAATTGTATCCTAAATCATCAAAAGTGTATCATGAAGGATCAAAAGTACATTCTTAAATAACACTATTACGATATCTTGTACAACATTAAAGGTGCATCCTAAAACATCAAAAGTGCATTCTTGATATGAATACACTTTTTCTACACTTTACAACGTATTTTTGCACACATCCAAAATTATATTACTCATAATTTATATGATGCAACTTATCCACACTCCTTAGATATACATGTATACAAAGTCTTAGTTTTAAAATCATATTAGGCCTAAATTAACCTATCAATTTTTTAAAATTTTATATTATGAATTTTAAGCTAAAATTACATGTATGTCTGTGTACTTGTTCACAATATAAATATAATGTATAAACTTTTTTCTGATATTAATTTGGGAGTTATTACAGTAATTATTTAATCAAATTCAACACAAACCTTACACAGAAAGTGTAACGCAAGATTTGTGCTAACAAAATATCTGATATAATATGCATTTCTTTATAAGACAAGAAACGACACTACATCAATCTACGTAGAAACAACGCTTGAATTTTCCGGGACACCAAAGAGCACTTATTTTTTGGGCTTTTATGCAGCTAAACACACATTTAGGGCCCTGTTTGGACGCCCCGAATGTACAGAATTCATCTTGGATTAAAGTAAACACTAGTGTAGTAACCAAATGATGCCCCTTTCATGATCTAATTTTTTTGCCCTATTATAACCTTATGACAGAAAAGGCGCCCGAATAGAGTGGCCGAGTTCGAAACACAAATATCTGAGCTACAAGAAGACCTCAAAAAGCTAAAGAAAGAACTGATTGCTTCAAAAACATCCAAGGAAGAACATGAATCCATTGCAAAAGATCTACAACAACAACTCGCTGAGCTCAAAGACCGAGCTATCGAGTCCCAACTCGATATCATCCAAAGGCAACAATCAGTTGATGCATTAACACTTGCATCCGCCTTCAATGAGATCCAAATCCTCAAGAAACAGCTTGAAATGGTAACAAAATGCGAGGATGACGAACCTGAGGTCCAAGGTTTGAAGGTAAGCCTCGGTGATACCCTTTTTGTTATGGAGAACACGAAAACCGAGTTGGAGTGTTGCAAGGAGTCCGAAGCTCTAGCTCAAGGGCTTGTTAAGGAAAGATTAGTTCAATTGGAAGAAGCAAATCAGACTGTAAATGCTCTTAGAAATGAAGGAATGAAAGCCATGGGAGATTACGATTCTGTTGCATCGGAGTTAGAGGACTCGAAAGCACGAATCGCCATTCTGGAAGGCATAGTGAACAAACTACAATCCCATGAATCCGAAATGGTATCAGAAGATCATCAGAAGGATGTGGACGAGCTCATGAATTTGAGGTCGGAGGTGGGGAGACTCAAAGCTACTCTTGAGGAGCAAAAGACAAATCTCATGGAAAAGGAAACTGTGTTGGAAGCACCTTGCAAAGTTGGTATTTGGGAAATATTGTTGAAATTGCCATGCTTTTGAAACAGAAAAAAATTCCGTCCTTTGGGAAAATTTTCTGATTTTTTGTAAAATAAATAGGGGAAATCTTTATATACACAAAATATTTTCTTCGCGCATAGAAAATCTCACGCTTTATGAAGCATTTCGCTTCACGACACAAGACATCGACGGTTACCCGGAAGAATCGAAAATGAGGTGCAAAAATTCATGTTTCACAATGCGTGACGCTTTACGAAGTGCGCACGATCCTTCTCAATTATAATACTTGAGTAAAAAGTTATGAATGTTTGAAGATTTCATGGGTCCGGAGATCTTAGACTCGGGAACTGGCGGCCATAGTACCCAAAAATCGAGAACCGAGACACAAGACCCCAAGAATGGAGACCGGACACGAGATCCCAAGACCCGAGACCTTAAGACTTGAGCTTTGGGATATGAGACCTGAGATCCCGAGGATCCGTCGACTCAAGGACCCGAGACTCAACGAACAGAGGACCCCAGACCCGAGCACCCGAGACCTAAGACCCAAAACCTGAGCACCCGAGACCCCTTACTCAATTTTTGAAGTATGTCAAATCTTCAACTGTTCATAACTTTTTAGTCATTTATCACAATAGAGCTGATAATGTATCAAATCGAAGGTTTCAATGAGAGCAACTTATAAAGTTAAAACAAATTTTGGATTTGAGAATGAATACTATTCAAAATGCATCACACATCATGAAGCTTAAGTTTTTACCACGTGTAATGCATCTAGGAGTCAATGTCTCAAAATGTTTTGTCATGTGTCATGTCTATAATAAAATAATCCATGAAACCCTCCTTTATTTAATAAGAAGTAATCTTGTTATAGATATGAATATTTAACAAAAATTGATCTTTTCACTAATTAAAATAAAAAAATATGATAATATAGGAAAGTAATTTTTGAAATATAATTCTAAATTTGTTTTTAATAAATAGAATATATGTTTGAAATATAATTCAGATTTTTTATAATTTTTAAATATAATTTTGATTTAAAAAAAAATCTTGACTACTTATATTTATATGATTTTCTATCTAATTTAATAAAAAAATGATCTTTCCATTTAAGAAAAAAATAAGATAAAACCATAAAGTAATTTTGGATATATAATCCTGAATTGTTTTTTTACAAATATAATATATCTTTGAAATATAGTTCGGATTTTATGAACAAGTAATCTAGACTAATCTATATGTATAAAATTATTTATTACAGGGTTCCGTACATGATAGTTAAACTAAGACTTTACACGTACCTTTACCTCTGCTTAATTAGCTTATAGATTTACATATAGTAGGACACTCTAGTATAGGACTTCACACAGAAATAACAAGCACGTTGAGATAAGCTGACAAATTAAGTTAAACCGAACGTTAATGCGTCAAAACTACGTAATGGCTTCACCTATGTTGGCTTCCTATTACATAACAATAATGGTCATGTTTTACGATGTGGTCGATCCAACTTAAACAATATGTCTGTAGTTCAAGTTGAAGCTTCCTCTTTTCTTGAGGCTCTTAAAACTATCAATTTAACGGGCTTTCATAATCTTATTATTGAAGGTGATAATCTTAGGCCATGTTTGGTAACATTGTCGGAATCGGATTGGAATCAAGAATCAGAATGGAATCAAGAATCGGAATGAAGCATCTCATAGACATGTTGTTTGGTATACTATTAGAATGATCCATTCATAATAATTATGGTTTAAAATTCTTAAGATTTAGGGTTCTTAATTATGATTTAAGGGTTTATGACTTAAATTATAATTTAAGGTTGAGTTTTAGGCTCCAAGATGAACAATTATAATTCTTGGAATGGATTATACCTGCCATTTTTTGCTGGAATCAAATTAACCTGCAGCCTTAGAATGAGCCATTGCTGGTGATGTCGCTCTTTCTAGCCAGGTTTTGTAGGTTGTATGATTGTTAGATTGAGTCGTTTATATTTGTTTTGTTTCTTTATGCATATGATTTTGGTTATCTTTCGAGAGTCGGAATCTATGTGCTTGTTTGTTTGTTCTTGTAGGTTTTGGAGCATTGAGGAGGAGTTTTCTGGTCTTTTTCAAGTCTTTTAGGAGGTGTAGTTAGAGGTGAAGGTGTAGCTAGGAGAGGAGTCAATCCAAGTGTTCAAGATGGTGTCAAGGTGTTCAAAGAGTTGGTGTGTTTGAGGATTTGAAGAGTTTCAAGTGATCAAGTTGTGTCAAAAGTTAGTGTACCCTTGGTGGAAGTTGTTCTAGAAGGCGATGGTTTTTAAGCAGGGACGTAAATGAACCGAGCCGTTAACGAGATATTCGGTGTTCGGCTCGGTGAAAATTCGATTGTGTTCGACTCGATTTGTAAATGAGCCGAGCCCAAACAACTCGAAAAGATAAATGAGCCTTACCCGAACACATGAAAACTCGATTCATTTATTCATGAACAAGCTTGACTATATGTTCGTGAAAAATTTCGTCCAAATATTCATAAATATTCTAAAATATACATAATACTGTTAGATTTTTTTAGTAAACTATTTTTCATAACCATATATATCATGTACACATATATAATTGTTTTTTTAACTTTTCTTTTTATCTAAAATCGTAAAAGATATAACCTAATTATTTGCATTTAATTATATGGAAACATGCTAGCTCGATTAGTTTGCTCCCAAACAAACTAGATGAACGGTTCGCGAACCAAGCTCGACTCGGCTCGGTTCGATTACAAACCCATTTTTAAGGTGTTAGAAGATGTCTAAGAAGGTCAGGGACTTTCAAGGAAAGAATTTGAAGTAGAAGCCAAGCTTTGGGACAAGTTTCAAGAAGAGAAGAAGACAATTGCAGTGCAAACCGGTCGGTTACGACCCTCTTAGGGTCTGTACCGAGCGTATCCAGCAAAAGTCAAATCCCGCCATTCCTACCTAGAGGATGATCGGTACTGAGCGGTTGGCCGGGTCGGTAGGGATGA
The DNA here is from genome assembly GCA_963924305.1 of Polygonum maritimum. Lineage (NCBI taxonomy): Eukaryota > Viridiplantae > Streptophyta > Magnoliopsida > Caryophyllales > Polygonaceae > Polygonum > Polygonum maritimum. Next base: position 38,161,033 of record OZ002730.1, on the reverse strand, counting down.
TTCTTGGCGCCCAAGGAAGGCTTTTATTAGGTGTTTTATTTATGGAACCTCTTAGATATTATCTTGTTTCTTTATCAGAACATCCTAGTTGGTATTTAAATGGCCCTTGGGGTGCCTCTAGGCATTATCAATCAACAACAACAACAACAACAACATATACCTAGGGAATCCCGCAAAAGCAGGATCTGGGGGGTCAGGGTGGGGGCATTCCAGACCTAGATGAAATGCGCCCTATACGACCCAAAGGACAACGACCGGACCACTCAACAAACTACTACAACAGGCTAAAAATTAAGATAGAGAAAAAAGAAGAAACGAAAAAGAAAAAGAACTAACGGCTAACAAAAGATTACAAAACTCCCTTCGGCAACACCATCACGTTGACTAGCTGTCTGACACGCTGATCTTCTCCCTCCACCTCTCTCTGCACTGAGCCAACTCCTCTGAAATCCCTAATAGCCTGAGATCCTGACTTATGTTGTCCATCCAGCGCTTTTTCGGACGGCCTCTATCCCTCCGGAACACCCTTAAATCCAACCGCTCGCATCTCCTCACTGTTGCGTCTGGGCTCCGCCTCGGAACATGTCCGAACCAACGCAGTCTCGCTTCCCGCAATTTGACTCCTATGCTCGCCACCTCAAGCTTGCCTCTGATTTCCTCATTTCTAATCTTGTCCATCCTCGTGTGGCCACACATCCACCTATTTTCTACACATTTATGTTTTGCATGAGAAGCGTGAGGATGTTAAATATCATTTCCAATGCTTTTTATAAACTTCTTGTTTTAAGGACACATAATAAACATACTTAATTGTGTGAAATATATAATAGACCCTTTTAAAAATTCCAGAAATCCTATAAAATGAAATCTATTGAAATCATTTTGTTTGAAACTTCTTATAATGTGCTTAAGGCCCTAAAGTCACATTATAAAAAAAATGGTTTTATAAAATCTCAATCCAGCTAAATATATCTATACTATATGGTTTTATAAAATGGTTTTATATAAAAAAAATGGTTTTAAAAAATGGCCCTAAAGTCTCATCTCTACGACCGCAAGCACTTTGAGAGGATTTGGAAGACAATTTGAGTGTTTTTTGAGAGAGGAGAAACTTGTGGTGCAAGCAATGAATTTTCTATTCTAAGTTCTTCTCTTTTAATTCGAAAGTTTGTTTCTTTAGTGTTACTTATGTCTTCTCAAATCTTTGTGATTGGGATTTGCATGATGAGTTGTGAGTAGTCCACTTTTCTTGGGTTGGGGTAAAACCCAACAAGGTTATGCATGCTAAAGTATGAATCTTTGATAAAAATCATTCTTTTAATCTCTATCTTTTATCCTCTTTGTTTGGGATTTAATTCATTGATGAAAGTTGAAGCATGTTTATAATTGAATTGAAAGATTAAATTGTGAATTTGAATAATATTTGAGTTTTGAAGCGAAAGTGAAATTCCCTAGATATCAAATAAGAGAAAAGTGTTTATTTTTATGAAAGTTGAAATAAATACTTGATTTTATTGGCGAAAGTCAAAATTGAGATTATTCTATATATGTTTGATCATTGATTTATAAGGTGCATGCATAGCTTTGTTGTGGTGAATCCCTTGCCTTAGATATTTTTAAGCATATTTTAAAGAGTCTCGTAGTTGTTCGTATAGGGTCGGTACCGAGCGTCAGTTTGCCTTCGTTTATGTGTTTTTCTTGTTTTGCATGTGTTAGCAATGGATAACTAGACTTTGATTCTTCTAATTCCCGTGGACGAACCTGACTCCTCTATACTCAGCGGGGTTTTGATCTATAAATATATTTATTTTCTTGTTTAGGATCAAGAATCCCTTTCGACACCTGGGAATGAGATCGATTCCGGAATTTTCTGTGCCAAACGTCATACTAGAATCATTCATTCCTGATTCCCAGTCCTCATTCCCAGGGAATCAAGCCAAACAGGGCCTCATTATTCTCACTTCCATAAAACATCTATGGAAAGTGCCTTGAGAAATCTTTTCTATTATTAATGACATTAGACACATTGTTTCTGGTATCCCTCATGTGGTTTTTTTACATTGTTTCAGGGAATGCAGCCAAGCGGTTGATTTCCTAGCCAGAAGACATGTCGACTCTCATTGTGTGACTAGTGCAATTTCTAGATTCTCTTCTTCCTTTAGTCATTTCTTTTTATTATTTGTAAATCAACTTAGATCATTGTTGAGTCAACAACCCTTACTATTTCATTATTTTAAGATCATCCGCTGTGATGATTTAGGTTGGCCTTGTAATATTCCTATAGCCTAATATTGACTTGCTATCGGAAAAAAACAATCACGTTGAGATTCAACCGTGTATTATGGAGTACTTAAGTATAAACCTCAAGGGGTTGGTCTAGTGGAGCATGACTGGACATCGGTCTGACAGGTTGCAGGTTCGATCCCCCACTACTCTCCTTGAGGTGAGGCATATGTAAATTCTCTTGTAAGAGCTTTTGGGTCTTCCCTGACTATAACGACCCCGTCTTTACACCGGGATGTTACTCAATAGTAGACCACCCCTGGGTCTACGCGAGCTAATCTGACAACGAGTTCACCCAGATCTTGCAACTCGGACACGACGAGAAAACACAATTAAAACATCCAACATGTATTTACAAAACCATAGTATAGAAAACATGCATGAACCTCCAACTACTTAGTTTACAATAACCCATCCTACATCTCATTACCCACCCGGGAATCCTAACCAAGAGTATTATACATAACATAAGCTACCTTATAGTGCCCCCAAAATATCACAAACTAGTTCCCACAACCCAAACTTAATGACAACGCCTTCAACAATCCGCTCCACCAGGTTGCCGAAGCACCACCATGGGTCCCTTTTCCTTACCTAAACCTGGTTAGAGAAAAGTTATGCCCACGAAGGGCCAACAACTATTCTGAACAAGGTAGATATCATGTGACAATTATAAGATATTTAGAATCCATTATTTGTTCCTAAAGTCAGCAGCCAATTGTCCACAAACACAAACATAACTCTATAGGCCAATACCTATGTTAGTCCATCATTATTTATCAACCAATTCTTCACGTATTTTGTAACACCACTAAGGAACATGAATGGATACACACATACACCGTACCGCAGCACACCCGGTGCGGATAATGCAACTCTACATCCATCGTCGCACTACCATCCAACGCGTCACCATTAAGAACAAGTATCCATTGCCGCGTTTTGATGATTTGTTAGATCAGCTACAAGCACTAGTACAGACGTATGGGGTACATAACAGTTTTTATATGAAACGGATACCAGTTTTTGATCCGGTATAAATGGAGGTGGTATCTACCCCATGTATACCAGTTTTTTTAAGTGCGGTATCTGATAGAAACGCATTCCGGTTTTTCGGAAAACTGGTATCTACCCTTTTTTCTTTTTTACACTTAATACTGTACATTGGATACCAGTTTTGAAAAACGCGGTATGTATATTGGGCCACGCGGATACCAGACTATCCTAAAACCGGTATCCATAATATTTTTTTAAAAATGAATTAAATCATTAGATATCAGTTTTATATATGACCGGTATCATTGTGGATTTTTTTTTTTTACATTGCATACGATTTTTAATTGACCTGACAGCTCAATTCCAAACATGCTTTGAATTCGCATGGAAATTAATTAACAGAGAATGGTAATGACAATATATTGAAGTCCACAAAATAACAGTATAGGATATAATGCAATTAAAGGGTATATATAACTTGTCACCATAAGTACTAACTTAGCTATTGTATCATTCAAAGTAGGAAATATATGTCAAGTACTATTCTACGAACCAATTAAACCCCAGCTACTAGACACTTAAATACCCCAGCTAGCTCACACCAATTAAACCTCTATTCTACGAACTCGTGACCTCCAATTCGATATATGACAGAAGATGTTGAGCGGATTCTTCCATCACTTCAGAAATAGCTTCCTCATGTATATGTTTTTGGTGAAGGTGGCAAGTACTGCAAACACGATATCACAATAAAAACATCATGATTTTGGCAGCTACATATGAAATGGCAGATGTCATGCGGAGATGGGATAAGAGCTGCTCAACATTTGAAGAATCAAATATGGCAAAAAAAACTAAAAAAAGTAGCCTACTCTTAACATTAAGCACACGCATCATAATGATAGACGAGCCTAGTCAGGAATTCAGATACTACAAGAACATAAGTTAACAGTACCCCTTGTTTTCCCTTTTGAGCATATAGTACGTGAAGGATCACAAACCACCATACAATCCCTTTTCTTTACCAGCTTGCTTTCCCTGGACGATCTCAAGCTTATATTTGAAGTGGTTTTTCTAGATGAAGAATCACAAACCACACATATAGTACGTGAACTATGTAATGAGCATATAGTGAAGTATCCTTTCACCTTGTACTAAAAGCTGCTTAGTTGCACGTATTGCAATGAGTATTAGTCATTCTTACTGCAGGTACATAATATAGTAATATAATATAATGCTAGAAGTAATGACTTAGTTGTAAATATCAGTAACTTTGAAATGTTGTTCTTGTGTCCATATATAACTGTTGTTTATGTGTCCATGTGTCTATATATAACTGCAGTAATTACCGTACTGGCATTAAAAACCTACTTGAATCAATTAGATTTGAGCTACTAATTTCCTGTAAAACTTTCTCATCAGATCTTAATGTCTGTTTGCATTTGAGTATGAGTTGGGTTTTTTTTTTATATATCTACTGATCCTTATCATAACTGCAAAAACAGAGCTCTTTAAAGGGCGCTGGCTGAGTCATTACACACGCAGCTCCTATTTATCTATCCACATCATTATCTTAACCAAAGCATTCAAAGAAACAAACATAATTATGAGCACATTCAAGTAAATACACACATACACCAGAAGCAAGACAAACACATTCGGATGTACAAGGAAAACACCACTAATTATTCAAGCTCTATACAGGTCAGTAAATTCACCACTAATTAGCCGCGTGAAAATTGCTTTGAACTATAATATAGTATAATATATATATCATCTTCAAACCTAACCATATGTACGTATTCTTGCATTTGTTTTTGACTTTTTTTCCCTTTTTTTGGTAAAGTAATCTTGCATCTGATTATCTTCATCCCCACTAGCTAATTAATTCAAGCTGTGTAGTTCCAATAATCCTAGCTACTTAATCCACCAAAGTATTTTTATATACGTCACAGCAAGTAGACTTACTCCACAAAATTTAGTACATTATCCCATCATAAGAAGAAAACACAGAACTTACTACATATAAAACAAGGTTTCAGCTTGAATAGCAACCAATGATACCTGAAGAAGGATACTTTCTTGCAATGCACAATTGAAATCTTGAATAAGAACCTGCGAGAAAGATATCATCATGGGAAATAGCAGATCATTAGTCAGATCATTTTTAGAGTGCAGGAGACTTTATTAGAAACTTGAGGCATACTTCTTCCAGAAGGGTTAATGTAAGGTAAAATAGCAGATTCATCATTCATATAAACAAATACATTCAAAATATTTGCAGAAACAAGGCTAAAAAGAAACAAAGACGAAAAAATTCAGAAATAGAATGTTGATTTTTCGAGTGCATCACTAGTCAGCCAAGAAACCAAGAAAAAGAGATCAAATCCATTCAATTTACAGACGGTGTCAATTTTCACATCAATTAATATAACCTAGAGCAGGCAAACTAGCACAAAGATAGAAAACCCAAGTAGCGTTCACCTAGAAAATTAGCAAACGGTGTCAACACAGCCGATAGCAAACGGTGTCAACACAGCGGAATTTAAGCACCAATCAACAAAACCCAAGTAGGGTTCACCTAGAAAATTAGCAAATCAAGGAAAGTGCGATCGAGAATTGAAGACCCACAGCAAAACCTAGATCCATATTCAGCAAAGAAGCAGAGAAAAGAGGCGAAATCACGCTTAGATCTACAGATAAGAAAGAAGAATAGCCAAAACATAGAAACAAAGTATCAGGACAAACACCAGAAGCAGAGGCGAAATCACGCTTAGATGTGTTTAACTAACCAGGACAAACGAAGTAAATACACACCAGAAGTAAACGAGTTCCGCCGGACGGGTAGAGAGAAGGGGTTCGCCGGACGGTGAGAGAGGAGGGGTTCCCCGAACGGTCAGAGAAAGGGTTGGTCGCCGAACGGGCAGAAGGAACGGTGCTTAGAGTATCGAGCATGGATGAAGGAGTAAACCTAAACACATCAACAGCGGTTTTTTATTTGTATTGTTTTGATCCGAGAAGAGTAAGTATAATATCAAATCCGAGGAGGTACTCGGATAGCAGTTTTCACTAGTACAAGAAAGGCTTCATACAACGGTTAAAAAAGGGCACGGATAACGGTTTCTAAACCGTTGTCGTATCCAGCGTTGTCTATTTGAAGACAACGGTTAAGTGATAGACAACGGTTCTCATAGACAACGGTTGTGTACATTGTCTAAGTAGTTGTTAACCGATGACTATGGAACATAATATATAATTTTCATATATTTAAATATTATATGAACCGTTGTTTATGGTGCGTAGACCGTTGTCAATGCTTACTTAGACAACGGGTGTGTATGTTGTCTAAAGGTATGTATGATCGTTGTCTTATGCTCGTAGTAAATAATATTTGAAATTTGTTTATATTGTTAACCGTTGTTATTGTTCGATAAGACCGTTGTGGTATTGAACTTTGACACCTCCAACCGTTGTCTATAACTATAATTGTAACCATTGTCTATGCCATTTAATCTGAAAAAAATATATATATTGCATATGATCGAAAGGGTGCTCAATTAGTCTGTATTTGTCCACACACCCACACAATATATATAGTACTTGATCATTTTTAACATAATTCATATAATGTATATATATGAAACCAAACATACATGCACAATATTCTCATAACAAGCTGGTGGTAAGTATGTGACAGCTTCATCTACAAATGAGTGCAACTCTGGTCTAATGTTCATATCAACCAAATCCTCTCTAGCTTTGATTCCATCTTTTGTCTTACCCGGTATATTAAGTAAGGTACCAACAATACTATCAAATACATTCTTCTCTATATGCATTACGTCCAAACAATGCCTCACAAATAAGTCCTTCCAATAAGGAAGATCCCAAAAAATTGACCTTTTCTTCCAATTACTGAAGGACTGACTCCTTGCTGACTTACGAGGTATGCTTTTTTTTCCATATCTGATATCCAAATCCTTAATCTTATCAAAGACTTGTTCGCCAGTTAGCGGTGTAGGAGCTGTTTCAAGTTCTGGTTTTCCATAAAAGGCTTTTTGAAGCTTACGCAGACGATGACGCTCAGGTAAGAATACACGATATCTAAGATAAACCATCTTTTTGTAACACTTCAGCCAACGGTAACAAGTACCTTCTTCACAAATAGGACATGCATAAGAGCCTTTAATACTATAACCAGACAGATTTCCGTAAGCGGGAAAATCATTTATAGTACAAAACAACATCGCCCGCAACGTGAAAGTTTCCTGGCGATGAGCATCAAACATATCAACTCCCTGATCCCACAGCAGCTTCAAATCATCAATTAGAGGGCTCAAATAAACGTCTATATCATTTCCCGGTTGTTTTGGCCCAGAAATCAGTAGAAACAACATCATGTACTTACGCTTCATACATAGCCCTGGAGGAAGGTTATAAATCACAAGAACAACAGGCCATGTACTATGAATGCTACTAAGACTACTATGTGGATTCATTCCATCAGTGGATAGAGCAAGTCGTAAGTTTCTCGCTTCGCATCCAAATTCAGGGTACAAGCTGTCAATCATCTTCCATTGAGGAGAATCTGCAGGATGTCGAAGTTGCCCATCACAGATTTTTTGAGTTGAATGCCATGTTAAGTTCTTTGCATCTTCTGCATCACTAAACATTTGTTTTAATCTAGGTATCAACGGAAAATAACATGAAACTTTAGCTGGAACTCCTTCTCTCTTATACCGTGGTGCACCACAATCAGGATTAGGGCAATATTCTAATGACTTGTATTCATTTCTATATAAAATACAATCATTACGACATGCATGTATCCTCTCATAATCCATTCCCATTGAACGCAACATCTTTCTGGCCCTATATGTACGATCAAGAAGTACATTGTCCTCTGGAAGCATATCCCTCAAAAGTTCAAGCAAAGCAGTAAAACTCTTGTTGCTCCACCCATGAGCCGCTTTTAAATTGTACAACTTTAGAACAGCAGACAACCTTGTGAACTTTTTACAATTTTCATATAGCGGCATTTGAGCATCACTGATCAGGTTCTGAATTACTTCATCGTTATCTTCAAAATTTTCTTTTACAGCTTATGCCATGTCCTCTAACCGATCACCATCATTAGTTTCACTATCTAATTTATCTAAAGAGATACCTGAAACCTCTTCCTCACCATGCCAAATCCATCGCGTGTAAGATCTATCAATTCCACGTGCAATCAAGTGATCACGTAGGTCACTTGCACTGACTCGTTCTTCATGACAACAGTCTAAACATGGGCATCGTATTCTACTCGAATTTCTTGCATGTTTGACTGCAAAGTTAATGAACTCGTCCACACCATTCGAATATACTTCTGACGTGCGACTAGCAGTCATCCAATTTCGATCCATTATATCAAAAATCCCTATAATAACGAGTTTTAACTAAATAAATGACTAGTGTTTTTTTAAAAATATCATACTGCATGTATAATTCATTAACTCATGTTAGTAACATAAAGGTTCTTGTTCATTATAGCTGCTAATTAAGGTGTGTTATATATTGCATTTTCCAGGAAGAAACTTGATTAGAATATCATCTAAAAATTCCACTAAAAGAGTCTCTAATAAACAAATCAGAAGAGAACATAAAATGCTATATATTTAACCTCGTATTATTTTAAACATGCTGATAGTGTGAGTAATAAGTTCTTACCTCACAATTCAGATGTTTCTTTTCTTGCCGAGAAAGTCCAAGTAAGGAGAAGCACTTGTCCACAAGAGCTTCCAAAGCCTGAATAAAAAACAAATGTGTAAATTAATTGGTTTAAAAAACATATATAAATCATAGATTGTGAATTATCCTAAAAACAAACACTCTTTAGAAGCAACAAGTATAAATAGATGACAGGTAAAAATACCAAGTTGAATAAAGACATAACGTGGCCATTTGCATAATGTAATCCTACATGTATATGATGATTTTATCTCTCCTTCAACATGAACAAATCATTTCACAAGAAAATAGTGTAGCTGTCAATCATCTGCTTTCATCTAAAACGATTTTTTTTACTATTATATACTGGATTTGTAGTATAATTTTATAGGACTACATATTAATTTTCTGGAAGTAACTAGCTCTATGTTATTGCTCTGACATAAGGTAATCAATGTTGATCCCACAAGAAAAGGCCTCAATAGAGGGAAGAAAACAAAACACACAAAACAGTGGACAACAAAAAAATGAAGTAAGTTTAGTCAATGAAGTCCCTACGACGCAAAAAATGTTACCTGTTACAAAAAATTGGGCTAATAAAAAAGTCCTTGAATAAGTATACAAAGCTGAACTTGACGAGGTGCTAACACACAAAACAGTCAACCACACAAGTGAAAATATATTCTCACGCATTAAAAATGATCAAGTCTCAATTATTATGATCCAACTGAATAGAGTTCATCTGTATAACCTTATGTATTGCCACAGTCAATGCTTACAAAACCTAATATATTCAAGTAAGGATTAGTGCAACGATTAAACATACTCAACTAATTAGAGGAAGGAAAAAAATTACAAAAAATTGACGATATATGACTGTATCACATAGGTTTTCACATGTTATAGCAACACCCTCAAATGTTATACAAGTTAAAAAGTATGTGAGCTTAGCTACTCAATTCATCAGGACTTGAGTTACAAAACTCCTCCGTCATGAAGCATGATATTCAGCAAAGAACTAAGGTGCTCGTTTTGAACTTACCGCTTGTTCGAGAAACAGTTCAATTGTTTTAGCTAAATTAAGAGTTTGCAGACTATTTTAACCACCCAGCTAGTGATAAACAAACAACAATACTAAGAAGCTACACTACTCCATATTCTCCCCAAAGTATCAGGATTCAACTAACACAAATTCCAGAAGCAAACACCTCTCCAAGGTCAAAAACAGTCAAATCATACTGATTTTTTATAACCACATATATTTCAAAGTCAATCCCATAGTCAAACATTAATTAACCGAAAAATTTTCACATATAAGAGATTTTTTGCAATTACATTATATTAGACTATCCCTATTTTAGAACATATATATGCTTGAAACATTCCAGAGGGAAAAAAAAAAGAGATAGAGAGATAGAAAAATAAGTATATACGACAAAGGTGATCAAATTATTGATCTGATTTTCTAGTTTACACATGTTTCATAGAAGACTTTCTAGTTTCTATATGGACAACAACTAACCGTACCTTTTAATTGATTGATATATATATTGATCTGATTTGCAATAAGATTATGCCTTGATTAGCCATTTAAGCATGCCCATGCCTAAGATCGATCAGATGAGTGTTATCAAAACCATTATAGCTAATGATATTTTAAAGTAACTTTCAAATGGGGAGCAAATATTTTTTTATATGTTGTTTGATTTTTTTTATTAAAATTCTCAAATTGATAGTTCAGATAATGCTCCAAATGTATAAGAAAAGCAATTAAGAAATCTCATCCATATCCTAATGAGACGAAAAGTACTAGTTAGTTTTCCAAGGTGAAATTCTACCAGCTTTACAGTAGAACCCTTATCCACCTAGTGCATTTTATTATTCATTCCTACACTACTCTATTTCATGGTCATTTTTAATTTTTGATATTCAGGCAGAAAGGTAAATCAATGTATCCCAACAATCAGTTACAATCACATTATGGAAAAAGACGCAAGCAAGCAAGAATTGTTTTCCTCACCTGACACCACTCCACCACCGAGCACCCAGGAAACCTCAGCTCCGAAAAAACAAGACCTGTACAATAGTCAAAGTTGTGACATCTTAATTAAGCTCAAAACTAAATCAACATCATATAATTGTACAATTCAAAGCAAAAGGGGCTCAATTGGTTTGTCAGGTTCTTGGGATGATGTTTAGAAGAAGATTACACGAACAAGCACTGAAGCATGATGTTCCTAATCCTAGAGATAAGGAAGAGTGGTTGACTATTCAAATTAAGAGCCCTAGCTCTAATATGACCAGCTCTTGGTGGATTGCTTGGCTCCTTCCCTTCTTCTACAGAGGGTATCCTTTGCATCACTATGTTACAAAATTAAGAGCCCTAGCCTGGCCTAATCAACTCTGTTATGGTATCGTTCTAGTTTCCACCAAAAGGAGGTCAAATCCACAAATCAACCAGATTCCACCTCTCAGCAAATCCAATCTGAGCTCAATTAAACAGCAAGTTGATGAATAAGACACTAACAGATGTGTATAATATCAAATCAAAGAAGGGTTATACTTTTTAGTGTGCAACTAAGAGTATTCACGCCCAATAGAAAAATAAAACAGATCTAAAACAAGTAGAGGGCTGAACAAGATGCTCTGTTTCTAGCAAACCAACTTCCCTGCAAGTAAAACCGTGAGGAAATCATACACCCAGCTCAAAAAACCAACAGACAACACAAGTTTGGATCTTCCGAAATCATATAACACAAACATTGTGACTAACCAGAAACAGTAAGATAACACAAACATGATTGAACAACAAATTGATAGCAATAAGCACAAACTCTAAACCAGCAAGACAGTTCAAATTACAAGCAAATAAGAAGGAAACAACTCTCTAGGCCCTAAACCAGTACAGGAGAACCAACAAAGTGGAAGGTCCTCCGTTCTTCTAGAATTCAACCGAACAATCGGGAGAGAGAGAAAGGGAAGTTCGAAATGAAGGAGTGTGTACAAAGCGAATCAGCCCTAAGCTATCAAAGACTGAAATTTTAAGCAAAATTCATCACTTTCATGGAAAATCTGAGAAGGAGAATTCAAAAATCAAGTTTTTAGGCTATAGATGCAAACCTTAAAAGATGTAGTCGAGCAACCAATTTGAGAGATTCACTAGTGTGTGCAATTGCCCACGAACTGAATCCCTAAGCAATAAAACGAAAACTCAAACACTGAAATTTACCCAAATTAAACCTTCCAATGGAGACCAAGACAAGAAGAAACCAAAATCAAGGTTTGAAGGTGGAGATTCGTACCTACAAGAAGTAGGAATTCGGCCGAATTGCTAGAGAAAGGAGGCGCAGGTTGAAACTTGAAAGAACTGCTTCTGCTGGACGAAGAGAACGTGTTTGTGTATATGGCGGGTGTGAGAATGGAACGATGCAATATTAAATGTTTTAATATTTTTGCGCGCTTAGGGTTTCGTGCCAAATATGGGAGTAGCATATACTACGGTCTTTCATACACCATTGTCTAAAGTATGGTATTTTTTATAGCATACACAACGGTTGTCAAAAACCGTTGACCACTTTAAACCCTACCTAAAGTATGAGGTTATTGGACAACGTACTTTCATAAACCGTTGTTTATGCTTTCATTATAGACCATGGGTATTAAAAAAACCGTTGTCCGCATTAGACTCTACCTAAAATACCTACTATAGACAACATGCTTTGATCAAGCATTGTCTATATATGCGTATTTTAATCCCATTTGTGTACTAGTGTTTTTACATAACCGGTATGGGAGGATAAAACTTGCATACCGGAATTTTATAAAACCGGTATCCGAGAGCATGACTTTACACCGGACTTACTAAAAACTGGTATAAATGTGTTTTTTTAAGAAAAAAAAAGGACATGCATACCGGTTTTACACAAAAATGGTATGCGAGTGCTAAACAAGATACCACATTATTTAACCGGTATCCAATTTTCGGTATCCATCCCCCACCTGTGTACTAGTGAGGGTGCTACAGTGTTCTCAAAAGTGGATTTGAGATCAGGTTACCATCAATTGAGAATTCGGGAATGTTTTCTATATTATGGTTTTGTAAATACAGGTTGGATGTTTTAATTGTGTTTTCTCGTCATGCCCAAGTTGCAAGATCTAGGTGAACTCGTTGTCAGATTAGCTCGCGTAGACCCAAGGGTGGTCTACTACTAAGTAACATCCCGGTGTAAAGACGGGGTCATTACACTAACCTTGGACTTAGACCACACTCAATGGGGGATTCTTAGATTAAAATATTAATTGAGTTCTTCCATACAGTGGTTGAAAAACTAAAACCCAAGTTTGAGACTTCTATTTGAAGATGGAATAGTTGGATTCTAAAGATGGATAGTCACTGTATATGCACACATTGCAGTTTGTGGGCTTTTGATGTAAATTGATCAAATGGTTAGAAATTGGGTCTTGTATTGGTATATATAAATTAATTTGGATCATATATTTGATAATAATATGATATTATATTTTTAAAAATATATTTAAGTGTGTTTATATTATTATCTATTTATAGAAACCCAATTTATATATGTTTTGATTAAAAACAAATATGTAAGAAATGCGAAATATCATATTTTAATTATGTAAATTACTCGAAACAATATAATTGATATTTAATGAATGTAATGCCGTATTATTAAATAATGATGGAAATAAAATAATAAAATAAAATAAATAAAGATAGAAATGATATAAAGATGGTGGATTTTAAAGAGTGAAGTGTATTCATTTGAATTGTGAAGATAAAGTAAAACTAGGTTTTTTGATGAGGTGAAGGAGTGAGAAACTTGGTTTAGACATCAACTCACCTAAATTTTTTGAAAAAAGAAAGAAAGAAGAGAGTACTTAAGAGCATCCACAATGGAGACTACTTGAGTTTCTTAACCTTTAAAAATAAAAATAAAGTCAGAGAGAAATTTTTAGATGTGAGAAAAATTCTTGTAGAACAGAGGCTCTCTCACAAATTTCTGTACAACATTTTTTACTAGTAAATGAGGAAGAGAGAAAAGGCTTTTAAAAAATTTTGATGTATTCTCCATTATGGATACTCTAAGGGCCCGTTTGGTATCCAACGGCGGAAACGGAAACGGAATGGAATGGAATGGAATGGAAATGAACCTAGTCCAATTATGGTCACTATACATTAATTGAAAAAAATATTTTAATTTTAAAATTTGAAATTTGTATGTCTAGAGAAGGGATGGAGGGAATGATTAAGGTGTTTTGTTACCCCACCCTTAGATTAGGGAATGATTGAGGTGCCACAAGGTTACCGCAAGCCTCCTTGCGGTAGTTTTTGAATGAAAATTGAGGTGACTCATCATGTATCATGATGCTAATGTGGACTAGGTTCGTTTCCATTCCATTCCATTCCGTTTTCGTTTCCGCCGTTGGATACCAAACGGGCCCTAAGTATAGTTATCGTCTAGGAAATGGAAAAAGTTAAAAACAAAAAACAGAAACAACAAAAAACGACAAATAATGCGCGCCGCTCGGTGACGGCTATTCTTAAAGTTTGGGCTTCCACAAGCTTGTCTTCTTCTCTTCACTCCAAACCCCAAACCTCATCCACTTGCGCTAACTAGCTCTGCCTGCAAATGGAACCTTCACATCTTAAGCTTTTGATTCCTTGTGCAAGAATTGGCTCCTTGTTTCCCCCAGCCAAATTATTCTGAGGTCACACACTTCTCGATCTTTGCTATTCCATGTTTAATTATGCTGTTAACTTATTTAATCCCTTAAAACTCATGAGTTTGCAGGGTTCATTCTCACAAAGAATGAGCACCCTCCAAAGTGCTCATCTTTTTCCAAGAGAAAAGGATTCACCTTTAGCTCTATAATTTCCAATAGTTTGAAAAGTTTTTGTCTTTTTATTAGAAAAAACTGCTACAACCTGCCTGTGCTTGTCAAATGCCAATGGACCTTGATTTTCGGCGTCAATGGAGGGATATCTAAACTACTACTACTACTTGGTTAATTTTCTGAGTTGTATTTTAGACATTTTGGTTGTGATTTTAAAGTGTGTGATGGGAATGGAGCGTTAGGGGCAGCTAGCTGGATGACTGCAATTTGTACCTACTCTCTCGTGTACTCAATAATGGCATTGCCCTCTTCTTTAATCTGTTTGGCCACATCATACATTTAATGCCCATTTTGCAACATCTCCTTGTCCTTCCAACCATTTCCATTTCAAATTCATTGCTTCCCCCTTTTGCCCCAAGTTGTTTGGTGCCTAATTTTCAGAGGCCCTGTTTGTATTCTCTCTTCCAATTTGCTTCAAGAAAAAGAAAAAACCAAACACTTACCTGCCCTTTCTGTTATATTGTGTAGGCCATTTATTCTAGCATGTGCAGTTTGCATTGGATGCCCACTTTTAATACAAACCCATCTTGTGTGTGATTTTTTCTGCCTGTTTTTACTCTTGCAGGTCTACCCACAAGCATTCAATTCCTCAGTCACAAGATTTTTTGGTTTTAAAATCCTCTTGAATTTGCTTGTTTGGCTTCTTTCTCATTTAATATACTTCTGTTTCCTGCCCAAGAAGAAAAGGGTGCCTTCTCTTCCTCCCATTATGGACACTCCAAAACCAAGGTAATTTTGATTTTTGATTTTTGAATCAGTTGCCCTTTTCTTAAGTGGATGATTTAATAGCTTTGCTACTGTTTCATGGCCTTTGCTATCTTGTACTACTAATACTGAATCATTACAAAAGCCAAGGTTGGTTTTGTAAACTTCTTTGTTCCTGTGGACTGTTGGTTTCTTGAAAATGAGAGCTCAGTAAACCATGTCTTCACATTCAAAATTGGAGCTATAGCATCACTTTGTTGTCCAATTCTATTTCTTCTTTCTAGAATGGCACCATTTTTCTATCATCATATGATACTAATACTAATAGGACTCATTCAGAACTTAAACATGTGAATTTTCTTGATTCGCAAAACGAATGGTATCCCATGATGCTTACCGATTCGATTGTTCTTGCATAATTCAGAAGCAGATCTTCGGATGCGACGAAAAAGGTATCGCCCCGTGTTGCACGCCAAATTAACCTGAACCCTGTAGGATTTGGATCATCTAGCCCTGCATCTCCCTCAACCACATCTACTACAAGATCTCCAAAGGATAGAAGCTCTAAGCTACCTGAGCGCAAGTCACCCAGAAGCCCACTCATTCCTGAGGTATAAGATCATTCCTTAATACATTGAGATATCTTAGATTTGTAATTGCTTTTAGCTTCTCATAATCCTTATAAACAGTTTTCCTGAAAGTTTTGGGGGTCCCATTTGCATCTCGATGTCTCTTCTTGTACAAAAGAAAGAAATGACATCCTGAGATGTCATTCAACATTAAAGATTTGGTACAAAGCATATAATGCATGTAAAGACACACTTAGCCCCTGTTTGGATGGCCCAAAAAGAAAAGAGCTTGATTTAATGCATCTTGAATAAATTACTACGTTTTCAATTCTAATGTCTAATGATGTACAAGTTTGTTGTACCCTAGTGTAGTACACAAGTGACCCTTTCATGATCTAATTGTGTTGCCCCCATCAAACTCTTACGACAGAAGAAGCGCCCGAGTAGAGTGAGCGAGCTTGAAACTCAGATATCTGAGCTACAAGAAGACCTAAAAAAGGTTAAGAAAGAGCTGATTGCTTCAAAAGCATCCAAGAAGGAAGCTGAAGCTATTGCTGAAGGTCTCCAACAGCAGCTATTGACAGTCTCCTCAAATCTTGAAGAGTCCCAAAAGCAATTCGCTGAGCTACGCGCTTCGAAAGACGCTGATGTGGCTGAGCTCAAAGGCATATCAGAAGAGAAAGACCGCGCTTGGGAGACTCAACTCGATATCGTCCAAAAGCAACACTCAATTGATGCATCAGCTCTTGCATCTGCCTTGGATGAGATCCAAACCCTCAAGAAACAGCTTGAGATGGTAGCGAAATGCGAGGATGATAACATTGAGCTCCAAGGTCTGAAGTCAAGCCTTAGTGAAACCCTTTTGGTTTTAGAGAAAATGAAAACCGAGATGGAGGGCTGCAAGAAATCTGAAGCTCTAGCACAAGGGCTTGTTCAGGAAACATTAGTTCAATTGGAAGAAGCAAAACAGACTGTAAACGCTCTTAGAAACGATGGAATGAAAGCAGTGGGAGATTACAATTCTGTTGCTTCTGAGTTAGAGGACTCGAAAGCACGCGTCGCCCTTTTGGAAGGCATGGTCAGCAAAGTGAAAGCCCATGAGTTCGAAATAGTTTCAGAAGATCATCAGAATGGAGTGGATGAGCTGAGGAATCTGAGATCAGAGGTGGGGGAACTCAAAGCTACCATTGAAGAGCTCAAGGCAAACCTCATGGACAAGGAAACTGAGTTACAGTTCATCTCTGAGGAAAACGAAAGCCTAAGCTTGAAGCTAAGGAAAGCCGGTTCGAATGAAGATGAGGAGGACAAATCAGAAGACGACGACTTGAAAAGGGTAAGAGAAGAGGTGCTGAATTTGAAAGCCAATCTAATGGACAAGGAGACAGAGCTGCAGAACATAAAAGAAGAGAATGAGAATCTCAAGTCAGAATTGAGGTGTCCGGAATCAACCCGGACGACAGCAGCCAATGAGGATACACTGGAGGGTATGAAGGAGGAAGCTGAGAAGAACAAGAGAAGGGCAGAAAGGGCAGCTGAGCAGTTGGAGGCGGCTCAGGCGGCGAATGCTGAGCTGGAGGCAGAGTTGAGAAGGCTCAAGGTACAGTCGGATCAATGGAGAAAGGCGGCTGAGGCTGCTGCTTCTATGTTGTCTTCGCCTGTGGGGAACGGACGGCTGGTTCAGAGGACAGGTTCGCTTGATAATCGCTCGCCTTACTTGGATGATTTTGATGCTGACGATGACGATGATGATGATGATGAGGACGCGTTCAAGAAGAAGCATGGGAATGTCCTTAGAAAGATTGGCGGGTTCTGGAAGAAGCCACAAAAATGAAATAATTATGCAACCAAGATTAGAAGCAATTGCTTTGATCATGTCTTGAAGCAAAGCCAGAATGGCCCTGTCAACAAAAGCTATGGCCTTGCTTGAGAGTACGTTTATGTTTTAGTTATACATATGTATCGTTGTAAGGCGAGTAGAGGTTGCTAATGCTCGGGATATGGGTGCATACATCTCGACCCCGTGGACCTTGTTTGTCGAGGATATACACTAGGCAGGTAGACGTTGATGTTGTTGTATCTTTGTAAGGTGATCGAGTAAAGTTCGCGTTGTCTGGTTATGGCTTTTATCAGGTGAACTCTTGATCTGTGAAAATGTATGTTCTCTCATTGAATGAGACTTGATATTTGCTTCTCTGACTATATTAGAAGTAAAATTGAGGAATTTTTTTCCAAAGTAGGCACTTTGCAGTTTTTTATTCTGAAATTAGGCATGGGTGAAAATATACTCCGGGAATAGGTACTCCCAGGCTCGGAGACGTTGGCCCAGCCAGCGTCTTTCGGCTTTATCTGCCCCCGGATAAAGCAGCTGGACCAGCCAGTATTTTATTTTTTTTTTCAAAAATTTGGTATTTTTTTTTTCAAAATTTTAATATCAATTTGTAATAAATTTAAAATGAATTAATTCAAATTATATGCCTAAATGATTTAATAAAATTTTGTATAATTTTTTTGTTACGGTTTAAGGGAAAGACCGATGTACTTACATTTCTAATCAAAAGACGTTATCTCGTTCGATTATCTTCCTCGTTATAAAAACTTAACTTGTGTATATCTTTTATATATATATATATATTTTAGAGGTGTTAAACGGGTCGGGTGGATTCCGGTTCAGGTTCAGGTTGAGTGTGGGTTCGGGTCAAGTCGGATCGGATCTTGATAGGTTATTGTGTGGGTTCTGGTCGACCTAACAGGTCAAGAATTTGAATTTTTTGATGATTAATAAAATAATATTATGATGAAATAATAATATTTAATAATAAAATATTATCTTGAATAGATTTTTATACTAATATTTTATTTAAAATAGGTCTTATTATATTTAAATATAATATTATATATTCTACATATATATAGAAAACTATTTAATTGTATCAAATGTTTATAAAATAGGTCATATTCATTCGTTAATTGTATATTAATTTTTCAATTTTAATATCAAATGTTTATAAAATTAAACTAATTAATTCTGACTATTTAGTTAAATATTTTGTTAAAAAAATATTTAGTTAGGTAGAGCCCCAAACTCATTTGTTGGCTGAAGTACCACTTCATACACATGCTCAACAACATTAAACACGATCACCTGTGCGTGTCGAGCTATGTTCTTATTCTTTGCAAGGATCTTCTCTACTTCCTCTAGCAATCGTTGCCCATTTGCACTCCTAGCGTATGCCGACCAACGTCGTTGTACAAAGTACTTGTTAACCCGATAAAATGTTGATTGCACAAGCCCAGTAATAGGTAGAGACCTAGCACCCTTCAATACTCCATTGAAACATTCTGACATATTCGTTGTCATTGCACCATACCTGAATCGCCATCATGACATAAAGACCATTTCTCCTTTCCAAGCTCTTCCAAATATGTATGGGCATCTGGATTTGTTCTGGCGATGGACTCATAACCTACCTGAAAATGTGCATCTTCATGTTTATATGCAGTCAACCCAAGACGTGCCTTAAGGTTCTTGTCTTTGAAGTGATAATAAAAATTTGAAACTACATGGCGCAAGCAGAACCTGTGGATTGCATTCGGTTCTTTCCACCGAGGGAGTTCCCTCATGGCCTTCATGATACCTGCATGTCTGTCTGATATAACGCACAAGCTTGCACGCTATGTGACACGACTACCAAGTATCTCCATAAACCAAGACCAACTCTCTCCATTTTCACTCTCTACTATGGCAAAAGCTAGAGGAAATATCTGCTAATTTGCATCGACACCGAGTGCAATTAGGAGTGTTCCTTTGTACTTACCGTATAGATGAGTGCCATCAATGGTAATCAAGGGCCGACAATGTTCAAAACCTTCAATACATGGCCCAAACGACCAGAAAACACGCTGGAAGATCCGCTCTCTAACATTAACTCTATGAGTCGTACACCATTCAACCACAAAACCCGGGTTGCGTTGTTGCAATACAGTCATGAAGTGAGGCAACTCAGCATATGATTCCTTCCAATCACCAGAAATCTTTGCACTAGCTCGTTGTTTCACATCCCATGCTCTCTTGTATGTAACTTGTACATCGAATTGCTTTTGTATTAGCTCTACGATGGCGTTTGGTTTCAAAGTTCTGTCCACACGAACAAGAGACAAAATCTCCTTTTAGATGAACTCTGCTGTCACATTGCGATTATCCATGTGCATAAGATCTCTCACACAGGTTGGAATATGTGGACCTTCATATTTGCTTATTTTCCACCCGGGAAGATGTTCATTGATTCGATGAGCTGATAATCGTCACGTGCAACCTTGCTCTTTTTCTCTGCAATCAACAATGTACCATCGATCTCTTGCATTTCGACTATATATTCCTTCCCCCTTGATACAGAATACACAATGACTTCCCTCTTTAGATCGTTCAGTGAGTCGAAATACTGACCATGGGCAAATTCACCTCCAACTGGGAATGGATTTGTTACATTCCCTGTTTGTCAGGAGTTGATCCTTTCAGGATCGGGTTCTTCAATGACATTCCATGAGGGGGTTATAGCAGCCGCCTCTCTTGCCATCTGAACTGCTGCAACATCATCTATAGTCGCTTCACCATCCTCTTCTGAATCATCCATATCATCCTCATGATCTACCCCAAACTCATCAACCTGTACATTATCAGTCATTATATTTTCATCAACAAGTTGTTGGCTCGTGGTGTCTCTCGATAATTGCACAGGATTTACAGTTTTCGCTGTCTGAGATCCACTAGCATCATACAATGTTTGCGTTGAGCTCATGTAAGGCCCAGAGTACGGCTCTTGAGCATGCTAAACGGCATAGGGATCTTGCCTGTACTGAATAGGATACGGACCTTGCACATGCTGAACGACATAAGGATCTTGCCCATACTGAATACCCATCAATAAGCTCGTAAACAACTCCATTCCATGTGCCCAAGGATTGTTTCCATGGTTATCCATATCTACGTTAAACAATGTATAAATCAACCAAATCCATATGATTTATATGTTAATAAAGCAAATATAAAGTTGTGATCCATTTCGATCTTCATAAATATATATGTACTGATATATTTTTATGACATGCTTTTGACGACATATGTTCCTACATATATTCTATTTTCAACTAATTTGAAAAGAAGTATAGATTACATCTATAATCATGTTAAAAAATTTGTCCATTTTCTTGACTACATCCTCACTACATTAAAATTAATGAAATACAATTATACTATAGTCTAGCATAAAAATCAAAGTGTACTACAGTACATCCATAACTCATTTCGCTCAAAAAACAATAACCATCAATTAACTCGTTTTACCTAAAATACAATTTAACGCATTAATTTAGGATTTGCTAAAAAAAAAATTTTGACTCATTCATTTACTATTTTTTATCTACATTATTTTCAATGAATCCAACACAAAAAAGCCAAGAATTAACTCGTTTTTCCTACAACTTCCTAAAATACTATTTTTTCGGGGTTCGTATTATGTATATTATTTACAATTAATCTAAGACAAATAACCATGAATTAACTCATTTTTGCAAACAAAATATTGTAAATCGTTAATTTAGGACTTTATTTATTTACATTCTTTACAACAAATAATACAAAATAAATAGCTATCAATTTAACTCGTTTTTGCTCAAAATAAACTTTATAATTAAGTGCATATAATAAATCAAACAAATACTCTAGAATAAACATGCAAAATAACGAAATTATTAACCCATCAATTAACTTAACTCATGAAAAATACAACAAAAACTAAAATTATTACAACAAAAACACAAAATTACAACTAGTATATCATGAAAAAATAGAACAAATGATGAAATTACAGCAAAAAATCCATTAACGAAATTACAAACTAAAATCATTTGTAAGTGGAGTTCCTTAAGCGTAGAAAAATGCAACAAATAACGAAATTACAACAAAAAATCTAAAATAAAATACCATGACATTCAAACTTAACTCATATATCATGCAAACAAGGCATCAATTAACTAGTATATCATGAAAAATACTCTACAATTAGTTAAGTGCATGTATTAGTTCAATAGAAAAACACAAAATTATTAATACATACCGATATTACGGTGATCAGTGTTCTAAAAAACGTTAGGCGGAAGTTGGGCGGTGGGATGGGGCCTAGCGCCTAAGCGGCTAGGTTGGGGCCTAGGCGGAGCCTGGACGGATTTGTAAATTATTTGAAATATAAGATTATTATTCTTATTTGGTAAGAATATAGAAAAAAAAAAAACAATCTCATCTTAATATTTATGTATAAATTGGCACCTAGAGTTCCGTCTAACCTCAACTTAGACCCGTCCAGCCTGCTTAGGAGGCCGCCTAGCCCGCCTAGGGGCCCGCCAAGACCACCTAACAAACTAGCCCAGCCACCTAGGCCCCCGCCTACACCGTCTAGGCCCTCACCTAGACCCCCTAGGCGCCCGCCTACATCGCCTAGGCGCCCGCCTATACCGCCTAGGTGCCCGCCTAGACCGCCTAGGTGCTCGCTTAGCCCACTTAGCTGCCTAGCCAACCGCCTAGGGCCTAGTCGGGACGGTGGGGCACCGCCTAGCGCCTAGGCGGGGCCTAGGAGGGCGCCTAGACCGATTTTTAGAACACTGACGGTGATACTTAAAGTTGGAAGGGTTATCGACGATATCGGGTGAGGGCGTCAATTTTCTATGCTTGAGGAACTTCATTTACAAATTTTTTGATAGTTTGGATAGATATTTGAAGAAGATTGATGAAGAAATTGAGAGCTGAGAGATGAGAGGAGTGAGTTAGATCTGAAATGGGGGAGAGATGAGAGGAGGTAGAAGGTAAAGTGAGGGTGATTCGGGTGCAACAAATTCCCGTGCAGTTGCAACTCCCTATACTGCAAAGTTGAACGCCTTTGTTGCATGCAAACCAACAGAGATTCGTTTTCTAGGGACACGTCAAGCAAAGACGCTGGCCTAGCCAGCGGTTTATCAGGAAAGACGCTGGATTGGACAACGTCTTATTCAATAAGACGCTGGTATTCTTTACTTATATACCCATAATTAAATCTTCAATTTTAATTTTCTAAAATTTTATTAGATAAACTTAGAGATGTAAAATTCTTACTTGATCCCCGAAAAACCGACTTGAACCGGCCAAAAAATTTAAGTTTGAAACCTGATCCGATTAGTAGCGAGCAAAGGAAAAACTGAACCCGACTTGATCGACCCTAATTTTTATATATATGTAGAATAGGCCAATTTGCATAAGTACCCTTATAAAAGTTGGTAAATTTAAAAATACCCCTTTTTAAGGAAAATAGCAAGGAGAGCCCTTTTGGGGGCATTTTTACAATTACTAAAATCTAGGTGCATTTGGATGATATTTAGAACGCCATCTCTGTTCATCTTCATCCTCCGAGACCCCAAAGCCCCATTACAATCAAGGCCACATCCACACTCCGGACACTCGAGGAAATTCTCGATCGGGAAGTTCGCAGAAGCGATGCCGACGGAGAATTCGAGCTCGCCGCCGTTCCTCGAAACTTCGACGATATTGAGCCAGAGAAACAACACCTTAACGCTGATGCCGGTGAGGTCTGAGAGCTTGTTCTTCCCGATGTGGCCGCTGATCTCGGGCTTGTAATCGAGCTGGTACGAGCCTTCGAGTGTGAATTCTAGGCGTTGAATTTGCTGGTGCTCTCATCTAAGTCGTAGCCGACGGCGCCCTTTGGGAGGAGCCCCGCCGTGAAATTGAAGCTTTCTAGGGCTTCGTAGGCGATGAGATCGGAGATGGCGGTGGTTGCAACGGCGCCGGCGGATATGAGGAGGAGGAGCAAGGAGATCGGAGGCATGGTGAATTGGTTATGATTTGGGGATTTCTAGAATTGTAGGGCTTGAAATATTAGAAGAATGAACAGGACGAAAAAGATGATGAAATCTGGCCTTATGGAAAACTTTACGTGCCACCAATTCGCAAATCAGTCATAGTCCATATGTTTCGGTGTTATTTTAGGTCATCTTCATCCCGTTCATCTCCTCTACCTTAGTTCTGAATCTATGATAGCAAACACAAAGACGATTCACCTCTACTTCCATCGTTCAAAACAGCAAGACAACCCTAACATAAAATCATACGTTCATGGCAATTGAGAATTAGAATCTCCGAGCCCGAAATCCACCCCAGTTGAACTCAAATTGGGAATCCCAGATAGGAAGCATTATACATGAGTCGATCGAGCGGGTGGATGAGATGGAAGATTGTTGAAGTTCCTTATCCCAAAGGCGATGTTTGAGCATTATGAGTTGAAAAAACTCTTTTTTATTTCATTGATTTAAGAATTTATCTATTTTTTCTTACAATTGGGTATTCATGCAAATCTATCAAAAAAGGGGCAATTTTGCTATTACAAACTTTTTTTAGGATAAGGGCTGCTATAAGCACTATATAATATTATATTTTAAATATAATAAGACCTATTTTAAATAAAATATTAGTATAAAAATCTATTAAACATGATATTTTATTATTAAATATTGTTATTCAATCATAATATTATTTTAATAATCATTAAAAAAATTCAAATTCTGAACCTGTTAGGTCGACCCGAACCAACACTCAACCTGAACCTGAACCGGAATCCACCCGACCCGTTTAACAAATTTAATATATATATATATGATATACACAAGTTAAGTTTTTATAACGAGAAAGATAATCGAACGAGATAACGTCTTTTGATTAGACATGTAAGTATATTGGTCTTTCCCTTAAACTGTAACAAAAAAATTATACAAAATTTTAAAATAATTTAGGCATATAATTTGAATTAATTGGTTTTAATCTTATTAAAAATTGATATTAAAAAAATTATACAAAGTATATCGGTCTTTCTCTCATGGAAACACGCTGGTTGGACCAACGTGTTTCACAAAAAGACGCTGGCTGGTCCAGCGGCTTTATCCGGGGGCAGAAAATGGCGAAAAAAAAGACGCTGGCTAGGCTAGCATCTCCGAGCCTGGGAGTGCCTATTCCCAGAATATATTTTCACCCATGCCTAATTTCAAAATAAAAACCTGCAAAGTGCCTACTTTGGAAAAAAAATCAAAATTGAGTGCTCTATTGTCCCATATGTTATTCTTGTATAGCAGCGGCTATTTGTTAGACCTGTTCAACTTCGGACCAGCCCGTCCAACCCGGGCCGCAAAAAAACGGGTTTGGACATAGGTTTTGACCTGACCCGACTCGGCCCGCCTAGAATAGGGTCGGGCTTGGACAATGTAAAAAGCCCGTAGGCTTGGCCCGGCCCAGCCCAAATATTTATATTATTTTAAATATATAATGAATATTAACAACAATATCAACGTATTATTACATATTTTGTACATATATATATATATGTATATATATATATATTATATACCAGACCGTAATTGTATTTGTATCCCACATTTACTAGTATCGTCGATGTACGCATCTTACTTTTCTCTAATCTAATTCTCCTTGGATTTATTGGTTGTCAACTTGACTTTTGGACGTTGTAAACTTATTTAGATGATCTTTATATTCATTTGTTGCCTTAATAATCTCATTTTTCTATGTTAGGAATAAGTTAGTTACAAAATTAGTACATGTTTAAAATTTTTTGATCATTTAAAATCTATATCTATATCTATACTATCTATATAATTTTGTGTACATGGGGATATTTAATGCCCTCATTCCACATTAATGACCATAAAAAGTAAATAAAAAGATGATTATTTGAAAGAATAAACTATTTTTATTAGAAATGTATAAGAATTACTATTTTGTCTAATATAGAAAAGTAAAAAGTCAATACAAAAAGTGATTATTGAAAACTATATATTTTGTCAAAAAGTTATCATTTGAAAGAACACATTATTGTATTAGAGATATATAACAATTAGTATTTCGTTTCAATCAGAAAACTAAAAAGTGAATACAAAAAATGATCATTTAAAAACTAAATTTTGTCTTAGAAAAAAATATTGTATTGAAAATGTATAACAATTAGTATTTTATGTCTCATACAAAATGTAAAACTATATTTATAATTTTGTGTTAGGGGGTATTTAATGTCATCATGAAACATTAATGAACATAAAGAAAAAAAAGGTAATTGTTTTACAAAATAAACTATTGTATTAGAAATGTATAAATTAGTTTTCTGTTTCCTATACAAAACTTAAAGTGAATACAAAAAGTGATCATTTGAAAACTATATTTATGTATACTTTTACTATATATATAAAGTTGTATATATGAGGGTATATTAAATGTCTTCATGGGGCACATTAATGTTAATGTTAATATTAATATTATTGAGAATGAAAAAAGTATAAAACATATAAAAATATTGAGAATGAAAAAAGTAATCATTATGATGTATTTGGTCACAAAATTTTCTATACACTTATAATAATTAAAAATCATTTATATATTTATGTATAACTTAATATTTAAAAAGCTTCTAAATTATGAACCTATCACACATGGGAATTATTTTTTCACCTTTTAATTATTTTATAGATAATTTAAAATTTTTAGTTGGTAAGTTAGGTTGTAATGAAAAGATAGTGAAATATTATTTTCCAAGTTGAATATGATAGATCATTTTTATTTTAAATGTTATTATGACACATTTATCTTAATAGTAGTATTACATAATAAAGAAAACGATTTTTTTATAAGAACATAAATCATAGAAAAATAATGAGAATACAAAAAGTAATCAATATTATGTATGTAGTCACAAATTTTTATATATACATTATTAAAAAAAATTATAAATTTATGTATAGCTTAGGGTCCGTTCGACACTGTAGGTAGCAGGGAGCGGATCGAGCGAGACGCTAGCGGAAAGTCAGCCCCCTTCGGAGTACAAGTGTGCAATTTTTGTCGATTCCGCTCCATCTAGCTGAACCCGTCTCAAAAAAAGCAAGTACTGAATGGGTCCTTAATGGTTAAAAAGACAAATTATAGACATATCAAACCTAAATTATTGGTATGCTAGGTTGTAATGCAAAGATATTCAAATATTATTTTTCATGTTGAATATTATAGATCATTTTCATTTTACCTTATATATATAATATTAATTTTAAATCTAATTTATAGTTGTTGCATCATTTTTATTGTATAAAGATATTCAAATATTGTTTTTGTATTATAATATTAAAAAATTGTAGGAAGGTACCAATATTAGTTGTTCACTTTCAATATTATAGGTTATTTGAATTTACTTTTAATATATTACTTATTACTCCAACTTGCAGATTATAGCACCCATCTACTCAAATATTATTTAAAACATTAAGTATATCCATACATCTTCTATAAATCAATAAATAGGCATGTAGACTAGGAAAAAATAACAATTAATATTCATATGTTTTATACAAACTAAATGATAAAAGAAAGAGATTGTTGAAATTTCAGTAACATCTTGAAATTGTCCTTCAACTTACTATCTTTTTCAATTAATTTAAACATAAAGTGCAGTTAAATACAAAAGAGATTGTTAAAACAAATAAATTTAATAAAAATAGGTTCAAAAAACAATTCAATAATACACTAAATTAAATTATATGTAAAATAATTCAGTATGTTTAAATTATGTTTAATAAAATAAATAATTCAAAAATTCTATATATATAATTTGTTTATAATATGAACCCGTGCGTATGCACGGGCTTGACCGCTAGTTATCTATATAATTTTGTGTACATGAGGGCTATTTAATGCCCTCATCACACATTAATTATTTTGTGACCACCATAGTAGAAATGAAAAGCATTTAGCATTTAGAAATAAGAATATATGATCATTTCAACCATTGTATTAGAAATGAGCATACAAAAATTTTAAAAAAGGAGTTATGATTTAAGAGGGAAAACTATTATATCAGAAATGAATAGCATTTACCATTTAGAGATAAGCATATATGTGATCATTTAATAAAACTATTATATTATAAATGTAAATGAACAAAACTACTGTATTAAAAATGGGATATAGTTATTATATTAGACATGAATATATAAAAAAACTATTAAAAAAACAGTTATCACTTAAAAGGAAATTGTATTAAATTAGAAAACATGATCATTTAAGAGAAAAATGTATTATATTAGAAATGTATACCAATTAACATTTTTTCCCCTATAAAGAGCTACATACAAATTGCATTAGAACATTTCTTTTTGGACGAAATATTGCATTCAAAAGTAGAATGATGAGGTATTTGTATGTATACATTGCTGTTAGATAAAGTTTGCAACTCATTATTTTTCAAATTGAAAACAATGTATCATCACTAGCAAATTGAAAATGTCTCCATAAATAATTTACAGGTTCAAATCTAAACACCCCCACAAAATTAGCATCCATAATCAATTGATGTTATAATGATCCATAATCACCCATTTGAAAATAAATAATACGGTTACATTTCATTTTTAAACAACCCTCACAAAATTAGCATTCATAATTAATCAAATTGAATGTGTATTGATATTCATTGTCACCGTTACAACACATTCACTCAATTACAAATTATCCACCCTAAGCATATTCCTTTCCTCTTCCTCAACTACACTCAATTACAAATTATACACTCAATTACAAATTATATATGCATGTCGAATGTGTACCTCAACTATACTTGGTGGACAGATTTTAAATAGGAGAAAATGGAAAAGGCAGAGAGAGCATGTTTTTGATCTCAAATTCAAGTTGCTCCCTTTTCTTAATTTGATCAATGCCCTTTATCCAGATTGTACTCTCTTCCCTCGAATCACATGTCTTTTGTTTAATCGTTCGTGGTTCATTTGATAAATTCCGTGCTTATAGCCGCTTTCTTATGTTGCATTTGGAATAAGTTCCAGAGTGATAAGATTCATGGCATAATTGTGGAGTATTAGCTTACCAACCATTAAATCTTAGTTACTTTTGTTTCTTCATGATTTCTTAGCATCAAAAATTGATTGATTAGAGCTACCTAAGTTGAGCAATGAGTAGTCGTTCATAGCTTTCTAATATTACTCATCCTAATTTTATCAATTTACACATTCCTTTTGATTTTCGGTTGAAATGACGTATTTCATCTACTTCCCTATATTTCACATGAATTCTTTGTACAATATATACCTATCACTAATGATAAATTCTTAATCAAGACCCACTTATTACCAAAATCACGAATATACAATAACTTATTTAATCAGGTTTATAGACTTTGATACTTCTTTTAATTTTGATTTTGATATGTCAAAAACTAATATTTCATCTTTCATTGATAAAAAAAATGTTACAATTACACTTATACTTAGTCATTATACTTAAAATGCACAAAACATATATAATGTCACATTTATTGTGAAAAGACTTCAAAATAGTATGAAATATAAGTCTGCATTTTGATATAACGAAGGGCCCGTGCATACGCCTGATTACTAGTATATATAAAAGTTAGGTGGTGTCACCATTTATTGCTCTATTTAGTATTGGTTGCAATCTTACCCATATAATAAACACTATGCAATCATAAACAAAATAACCACAATAGCATAGTGGTAAAGTCTTCCTCTAATTACACAATGGTTTGGGGTTCAATCCTCTCTAGCTACATTTTTGTGTTTTTTTGCATATTATTCTTAATGTGTATTTTTTTAACGCAAATAACAAAATATGTGGATACCACATTTTTTTAACGCAAATAACAAAATATGTGAATAACATAAATCATAAAATATGTGTATTTTTTAACGTACATCAGAAAATATATTTATACCCTAAATCATAAAATATGTTTATTTTTTTAAACATGTTTTGTGTGTATTTGTTGTATTATTTGTATATATGAATCAAGCATATAAATAAATCAATAGTTTTTTTAACATAAATCACAAAATATGTTTATACCCTAAATCATAAAATATGTGTATTTTTTTAAACGTGTTATGTGGGTATTTGTTGTATTATGTGTACATATGAATGTTTTTTTTAACGTGTATTTTTTTCACGTAAATAACAAAATATGTGAATACCATAAACCATAAAATATTTGTATTTTTTTTAACGAAAATCACAAAATGTATTTATACCCTAAATTATAAGATATGAGTATTTTTTCAATAAACTTCTATAGTTTTCATGTATATAAAAGTATTTTGAATAGCCAACAATAATATTTTAATCTTTCATATACTTTCTATAGTTTTCTATATCTTTCATACGTATGTAATTACATTTAGATGAAAATAAGGAGTGCTTCTTCCGCAATTGAATTATATTTTCAATTGATTTATTTCTTATAGAATATTTATTTATTTTATACTTAATATAATATATAATATTTTATATTAATCATACCTTGGTCCATTTTTCACATTCATGCAATTTTTCAATTAAAGTT
Organism: Polygonum maritimum; assembly: GCA_963924305.1. NCBI lineage: Eukaryota > Viridiplantae > Streptophyta > Magnoliopsida > Caryophyllales > Polygonaceae > Polygonum > Polygonum maritimum. Next base: position 38,130,402 of record OZ002730.1, on the reverse strand, counting down.
AATTAATAAAGTTTCAAAATAGTTTTTAAACTCGTGCGTAGCATGGGTCATGAATTCTAGTTAAATTTAATAAACGGAATTATGGATCTGATTGGCCTGCGGACAGCCTGACCTGCATTTATGGGCGGGTACGGACAAATAGAACAACTCATCACAATGCCACATGCATTTCCCTTATTAGGGCATCCTTTCTTATTGTGTCCCTGAGCCTCTTACATATAGAACAACTCATCACAATGCCCCTTCTTGAGTACCTCCCAGCCTTTTTTGGCTCATCTCTAGCCTTCCTTCTATTCACCTTTCTTCTTCCCCTTTTCTTTCTCATTTCAGGATGCTCCACTGGTAGGTGATGAGTTAGGCCACAATTTCATGCCCAGAACAGGCTGTAAGGGAAAAGCATAGGCTTTTAGGTAGGTTTCCTTCTTATACCAATGGAGCACATGGTCGTCTGGATTAACATTGACATGATTCATGGCGCATATTGCATGTGGACATGGAATGCCCTTCAATTGCCAACTATTGCAGCTGCACGTGTTCAACCTCAGGTCCACAGTATGTCCATATTCACCATGTTGTACCTCAAAACCTTGATCCCCATTCCAGGTGATGTCACACTGCATTGCTATATCCTTGTTCTGCTCTAACTTCATCAAGGCAGTTGGTGCAATGTTTGTGATCCACTTCTCCTTCACAAACGCATTCATCTTTCTAATCCTATCCATTACTTGCTTCCTAATGTTTTCGAGCATTGAGATGATAGACTTGTGCCTAGCTGTCCTTATCCAAGAGTTGAATGTTTCGCACATGTTGTTCTCAACTGTATCGCACTTGGAATCGGACCTAAAGTAAGGCTTGTAGAAGTTTTCCTTGCCATACTCCAAAAAATCAGATACAGGCTCAGGCCCTAGCTTACCAAGTATTTCCAGATTATCCTTTAGTTGAACATCGAAGGTTGACCAACAACATGCCCAATACTTCTTCCTAGCTTCTGAGCCTCGCCATTTCTTTTGCCAGTTTGCATATATGTGTTGTGCACAAAACCTATGCTCGGCTGCAGGTAACTCATTCCTCACTGCAGCCCTTAAACCCTGTAAAAAATATAGGAATTAAGTTAGCATATGAGCCTAACTAACCAGTTGCATATCATAGTAAAATAAAGTATATTTTGTAAGCAAATGTTTGAAAGTAACCATATACAACAAACCAGCTAAAAAAAGTATATTTTTTTTGCAAAAAGAGTTAACAGAGTTAAAGTATAAGCTCTTAGACATACAAAACTTGTAAAATAAAGTATATTTTTCAGCTGTAAACAGATTAAACTAACCAGTTGCATATCTGACACAATGGTGAGTCCTTCTCCCTGTTCAAGCTCCAAGTCTACCTTCAAAGTTCTGATGAATTTGGACCATGTAATGGTCGATTCAGCGCCTGTTACCTCCCAAGCAATAGGGTACATTTGGCCATTCCCGTCCTTCCCCACAGCCACAAACAACTGACCTTCAACAGCCCCTTTAAGGAAGCAAGCATCCAGGCCAACAACTCTTCTACAACCTTGCTTCCACCCTTCCTTCAAGGACTTGAAACATACATATAATCTCTTGAAAAGCTCTTTTCCAGGGTGGGATTGCGTGTCAACAACCAAAAAACAAGTTGAGCCTGGGTTTGACCGATTCACCTCATCTACATAATCATGAAGCCTCGAGTATTCTTCCTTGTAGTCACCCATGCGCTTGCTCAAAATCTGTAACTTAGCTCTTCTACAGATTGTTTTCCCAACATAAAGCTTCAATTCCTTTCTACACAATCCTTGTATCTCCCATATTTTAAGGGATGGCTGAGATACTATCCTACTCTCAAAGTGTTTGACCAAGTATTTGGAGGTACATAGCTTATTTTTGTTGTACCTCCTACAGCTGTGTGTGGGAGTATAGGTTTTAACTTGGAAATTTTTCGTTCCAGAATCAACACTTGCATGAATTCTCCAAGGACACCCTTCATGCACACATTTAGCTGTGACTCTATGTGCCTCATTAGGCCTTAACTTTAACCTAACACCCTTAGCAATTGCATACTTTGCAAGTGCTTCCCTAAATTGCTGAACACTCTCAAACACCATGTCCAACTCCCACATCGGGCACTCACAATCAGCTCTGTAAGGTATATGCCTACTCTTCTTCCTTCTCACCTCTTTGTGAGTTGATTCATCATCTTCAGACTCATCACTTTCAAGGCTGTACTCAGAATCACTTGCATAGTAAGGCTCATTTCCTCCAAGCTTCCCAGTGTAGTCCTTACCTGCATTCCAGTTCTCATATCCTTGATCGGCCCCTACACCACCAAGTGTGACCTCTATGTTCACCAAATCAGCCTTGTGTGCTTCCCTTCTGGTTCTGGTTTCCCGAGCTACACTTCTTATTTCTCTTAATTCCTCGTCAACATCTGAGCCATCAGTCAAATCAACCCCCAAAGTTGCAGTGTCATCACTAGATTGGCTCCCTTCTTCAGTGTAATCTGCAGCTTCACTCTTGTCTGAGTCATCACCCTCAGCATCATGAACTGCCTCTTCTTGCACACCCACCTCAGCTGCCTTATCCATTTCTTCTGTTATATACTCAAGCATCAAAGGCACGTGATTATCCTCATTCAATACTTGTTGTTCTGGTTCATCTGGAATATGGATAGGATCTTCTGCACTGAAGCCTAAGTTTGGAGGAACTGCATCTGGCTCAGTGTTTGCAAATTCAGGTTCCATCACTGAATGTTTGATGTAAAAGTGTACTTTATCACCATCCTTCAAAGTACTTGCTAGTTGTGTGAGTGACCAATCATCAGCTCCCACGAATGCAGAATCCCTCACCCCTTGGAAGAAAATCCCGTCACATGTTTTATAGCCAACTCTATTCACATACCAATCTAATGTGGGGCGGCTCAGGATATCAGTATCAACGGTGCTGTATGCAGTAGCAAACTCATCTACATAGGATGGCTCAGGAGTGTAAACGAACCTGCCCCCATGGTGCCAGACGATGTCGATGATTGGCATTCTGAAAATAACAGAGCAGCAAAGCAAAAAACAGATTTTAAAAAATTGATTTCCCAAAAAAAAAAACAGAATAAATTTGAACAATTGATCAATAGAAAAAGAAATAAAGAAATTATAAGAATTGAAAGGGAGGAGATGATCAAGTTAACCTGTAAGGAAAAAACACGATCTCTTTTTGTCAAAGAAAAGCCAGTGACCTGTTTCAATAACAAAACCAGTATATGATTTAATGGACATAACAAAACAATCCTGCAATAAATGGAGCAAGATTTTTGACAGGTCAACTGAATGGGCGTACACAAGATTTTTGACACTCAAGTGGTGTTTTACTATTGGTCAAACTTTCAACTCCAAATAGAACAAGTTATACCATTTGCATAATTGGAACGCATGATTATTTTATTTGAAATCTATTTATAGCATACTAAGTCTCCTTTTTAGATAAGAAATTTTTGAAATCCATTTAGCATACTGAAATAGCAAAATCAAAATTAAAAATAGCCAAACAAAACAAAATCTTGTCTGATCCATTTAGCACAAAACAAATGATCAAAATAGCAAATGAACAAAACATCTTGCAAAACAAAATAGTGTACAACAAAATGATCGTTAATGACAAAACAAAACAAAACATCTTATTACCAAAACAGCTCAAACATCCATTTAGCACACTGAACGCAAGATTATTTTATTTCAAATTCAAAATCAAAGCAAATGATCGTCCAAAATGCAACTGATTTCTCAAACATCTTGCTGTCATATACCAGCTCCAAATCTAGCCATTCAGGAAAAAACAAAATTTAAAAAACCAGCAGGAAGAAGAATTACCTTATTGAACCAAGGATCGTGAAGAATATCAGCGCCACGCTTGGGACGAGACAATGTTATCGACTTCTGCTAGTGCTTTGTTATCACCAATGCTACCTACACATAGCATTTTTACATATCAGTAGCAATGGTTCAAGCATCAGGAAACCCTCTGTTAGTGCAAAGCTATGATTTTCACTAGTTTGTAAGAACAAAAACCCTCAAATCTTCACCAAATCAGCCTAACGATCGACTTTTGCATACACAAAACCCACAAATCTTCAGGAAAGCGAAAACGAAAACCCTAACGATCGACTTTTGCAAACACAAAACCCACATTTACCAAATTTCATAAATCCTCAAATCTTCAAGAAATAACGAAAACCCACAAATCCGAACCACAGATCGACTATCAACAAGCAAGCCAAGTCGATCGAACACCATGAACCCCAAAACTTTAAGCTTTCGAAACCCCAAAACCCAAAATTCCCAAATTTCAGAAATCTGACAGAGTCAATCGTTCAAGCTCAAAACCCTCAATTTCTCTAATCAAATCACGCGACTAACCTTAATGTCGATGAAAACCAACTTCCTTGTTGTTCTTAATGCTTGATTTCGCTCTATGAGTGGGATTTAGGGCTCCTGAGTACCTTCCTTGAGGGTCTGTTCATCGGGCTATTTTTGAGACGTTTCAGCTTCTTTTTTTTTGTGAGAGGTTTGGAGTTAGAGTTTGCCCGCCAATGTGTATAATGAAAGGCTTATGTGGCAATTACGTGGAATTTTTTTGCCTAATCATGCCACGTAATAGGCGCGTGATTATTACGGGCCAACGTTATATCGGTTGAGGTGTTTAATAGGTACGATTTTACAAGTTGAGGAGTTTAATAGGTCCGTTTCAAAGGTCAGGTGTCTAAATGACCAAAATGAACAAGTTCAGGTGTCTGTATATGTTTTGAGCCGTGCGATGACATTGTATGTGTAATGAATGGAGGCATGAGGTGAGCAGAAAGAGAAACAAGAATTTTGCTGAATCTATAGACATTGTAGAGCAAGAAGATGTTGAAAAACTAGTCTATTTAATTGACTTTTTTCATTTGTTTCGATGCAATATACTATAATTTTGATGTTCATAAAAAACTTATGATATTAACTTTCAACACTTTGTCATGCTATTTTGCAATATACTATAATTTTCATTTTGATGTTCTTTTCTGGGAAAACATGTTCTTTTGTTACTATAATTTTGGGCCAAACTTTCACCAAAAAAAATACAATAATTTTGGGCCAAATTTTGCAAGCACCGAAGCCCATCAACGACGTTTCGTGTTAGGTTGAGTACGAGTACGGTTTAATTGGTTTTCATGTCAAATCGGATCGAGTCATGTAGGTTATCATTCTAAGGTTGACCAACAACCAACAACTCAATGGTATTCTTTTATAAGATTAATTTTAAAATTAAGTTATTTAAAGTTATTATATAATAATATTATTCAAAAATTATATAGAAATATTTTAAATAAGTAATAGTATAAGTATTATGATAATAATCACATTTAAGAGTCAATCTGGTCAGATTCAAGGTTGTATTTTTTGGCTCGGATGGATCGTAATTAAGTGATGGTCGATCTGGTTAATTTTGCGGGTTTGATCATATTTTAACAACTCTAATCGTGATTCATCCTCGTCTTTCTTTGGTATTCTAACATGATTGATAACGTACATTTGTGTGATGACCCTTAAGGTGAGAAATGCTGATGAATCCTGGTCCTTTGAATTTTTAGCTAATCGATCTTGCATATAACGTGAATTTGAAGTACATAAAATTTGATTAAATGATGAATTGTGCTAATAGACTAGATACATTTGAGGTAAAAATATACTAATACATTTATGTGAATAATCTTTTGTAAAGACATGGAACAATGTGTGACATAATTTGGAACAATGTGTGATGATATGATGATATGGAACATCCACCAGTAGACATGAGGTCAAGGATAGGGTTTAGTGTTAATTTGAACATGAGGTTTATCTATTGCATTATTTTAGTGAATGTGATGATATGGAACAATGTGTGACATAATTTGCTACAGTTTTAATACTACTGTTGAGAACAAAAGTATTTCCCACATCTAGATTGAGAATAAGTATTTCCCACATCTAAAGTTGAAAGGATATAGTCTCAATATATATGTCATTGGGACATTCCTCCTATTGTCAATTGATTTTATGATAGAACTCTATCGGACTTGTGTACTGGGCTTTGATTACATATACACCTACATGTTCGCTTCTACTCAAAAGGCAATATTTTTGTCCCATGAACCCTTCTTTCTCTCTTTTACTATACTCTTTTTATACTCAATATTTCTTGCTCACTCATATTCTCTCCAGATTCTGATCGTCTCCGACAACATATTCCTAGGTAAGGACGTCCCTCATATCAAGCAAATTCCTTTTATTCATCAAAGCTACCTAGGCAATCTTCTTGGAAAGAAGAATGCCGAGGTAACTAGAGGTTTATATGTACTCTATTTATGCACTTATTCTCATAATAAGAAACTACATGAATTCTCAAGTTTTCTATATGGTATCAACCTTTTTCCATCCTTTGGAACCTTCTTCTACGTAAAACACTAAACCCTATCCTTGACCTCATGTCTCATAGTTGAATCTTCATTGAGCTTACTAAACACGGGTCAATCGGATCATCCATTCAAAGGATGTTCAATTTGGCAACATCATCAAACTCACCTCGATGAATTATCTCTTATGGTGTTCCCAAATTAAAGCTACTCTCAAGGGCTTCGGTCTCTCCAAGTTCGTTGATGGTTCTCACCCGACACCATCCAAGACCATTTTGGGACCCAATGCCCTACAAGTGCCTAACCCGATGTTTCTTATGTGGGAACTTCAAGATCAAATCTTGTATGTGGCTCTACTCAACTCTCTGACCACACCGATGGCCAGCCTTGTCAGTTATCACCATAGCATCCGACTCCATAGCCATGTGGCATATGCTCAAACAAACATAAACCACGGCCTCTTGTGGAAAAAAGACGCAAGTAAAGGCAGAACTCACATCCGCCAATAGAGTTGAGAATGGTTTAGTCAAAACCGAAAAATTAGACCAAATCGAACCCAAACCGAACTACGTCGGTTTGGTCATCAATTCATAAATTTTAGGATTTCGGTTTCGTTTCAATTCAAACTTTTAAAAGAAAAACATTATATTTATTGAAAATCAAAAAAACTGAACCAAATTTTTTTGGTTCGATTTTTGGTTTACCAAATTCACAAATTTCTGTTTCAGTTCAGTTTCTAACCGATGCTCAACCCTATCCACCAAGAAGGGATCTATGACTATTGTGGATTAAATGCAAGCCATGAAGGCCTCAACTGACCTTCCAGCCTCCCTTCAAACCCCCATGAGCCAAGAAGAGTTTATTGACTATATCGTTAATTTACTTGATGATGATTACAAGGTGATTGTCAATGGAGTCATTGAGTCAATATGAAGGACTCGCTAATCTCAATGGAAGAGTTGTATGAAAAACTCATCATTCATGAGATGAATCTAAAGGTTGCAACGAAGGTGAGTGATGCTCCTACCTCAACCTTGGTCGCTCAATCAAAGCCACACAAGAAGAACGAAGGGTCGATCAACGACTCCGATACAATGCATGGTAGCCACCACATACCCCACCCCAACCACCTTAACACCGGTACCCACAATAACCTTAATATTCTCCACAAAACAACCCTACTCAACCTCCAAATAATCAGCCATCACCATAATCGAATCAAAACCCAAAACCCTTCAAGGGTCGAAGCCAATTCTGTCAGGTGATTGGCCACTTTCTCTTCCAGCGCTCCTCCTTCAATTGGAAGTACCATCAAGTTAACCTACCTTCTTCCAACCGGTCTCTAGCCCAAGCCAACATGGCCATGACCCAAACACCAACTTAGCCTTTGAACATAGACGGATACCGGTGTCTCTCACCATGTGACCAACGATCTCAACAATCTCGCCCTTCACTATCCCTACTCAAGATCGAATGAGATGTATGTCAAGGATGGCTCGGGTTTTAGAGTCTCTCACTTTGTCTCTTTTTCATTATGTAGCTCGTTTTCTTCCTCTTTTCAACTTAAAAATGTGCTTGTGTTCCTAAGATGTCTAAAAACATTATTTCGGTTTCTCAATTGTGCACAAAATCATTGTGGAATCTTTTTCTTACATGATCGTTTTCTGGTGAAGGGGATGCTTTCAGGCAAAACAATTCTTGAAGGACCTTGTCATGATGGAGTTTATGTGTGGAGAAGTCATTTTCCGACCGTCAATACCGTTAACCTTTGTCATGCATCCACTCTTCACCACACTTTTGGTCATCCTTCCACGACCACCATGCAGTTTCTTCATTTGCATTCTAGATTAGGGTTTAAATTTGCTCAAAATAAGTGTAGGGTATGCCACATTAGCAAAAGCCACAAGTTGCATTTTCATAATTCTACTATTCCCTCCAATTTTCCCTTAGGAGTTGTGTTTTCGGATTTAAGTACTACATTATCTTTGTTGATCACTTTCACTTTACACTTGGTTATATACAGTTGGTCAAGAGTTGTAAGTCTCTGAAGTTCCTGAAGCTAGTACTCCTCAAGGAAGTGCTCTAGAAGATGACATCTATAAGACTTCCACGACTTCGATGATACTCTTCATGATGTTCCGAGTTCAAGTGGACTAGTTGATCAACCTTAAGAAACATCTCCTCAGGGGGAACAACAAGAGGAAGTTGATGCAACTGGAGTGGTGACCGGGAACTACCATTAAAAGAAAGACCACCCAGTCCACAACATCATCTCTACATATGATAAAGGGGTACAAACTCGATCCTCTGTCTGTAACTTTTGTGCTTTTAATGCGTTTGTTTCACTTGTAGAACCAAAGAGTATTAGGGAAGCACTTCAAGACCCGGACTGGATTCAAGCCATGCAGGAAGAGTTACATCAATTTGAAAGGAACAAGGTATGGTGACTTGTCCCTTGACGAAAGGATAAAAATGTCATTGGAGCCAGATGGGTTTTCAGAAACAAGCTTGACGACACCGGTGCCATCTCAAGGAACAAGGCAAGGCTGGTCGCTCAAGGCTACAACCAAGAGGAAGGAATTGACTACGATGAAACCTATGCTCGCGTAGCAAGGATTGAGGCCATCCGCCTACTTATAGCCTATGTTGTACACAAAGGCTTTAAGCTCTTTCAAATGGATGTCAAAACTACTTTTCTCAATGGACACCTCAAGGAGGAAGTGTACGTAGCACAACCCCCAGGATTCGAAAGTGAATAGTTTCCTGAGCACGTGTATTTTCTGGATAGGGCACTGTATGGACTCAAACAAGCTCCAAGAGCCTGGTATGATCTCTTTGCTCAATTTCTCATTGCTCATAATTACATTCGTGGTTCCATTGATAAAACTTTGTTTATTAAGAGAGTTGGTAAAGATATCTTGTTAGTCCAAGTCTATGTTGATGATACAGTATTTGGATCCACTAACCCCTCACTTGTAGACAAGTTCAAAGAACTAATGAGTAGTGAATCTGAAATGAGTATGGTGGGAGAATCGAATTTCTTTCTCGGGCTTCAAATTCTCAATCAAAAGATGGAACCAGAATCCACCAGTGGAAGTATATCAAGGAAATGTTGAAAATGTATGGAATGGAAACGTCTAAGCCACTGGACACAACATTGTCTCCCAATTCTCGCCTGAATGCTGATGAGCATGGTAAGAGTGTGGAATAGAAAGTCTATAGAGGTATGGTAAGAGTGTCGACACACCATTGTCTCCTAATTCTCGCCTGGATGCTCAAGTTTGTTGTGTGTCTATGTGCTCATTTTCAAGGTACGTAACCCTAAAGAATCACACCTGAAAGAGGTGAAGAGGATTTTCAGGTACTTGAATACTATCCAAGGAACAGTTCCATAAAACTTCAAGCCTACATAGATGTCGACTTTGTCGGACATTTGGTGGATAGGAAGAGTACATTTGGAATGGCAAAATACCTCGGATCATGGTTGGTGTCTTGGGGATCAAAGAAGCAGAATTTTGTGGCCCTTTCCACGTGCTGAAGCTGAATATGTTGTTGTTGCTTCTTGCTGCTCCCAAGTGCTTTGGATCAAATATCAACTTCAGGATTACGACATTCTTCTTGACACAGTTCCTATGAAGTGTGATAATACTAGTGCCATTATATTGCCAAGAATCTTGTGCATCATTCTAGAACCAAGCATATCCATATTAGGCATCACTTTTTGCGTGAAAATGTAGAATCATGAATCATTTCCATGGAACATTGTAGAACTGAGGAACAAGTGGTTGTTATTTTCACTAAAGCTTTAGATGGACGTCCTTTTGATCATCTTGGATTTCTCTTAGGGATGATAACTTTAGATTAAACAAGTCCCAGTTCATTATTCCCTCAATGAAAGGATAGAATTGATTTTGCATTGATTTGAACATGATTGCATCATCTTGTCTTTGATAATGATTACTAGTCTTAATCGATTGGATTTACTTGAGTGTGTGGAACTTTTGTTGTTTTCTTTTTGGTCCAAAATGATGGTTGATCATAAGCTTACCCTAAGCCGTGGAGCAGATTAAACGTTTCCTATGAGCCTTATTGTTTGAAACCATGTTTTACTGGATTCATTCACATGTTTTCTTGATTGTTCCTTGCCATACTACAAATCTGTATATGATTTGTTGTTTGAGTACTATGCTCTTCCCATGTCTGTCCAAACCTGGCCCTTTTATATTGATCATGGTGCAAGATGGAACAACTCAATCCCTGGCTTAAGGAATAGTGCCAAAATCAGAAGCTGAAACGTCGTAGAGATTTAACAGGAAAATAGCGTGATAGTTGTGTCAGAACTTAATGAAGAAGGAATTAATTGTGGCCGTTGGAAAAGATTTGGAATGATGAGACCTGAGATCGTGTGCCACATGTTGGAAATCGTGGGAGAGAGAATCAGATTTGATGAAAAAATGTTGGAAAGTTCTTTGAAAATTGTAGCGAATGTGAGCAGTTTCCCACATCCCCACAATAAAAGCTCCACGCTTATCCATTTTCACCCATCGTTTTCAAACTCTCAAAAAACCAGCTCATCCCCAATCTCCAGAATTCTCAAAACTCCCAAGCTGTCAAACCCATCAATGGCGCCTTCTCAATTCTCAAACAAAACCCCATTTGCCAAAGCCACCTAATCTCGACCCATCCATCCTAATCACCATATCCAACAATGGCTAGAGTACAATTGATTCGGCCTATTTTGTATGGGTTAACTCTTGTATTTTAGGAGTATTATTGAGAGTGTTTAGGTTAGATTTGAGCATTATTGTAATACGGAGACCGAAGACACAAGTTATGAAGAATCAAGAGTTCTTAGAGTATAATTGAAGACAAGTTCGCCACTACATGATTTCCGCGGTCGCGTTGTCTATGACGCGGGCGCGGTGGCGTAAGGTGACGAGCCATGAAGACCATGAAGGCCGCGGTCGCGCTGTCGATGGCGCGGTCGCGGTAGATGCCGACTCAGCAATATGCCAAACAGAGACCGCCGCGGGCGCGGCAGGAGCGACGCAGTCGCGGTGGATAGCTAGAGGCGACTTGTTTTTCTCTGTTGCGAAAGCGCGGGCGCGGCAGTGTCGACGCGGTCGCGGTGGTGCCGGATTCCGAGACGGACGAAATCTTTTCCTTTCTATCTTATTTCCTTTCTTATCTTTTGCCTCTTACCTTATCTATCTCGAGGAGCATGTTCCTGGGGCTATATAAGGAGGAGTCAGGCTTAGGTTTAGAAAAATTCCAATTGATAATTCAATTCTTCTTTAGTTTAGTTATGGAGAGCTAGTCTCCTTGGGTTTGTTCAAGGGAGAAGCTCTGTTGTATGAACTCGTGAGATTTTGGTAATTGATTTCTATCCTTTGGTTAATATTGATTCTCTTGTGCTTCATCTTATGATTGTTGATTGTTTCTCTAGGATTCGCGACCCTATTGAATTGATTGATTTTCTACTGTTTGATTAGGTTTGGACCGTGGACAAAACTAATCTGTGAAAACAATTTAACCTAGACCTGTTGTCTATGCAACTAGGATTAAGAAGAGAATTGATTGTTTTATCTTGCAATTGACTCGTAGCTTGATTGTTTGATATTATATCCTGCATATCCTTGTTCTCTATGCTAATTCTAGGTTTAAGCGTCCTTGCCTAGGGTTATAGAATTTCTTGGACCGTGGAATTGCGATTGTTAATGATCAGGATAGGAATTAACCATAGGTGTGAATGAAATCAATGGATGAATCTATGATCGAGTGATTATTAAAGAGTGGATCTTTTGAATGAACTTGTTTCCCATATTTGTTTGTTTATTTGTTTGTTTTGTTTTCTTAGTTTAGATTTCTTTCCTAAATCCCCCATATCTTTAGTTGGTAAATATATTAATACTAGATATCATAGTTCTCTTGGGTTCGACCCCTTACTTGCATGCTATACTAGTTTGTAGTTTGGGTTATTTATCTTTGATCTTGGCACGACGACTTTAGCCGAGTCAACAATCCCTTCTCCCTTAAGCAGATTCTAACAGAGGACATGGAATGACTCTCCGACTTGAAGACAAAAAAGCTCCGACAGGAGATTTAGAGGTATGTCGTCCCATACCTCTTCGCCCCCAGAAACCCTAATGCTACTCCCTCCATTTTGGAGCATGAGTACCTCCGTGAGCAAAAAGAGAAGGAGTACGCCGCTCTCGGACTAGTTCCGTCGCCGACGCCGAGTCCTCAACGCACTCCGTCACCGCCGATAGCAATCACTCTGACTCGGCTAAAGTCGTCGTGCCAAGATCAAAGATAAATAACCCAAACTACAAACTAGTATAACATGCAAGTAAGGGTTGAACCCAAGAGAACTAAGGCTTCTAGTATTAACAATTTTATCAACCAAAGATAACAGGGGGGAAATCAGAAAGAGATCTAAACTAAACTAATCTAGGAAACAAAAAAAACAAACAAATCAATAAAGAGAGCAAGTTCATTCAAAAGATCCACTCTGAAATAATCACTCGATCATAGATTCATCCATTGATTTCATTCACACCTATGGTTAATTTCTATCCTGATCATTAACAATCGCAAGTCCACGGTCCAAGCAAATCTATAACCCAAGGCAAGGACGCTTAACCTAGAATTAGCATAGAGAACAAGGATATGCAGGATACATGCAAAAACAATCAAGCTACGAGTCAATTGCAAAAGCATACAATCAATTCTCTTCTTAATCCTAGTTGCGTAGACAACAGGTCTAGGTTAAGTTGTTTTCACAGAACAGGTTTTGTCCACAGTCCAAACCCAATCCAACAGTAGAAAATCAATCAATTCAACAAGTTGGCCAGACAAGCAAAATCAATCAATATTCATAAGATGAAGCACAAGAGAATTAATATTAACCAAAGGATAGAAATCAATTACCAAAACCTCACGAGTTTATACATCAGAGCTTCTCCCTTGAACAAACCCAAGGAGATTAGTTCTCCATAGAAAACTAAACTAAATAATTAATCGGATGAATTAGTTATGAGAAAGATTGGATACTTAAAACCTAAGGCAGGCTCCTCCTTATATAGACCTAGGGAACATGCTCTCCTAATCTAATGGGAAAGAGGAAAGATAAGAAAAAGGAAAGAAAATAGATTTTCTCGCCCGTCTCGGATCAGCCATCACCGCGCCCGCGTCGTATCCACCGCACCCGCGCTTTCGCGACAGAATGAAACTCCGTCTCAAGGCAGCCACTGCGGGCACGGATCATCCACCGCGGGCGTGGTTCTCGGACAGTGACAAACACTTGACTTCGGAGGCTGTTTTGACCCTCTTTGGCTTGGAATCTAACTTTGGTGTAAAAAGATGGATTGAATCTCTTCGACTTAGCTTTCCAATGGCACCAGAATCAGCTCAATCTGACCACCGTAGATCCAGATATAGCCTTTGCAAGCAAGAGGTGTTGTGCAAACATCTAAAAATGTCTTCAAAAGCCTTGAAACTTGAATCCTTGTGTCTTCGGCCTAGATATTACAATTACGCAGAAACTCTAACGTAAACACACTCAATAAACCCTAAAATACAAGACTTAACCTATACTAATTAGAGCGTATCAAATTCCCCCATATTTAGATCTTACTCGTCCTCGAGTAAGCTCAAACTAAATCTAACAAGAAAGATATCAGAAAATAGAAGGGAAGAAAAAAAAACTCAACTTTCAACCCAAACCCAAAATAGAGTAATCATGAGAATAAAACAATAAACCTCAAACACACACCTCATTGTTGAGTATGGAGCCTGATTCGGATTGGGCGAAAGAACATGGGATGAGCCAAGACCAAAAGACGAGGAAGAGAAGTCGAAGACGAGGAATCGGAGGCCAAGAGCGAAAACTTGGGATGGGGCGGCGAAAACTCCCCAGAGTTTCTGAGAGCCACCCAGAGTTTTCAGGCGGCGAAAACTCCCCCGAGTTTCTGAAGGCCATCCCGAGTTTTCAGGCGGCGAAAACTCTGGATGGGGCGGCGAAAACTCCCCGAGTTTTCAAGGGTCACCCCGAGTTTTCAGGCGTCCGCGGGATTCGACGCGTTTTTCGAGAGGATTCCATATCTTTTGTGGGATATTTTGTTTCCTTAGGAAAATTATATCTTGTAGCTCTAGTTTTCCTATTTATACTCGACTTGATTATTGTAATTGGTGTGCTTTACAATTGAGAGAAAATCCTACAGAGAGATTGAGAGGTTAGGTTAGGAAGATCTTGATCAGAGTAGATCTGAAGATCAGTTTTCTTGTAATCCTTGAGACCTCAAAAGTTTCTAGTGGAGAATCCCTGGCTTGGTAGTGCCCCCAGACATAGTCCTTGGGACGAACTGGGTCAACAATTGCTCCTGTCTTTGTCTTCGTTCACTTACTATCCATCAATTTGTAGGAACGATCCAAAATTTCCCCAACAACTGGTATCAAAGCGTAGGGTTCCTGAGATTGAAAGACGGATGTCAGTAAGTTCTCCATTGAGAAGTTCAAAGATGGGAACTTTGGGTTTTGGAGAGGAGAAGGCATGGAGCACCACGAGCGGAGGACGTTGGACAGAGTGACGATGAGCGCATCGTTGTGCGGAGACATCGTGCACCACACCATCAGAGAGGAGACAGAGGATGAGTCAGGAGATACAGTCGCAGAGTATGCGATGTTGAGGTTTGACGATCATCCAGGTGTCTTGAGATCCGATGGGAGTAAGAGAGTGGTTCCTATTAGGCAGGCGGCCTTGAAGGAAGATCTACGGACCGATGATCAGGAGATCATTAAATTAAAGAACGAGATAGGTATTCACCTTCAAATTCCTATCTGACATTGAGTAAGCCGGAGAGTTATGCGGGAGTGTCTAAGAGTCAGGAGATGTGCAAGAGAAGAGTTGCCGTAGACAGGGAGACGAGCTCGGCTGCGCATGACAAGGATGCTTACAGGGTAACGGAGAAGGCTTGCAAGGAGAAGACCGTATGACAGGTGTCGAGTATGGTGGGAGAAAACCTTACTGAGAAGCTGTCTAAGGAGATAACCTTAGAGGAATTGAAGCCAGGCGAGGCTTCTGATGGCCTAAGCACGTAAGCTTGAGGGCTGGCACTACCACTACCAAAAGACGATGTTGGCGCTCTGAATCATTCTTTGGGTGGGAGTTTGTTGAGCGTTGGAAGTTTCAATTACAGTTGGAATCAGTCTCCGAGTGGGAGATTGTTGAGTATGGAGCCTGATTCGGATTGGGCGGAAGAAGATGGGACGAGCCAAGAACAAAAGACGAGGAAGAGAAGTCGAAGACGAGGAATCGGAGGCCAGGTGCGAAAACTCGGGATGGGGCGGCGAAAACTCCCCCGAGTTTCTGAGGGCCACAATGAGTTTTCAGGCGGCGAAAACTCTGGATGGGGCGGCGAAAACTCCCCGAGTTTTCAAGGGTCACCCCGAGTTTTCAGGCGTCCGCGGGATTCGACGCGTTTTTCAAGAGGATTCCATATCTTTTGGGGGATATTTTATTTCCTTAGGAAAATTATATCTTGTAGCTCTAGTTTTCCTATTTATACTCGACTTGATTATTGTAATTGGTGTGCTTTACCATTGAGAGAAAATCCTACAAAGAGATTGAGAGGTTAGGTTAGAAAGATCTTGATCAAAGTAGATCTAAAGATCAGTTTCTTTGTAATCCTTGAGCCCTCAAAAGTTTCTAGTGGAGAATCTCTGGCTTGGTAATGCCCCCAGACGTAGTCCTTAGAGCGAACTGGGTCAACAATTGCTCGTGTCTTTATCTTGGTTCGCTTACTATCCATCAATTTGCAGGAACGATCCGAAATTTCCCCAACACTCACAACATGATATAACACTCAAGCTCTAAAAAGTGTAGAGCAACCTAGGATCTACCCAAATCTAATATATAAGCCCCAAAGTCCCCAAGCAAGAATGTACCTAAACACTCGAATTTTTCCACTCAATTCTGCTTAGGCACCCTTTCGGGTTTTCACCTAACCGCTCTTTTTATTTTTCTCAAAGGTGTGCTCACAAAACTCACAATCACTCATAAACCTCATATTACCGCAGCCTAATGTTGGTCCAGGTTACTTGCTTATTACCTGAGCCGCCTTTTTGGGTTTTCGACTCATCCCAGGATTTATATGCTTTTTTTTAATTTTTTATGGCTTTTTCTATCTTTTTCTATCCTTTCGGACCTAGTACCTAAGCTAGGAATGGAAAAGGAATCTATCTAATCCTTGGGTTGCCTCCCAA
This sequence comes from Polygonum maritimum, assembly GCA_963924305.1. NCBI lineage: Eukaryota > Viridiplantae > Streptophyta > Magnoliopsida > Caryophyllales > Polygonaceae > Polygonum > Polygonum maritimum. The sequence continues at coordinate 38,113,704 of OZ002730.1, read as the reverse complement.
GCAGCGCCTTTGTTTAACATCAATGGCCCGACGTTCTTCATGATCGGACATCGTCAAAGCCTGAAGCATCAAATCAAAGTCCTGCACAGCTATCTTACCACAGGGCAAATAGCATATTGACAAATTAACAAAAAATAAGAAATAATTCAAACTCCTTTTTAACCTATCAAACATGCTTGAGAAATTATGGTGAGATTTACTAGAGTGAAACCAATTAGGTGATTTATGTGATCTTTCAAAATATTCAACAAAGCATGCAAATCTCCTATTTGAATTATCACCCTCATCAAATAAAATATAGAAGGACTCATCACCTACCCTAGCATGCTCAAAGATGGAATCCTTAATGAAAGATTGACATGTAAGAACAAAGTCAGGATTAAAAGAGAGGGAAGAAGTGGAATAAAGGATATAGGGATCGTCAAGGCTTATCATTGGGAGCTCCATGGAAGGAGATACGAAAGTTTCTGACGGTGAAGAAGAAATTTCCATAACATCATCTGGCTCCTTCGACGAGTTGTCAGACTCGTCATTGTCACTCCAGGGGTCACCAAACTAAAGGAAATACTCTTCTTCCGTCATCACGTATCGTTCCTCCTCAGGCGCAGACTCGAAAGCTTGATCTATCAACATCGGTGACGAATCCTCCAATGCAACATCTCGAAACTCCTCTTGCTCCAAACCATCCAGGAATTCACTAAATAACGCTCAATCATCTTCTTCTGTCGTCCCGTCATCCGGAGTCGACTCTTTCGGCTTTATAAGAACAAGCCTGGGGTCCCCTCTTCAGAGGCCGCGGATGCGGTTTGTGGGCCGCGGTCGCAGTTTGTGGGACATGGTCGCGGTTCTCCTCCAGAGAGAATTCCTCCGTATCTGCGAGGAAGAAAGTATGGCCCTTCGACCGAAGCGCATACGAAGCAGGAGGAACCGAAGACCTCGCGACACGAGTGGCGCGCTCGCGATTCTTCAAAGGATTCGGGGGATGTGTCTGCGGTAACCACCGCGCCCACGGTAAGGTAACCGCGCTCGCGGTGTGGCTCTTCTGGGGTGGTTCCGCGGGCGCGCTCAGGGGAACGCGGGCGTGGCACATGGGGTCGGTAGTTCTTAAAAGCATAGATGAGCAACGCCTTGAAGTTTGCCCCTGGACGGTTACCGCGGGTGTGGCAAGGGGAACGCGGGCGCGGCTCTTCATCCGAAGAAAGCTCCGTAGGTTCTGTCAAATTTCCGCGGGCGCGGACGGTTGAGTGCGGGCGCAGAACTTCGACAGAAGCTGGCTCCTCGAACTCGTAGGCTCAGGTCCTACAAAAGAAGTTCCATCGGTCCATAGGCTCCCTATTGACGTATTTTCCTTCGCTCTTGCGGTACACCATTAGTTGGGACTCAAGAGTCATCCCACTGAAGATGTAATCGTAAGCATCGTTAAGCTTTACGTCTAAGCCCCACGCTGCAAGCTCATACAATTGTTCCTGACACCTAGTAAAATACTCATGGAATGGTTCGTCCTACAACTGACAAAACCTAAAAGCAGACATTAGAATATACAAGTGTGGACCGTAAGATAGGTCCACACAAAGTCAATAAAAATACTAATACTAGACAGAAACCTAAGTCTCCCGGTAACAACACCAGAATTTGACTCGGCTAAAGTCGTCGTGCCAAGATTAAAGATAAATAACCCAAACTGCAAACTAGTATTGCAAGCAAGTAAGGGGTCGAATCCAAGAGAACTAAGGCTTCTAGTATTAATAGTTTTATCAACCAAAGATATCAGGGGGGGAATTAGAGAGAGATCTAAATTAAACTAAACTAATCTAGGAAACAAAACAAACAAATCAATAAAGAGAACAAGTTCATTCCAAAAATCCACTCTGAAATAATCACTCGATCATAGATTCATCCATTGATTTCATTCACACCTATGGTCAATTTCTATCCTGATCATTAACAATCGCAAGTCCACGGTCCAAGCAAATCTATAACCCAAGACAAGGACGCTTAACCTAGAATTAGCATAGAGAACAAGGATATGCAGGATACATGCAAAAACAATCAAGCTACGAGTCAATTGCAAAATCATACAATCAATTCTCTTCTTAATCCGAGTTGCATAGACAACAGGTTTAGGTTAAGTTGTTTTCACAGGACAAGTTTTGTCCACGGTCCAAACCCAATCCAATAGTAGAAAATCAATCAATTCAACAAGTTGGCCAGACATGCAAAATCAATCAATTCATAAGATGAAGCACAAGAGAATTAATATTAACCAAATGATAGAAATCAATTACCAAAACCTCACGAGTTCATACATCAGAGCTTCTCCCTTGAACAAACCCAAGGAGACTAGCTCTCCATAGAAAACTAAACTAAATAATTAATCAGATGAATTGCTTATGAGAAAGATTGGATACCTAAAACCTAAGGCAGGCTCCTCCTTATATAGACCTAGGGAACACGCTCTCCTAATCTAATTGGGAAAGAGGAAAGATAAGAAAAAGGAAAGAAGATAGATTTTCTCGCCCGTCTCGGATCAGGCATCACCGCGCCCGCGTCGTATCCACCGCATCCGTGCTTTCGCGGTAGAATGAAACTCCGTCTCAGGGCAGCCAACTCGGGTACGGATCATCCACCGTGGGCGCGGTTCTCGGACAGTGACCAACACTTGACTTCGGAGGCTGTTTTGACCCTCTTCGGCTTGGGATCTGACTTTCGTGTAAAAAGATGAATTGAATCTTATTCGAGTTAGCTTTCCAATGACACCAGAATCAGCTCAATCCGACCACTGTAGCTCCAGATATAGCCTTTGTAAGTACGAGGTGTCGCGCAGACATCTCCAAACGTCTTCAAAAGTCTTGAAACATGAATCCTTGTGTCTTCGGCCTAGAAATTACAATTATGCATAAACTCAAACGTAAACACACTCAATAAAGCCCTATAATACAAGACTTAACCTATAGTAATGAGATCATATCACACTCCTACGACTCCTCTGACAATCAGGTTGCCCTCTCCCCCTCCTCAGACTTTTTCATCGGAAAACCTGTCTCTCCTCCTCCAGATAAGCCCTCTCTCCTCCTCCTCCTAAAGATCAAACTCCTCCCTCTCCTCCGCAAAAAGCTGCTACGCCACCACCACCACCACAAGAGCAACCACCCTCCTCCACCACAAAATCCATCCCAACTCCCATTGTCCCTCCAACCACCACCATTGCCCCCATCGAAACCGTGACCCTGTCGTCCGACTCTGAGGACGAGGCTTCTCCAGTCCCTAAGGAGAAGAAGGCAGTTTCCAGATTCCGCCGCCTCACTTGCTCTCTAGCCGCCAAAACCATTTCACTCTAGCCTCTACAAGAAAAGGCTCAGATGGACATGCTTGAGAAAGAGTTGACCGCCCCCGCCACATCTAAAAAGAGAAGAAGACTCCTCATGGAAGAGGAAGATGAAGAAGAAGAGGTGGAACAGGGACATGTCCTTCCGCAGGAATAGCTTACACGTGCTGGAAGTGGTTTTGACACCAGGGAAAAAGGTGTCGAAGTGGCTCTACAGCCGAGTGGAGAGGAAACGTTGGCTCGAGTTTCCTCCCCTCGCCTCAATTTGTCTAAGGGGAACGGAGCCAAGCGCCAAAAGAAGGTGAAGGAGTTCATGTTCACTCCAATAGCCAGCCAAACTACCAGGGGAAAGGCAGTATCTGAGGACACACCAGGGGAACGGAAGCTGACAGTTCTTCTAGTGGTTACAAAGAAGTTCCTCCAAGACAATGAGTTTGGGGAATTTCTCAAGCTGCTTGAGTTCCAAGGTGGACCAAGTTGTGTGCTGAAAAGGTCGTTATAGACCCAGCACATATCAGAGACTTCTACACTCACCTGACCGTCAATCGAATGAAATGAGCCCCGTGTGGACTCTGGGTGAAGAATGGAGACTGTTTTTCCTTCACCACAGACTATGTGCGCCGACTGATGAAGGTTCCCAATGTTGGCCTGAAAGTTATTCCCACTTCTGGATGGGGGGGCTACTCAAGGAACAAGACGTGCAGGCGTCTCTTCGGCTGCACTATTCCATAGGGAAATGAATTGTCTACTCAGGGTCTCTCACAGATAAGGAAGATGGTGCAAAAATACATCTCCAAGGTCGTGATTCCTCGCCAGGAAAAGCGCACTACTATGACCATCCAGGATGCAATTCTGCTTGAGGCATTCCTGACGTAGAAGCACATCTCCCTTCCTGACATCGTCATGGGCCATATGTCCAAATACTATACCAAGCCCACCCACTCTTTGCCATATGTTGGATCTGGTGAACCTTCTTAAGATGAAGCATGCTAAAGTTCCTGCTCCCACTCCTCCTCCTGCAACTGTTCTGGAGTCTACTAACACAATTCTTGAGAGCTCCTCCTCCTCTGCTGAGATTAATGAGCTCCTTCACCAGATTATTACGGTTATGGTAGAAGTCAGGGACAAGTTGGATTATCGTGCTCCTCCTGCCCCATGATCAAACCCCTTCTAACCCTTCTACCCTACTATTCCTGCTGTTTTTATTTTGTTTCTTTTTTTCGTAATATGACTGGTTAAGTTCCACCCCTTTTGTACTTCCATGATATTAAGTAATGCAATTATCTTTTAGTGACTTGATGTGTTCTTGTGCATCTCTTATTCATTGCCTTATCTTTTTAATAATGCCAAAAGGGGGAAGTATGAATTCTGCAGAGATGCGTTGTCTATTAGTTATATAGCTTTTCTACTGCTTGCGGGGAACTTTAGCGTAATTCTTGTGAGTTGGAACTATGATCACAAAATTGGACTTATGATTTTCTGATCTGCATTCATGCATTAAGGCGGAACATTGCCTGGAAACATGTTAGTTGCTTTGATAAAAGGGGAAGTATGAAATTTCTTGAAATGCTAGTTGCCCTGCATGTTCTTTTATGTAGAAACACTCACATCTCTTTGTATATAGTTTGTCATCATCAAAAAGAGGCCGGGGAAAATGTTGGAACAGTGATAGAAATATCACTGGAACAACGCTTTGCCCTGGAAGAGAATGTTGTAACGAAATGATGGAAACATCATAAGGAACAACATTGTCTTTAGTTTTGATGATAGCCAGACTCATTTGAGCTAACTTGATAAAATAAGTGTTTCAGGAAATACGTTTGGAACAATTCCATTAATGCAGGAAATGTACGGTATCAATGGATGACGGCTAAGATGAAGTGCATGACAGCTAAGAGCTAGCTGACGTACACAAGCTTGGGCAACAAGCCAAGAATAGCATTCTCGCAATTGGTCGTGCTAAATCAAGGGCATTTGGGTCTCACCCAAAAGCCATGCCATGTCATCAATCCAAAAGGAGAAATCCCACAAAAGCACAAAAAGAGATTAAAGTGACATGTGGAAGCAATCCAACGGATGATGAAGTCATTTGCCATTTTCCCTAAAAAGAAGGATACTTTAGGAAAGTACAAAGGAAAGGCCTCCCAAAAGGCCTATAAATAGTGAATAATATATTACCGTTCACTCACGCCTTCAAACACACAAAACCCACAAAACTAAGAAGAGAGAAAGAAGAAGAAGGTGATCGGCGACCAAGGAAGCTCGGCGATCGGAGACCAAGGAAGACCGGTGATTGGAAAAGTTTAGAAGAGAGTTCTCGACGAAGGAAGAAAGGAAGACGGGTCCAGCTGGGATCGTCTGGGTGAGATTTGCTTTTACTTATGTTATTTGGAGTAGAGTTGTTACTAGATCTAGGGAATAGAGGCAAGATCAAAGTTCTAGGATTAGAGAGAATCGCTAAGAAGTGTTGATGCTCTATTGTATCTAGACGATTTGTAAAACATCTATTAATAATATCAAGTGAAAAGCATTCAAAAATCCTCCAAGGGAGGTGGAGGTTTAATCGATCAGACTAGTTGGTCTGGTAGAGGTTCCTCTATAAGAAACGTGTCCATAATTGTTCCATTGCATGTTTTGAGTTTCTTGTTCTTGTTTAACTGTCTGCTTGTCTTACTATTCCGTTGGTTCCTTATCTGAACTAACATGTGTGATCCTAAGAAAAGACCTAACCACAAACTACTTCAAAATTAGGATTAAAATTCTCTATAGTGACAAGGGTGGACAATACATTGCATTAAAATATTTCTTTAGAGAACATGGCATTACGCACTTAACATCACCACCACATATACCGGAACATAATGGAATGTTGGAAAGATGTCATCATCATATCATTGAAACAGGTCTTGTATTGCTAAATTTTGCACAAATTCCTCTTAACTTTTGGACACATCCTTTACAAACTATATTTTACTTAATCAATCGTCTTTTAACATTCATTTTACAAAACAAAAATCCTTTTTATGTTCTTAAGAAAGTCGGGGAAAATTATAAGAAATTAAAATGTTTTGGATGTCTATGTTTCTCTCGGCTTTGACCTTATACATCTCACAAAAGCTTGAGAACCGATCCACACCATGTGTGTATTGGCTACTCAAACACCCAAAGTACCTATATATGTCTATGATCCGACCACAAATAAGATCTATACCTCATGACATGTGACATTTGCGGAAACCAACTCTCCCTTTCTTCGCCTTTCCTCCTCTTCACCGAATGAGACTTCTCTTGGAAAGGAGTGGGGTTCAATCTCCCTTTCTTGGTTGTGCACTTCATAAGCTCCTCAAAATGCTCAACCAAGCTCCATTGATGAAGCATAAGGTTCACTTGCCTCGGATCGAGTGCTCAACCCACTCCTTTACCGAACCCTTCCGACTCCGCTACCATCTCCAATCTACCAAAACAAGACCCAACCGTCCCCTATCCACTCAAACCAACTTCCTAACAGCCTCCTAACTCTAGGACCCACCAGTAGCCGCCAACCCAAGCCCAACCCACCTCGCACGTGCCCTCACTTGCCCCGACACCCCAAAACCCTAATTTGGCTCATCCAAACCCTAATTCTACCAACTTAGCCCAAAATCCAACACTCTCCCCTCAGCGCCTCTCCTGGCAATTCCACCACCTCCACCGGTAGCTCAACCACCCAGCCCGCCACCACCACCACCCACCACCTCCTCGAGCCCACGACATGGTTGCCACGCTCCCAAAACAACATTGTCAAAAACATTATCAAACTTAACCTTCACACTCCCTTATCTCCCTTCAAAGAACCTCAAACTATAATCCAAGCCCTAAAAGACCTGGATTGGCGTGGCGGTATGCAAAACCTGTTCAACGCCCTTTGTTTTAATAATACTTGGTCTCTTGTACCTCTTTCTCCCAATAAAAACCTATTTGGCGCAGTTGGTGTGATAGTATGATAAATTTCAACTTCTTCCACCAAAATTGTTATTTTGGCATGGTTGTTTATTTTGTAATTGTAACGTATAGAACCATATATATTTTGACTAACTGCGTATTCATTCATTAATTAGGGCTCTATCGAGTTCACCGTTGTTAAAAAGTCATTTAGAATGTGAACTTACATATATGCATGTACAGTCCCCCATCACGCACCCGTCGCATTTCATACATTTATTATATTGTCTTATGAAAGAACGTTACGAAAGATGCACATTATAAGCACAACATGTCACATGTTATGCAATCTATCCTCCTTTATTGTTATCTTACAATGACATACAAACAGTTTATATGGTATTATAGTAGTAGTAGTAGCTGAAAGCCGCGATTAACTCATTCCCGGCCATCACAAACTCCATCGACAGCCTCTCTCACTTCACAATTCAATAATTATATTGGAGTATTAAGAAGATGGGACGAAGCGGAGATTCGAACCAGTAACCTATAAATTGCTATTAATAGCACCATTGTTTACGCGGATAGAGTTGCACCCACCGTTCTTCCTGTTTTTCAGTCACATGTCACAGTACTACTACTAGACGTACAACGTTCTAATTTGAAGTTGTTATTTAATTAATGAAAAGTGCAAGGGCAAATTAATTTGGTACTTGAAAAATGTATGCTGTGACGTGCTGTGCTGACGACGTCGTTTGGTTGTTGGGGATTGACAGCTGACAAGGAAGAGCACGCCAAATCCCAAATGCCAGATCTTGTCTCTGCTGACGATTGCCCTCAACATCACAAAATCTATCCCCTGTATTAATTAATTAATTTACTGTCTAATCAGACTTACTATGGTTTTCAAACGGATTGACGACCCAAATTTTCTCAAGTTTTGTCTAACTAATTACGCACTAACCACAATTAATTAAGTACGTATAATTCTACAGTATCATTTTCAAGTCTACGCTTTTTTCCTTCAAATCAAAAAAACATTCTTCTTCTACCGCAGCCATCGTGCTCCTCACTTGAGCTACAAAACATTTTAAAATCTCCACTAGTGTTTGTTTATACATTGCGCCAACGACCCAAAAACCAAGAAAACAACAAAAATGTGCTGATCAAGAAAATTCTCATCTCCATTACCTGTAACTAATTAATCAAAATATTAATTAACGTAATAACCAATCCTTAATCAACACCAACAACACCACAACTAAAGACATTAAGTAGAACACGCGCATAGGGATTAATTGGATAATGACACTTCGAGTATGTGAACTAGATCATTCCGTTTACACGCACCCACAACAAAAGATCCAAGAAGAAAGAAAAAACCGCCCAAAAAAAGAGAAGGAAATTACACAGAACGCTGACCCAACCACTGTTTGATATTGCTATATCTGTAGACCGACTTTAATTACTTAAAAAAAAAACAGCCTCGACCATTAATGAACTAACCCCCATTTGATCTAATTAATTTAAGTAATTAAGTCTAGATTAGAGCGGGAGTATTAAGAAGGCCTTGGTGCCATGCGGAATTACCAATCAGCCCATTCCAGCTCCCTCTAACGGGCTCCACGTCAGCAGCAGCAACGGCACCAGCCTCCCCATAAGAATAAGAAGAAGAACCCGCGGCCTGCCATGATGGAAATCCCCATAATGCCCTCCCCTCGTTTTCCTGCTTCATCATAGTAAACGCCGCGTTCGCCCCGTCATCAAACGGCGCGTTAACGGCCTCGCCCGCACCGTAACAGAGGCTCTGGAACAGGCCCCCGTTCCCCTGACGGAGCGAGTCGAAGAAGCCGAACGCCTGCGGGTTGGGCAGCAGGGCCGACTCAGAGTCGGTGAGGCCGCTAGCGTAATTGCCACCTCCGTAGAAAGGCGGCGGGGGAGTAGGGTTCGAAGGGGTGACGTCATGATGATGATGGGTGTGGGCCCTCTTGAGGATGAATGAGGAGTTGGGGGAGGAAGGGCGCTTGTTGTTGGTTAGGGCGGAGGAGGACTTGCGACAGCCGCCGCCGACGGGGACGTTGCGGAGGGTGCCGCCCTTGGTCCAGTAGCGGCGGCAGCCCTTGCAGAAGTAGCGCGGCTGGGACAGGCTGTAGTTGTTGTAGTAGCAGAACTTGGTGTTGGTGGAGTCGCACCGAGGGCACCGCTGCGCCTCGCTGTCGGCCGGACGCGGCTTCAGGTTCGGGTTCGAGGAGTTTTGGCTGTTGGGATTCGGGTCGGGGTTGTTGTTGTTGTTCTCGTCGCGGTGGGGATGGGTGATCGACGTTGGTTGCTGCTTGGAGGAGCACGCGATCATGCTGTCCAGTGACTGAGACTCCATCAACACAATTAGTTAGTACTTAGTAGCCGATAAATATTGCTTACTTGATCCCTAAATGTTTGTCCCTTTTACTTTATGGGTAGAGAAACTTTAATTACCTGTTGACGTTGTTGTTGGTGGTGGTGGCTGAGGTAGTGGTGGTGGAGCTGGTGTTGGGCGGCGGAGAGATCCATGTGCTGTGACCGGAGAAATATTATATTAGTGAGTGATGAGGAGTTTTGTTTGTACAAGGTATGGGAGATGAATTAAGCTGAGTGTGGTGTGATTCATGCAAACGCGAGAGAGGAGGTATGAATAAATAGAGGGCAGCCTCCAGGAGAGAGAGAAAAGACTTGCTGAACGGGTAGTAGTAGTATTCTCATCATTACATTACCCACTTTACATTACTATTATTATTATTATTATTATATCCCTTTTTTAATCTATGCTCTAACTCCCTAAGGCTATTATACGATAAATTTTTCCATTTTGAAAATTAAAATCTTAGAACATGTATAAACTCATAACAAAAAACTCTTAAATAAATCTTTTTTATTTTAAGTTTTATATGCTAAATTTTATAGTACCCCTATATCTAGGCCATCTAGGGTTTATTAAACGATGGTAAGAACTTTGCTTAACTTGATTGAGCCAAAACTCAGCTATTAAAACTTAATTAAAAGTCCTACAATGAATACAGTGCACCCTTAATATTTAATAATCTGGTAGAAAAAGAATAGATAAACAAACATGGTACTATATTTGTTTTTGGTCGAAACAAACATGAAATATGAATAATAAATAAACAACCAAAATAGGTGATCGGTTTAAAATAAATAAACAAACATGATATAGATGATGTATGGGTTTAAAATCAGGGGGATTGGTTGGTGGTGGTCCAACATAGAGGAGGTGGGGTCCTCTCCTGCCTAGCGTGATTTGCCGACGTGGGCCCACTTGGTTGCTTTATCCTTCTTTTTTTTACATTTGATTTTTCTGTTTGGAAAATTATTTGCCCTTTTTTCCTGAAGGTGGACCCCACCGGCTCACCATCCGGCTGGCTTTGCTAGAGCAGGGGGTTCGCCTGTGACACGCTCTCTGTTGCTTTTAACGTCTACATACCAAGTGACTCTTCGCCGCTAGTGGAATGAAGGAGCGGGTTCTGGTTTGATTTTGGACACTAACATTCCTCATGGTCGCGCCGGGACAACGCCTCCACATGCACCAACGGAACGGAACGAGGGTAGTTGAGAGACGTTAAAACACTGCCCTAAGTTCAAACCAAGCCTTAACCACATCGTTTGCAAGCAATTCAGTATTTGGATTTGCATCAAGTTTTGTTTTAGTTTTGTAAATAAGTTGAGTTTGACTACAGTCTTAAAGCTTTTGGTTTGTTTTTGAGTATAAGAATATATCAGCTCATTTCTTCACGAGAACAAAGCTCCAATTCATATATACAAATGCTCAATTATATATAGTGTATATGTATTAGAGGTAGTTTTAGGTGCTACTGTTTTTATGGTGTATCTGTGTGACTGTGTCAATAAACCTTAGTTGTAAATAAGTGTGATCCATTGTGAATAAAATAACATATTTTGTAAATAACTTTATATCATAATGTGAATAACTTTACATGACATGATTAACAACTCTATGTCATGGTATGAATACCTAGATCTTATTAATGACTCTAAATAACGTAATGAATAACATAATAAATCGATACTTATAAATGTTGCCATGTTATTCCTGAACACTAGTATTAATATTCATTTAGCATGTTGCATGTTCTTTAGTCATTATGGAATATAAACTTGTTCGTCACATCATATACATTTATTTATAAGATCGAATTATTTACAATATGATATAGACTTTTATAGAAACGTATAATGATATTCATACATATAGCACAGTTGCATTATAAAAGAGTGTAGCACTGGAACTTATATCTATTGTATAATATATAATCATTAATTGTATTGTTTTAATTGTTGGTGCCTAATAAATGATCATGAGGTAAATGAGTTATTCGCGTGCTTATCACACCTCACAAAACACAAGTTAAACGAGTAGTTCGGAAATTAAACTCGTACGTATCAATGAGTCTTTGAATGAACTAAGTTCAAATGAGATGCTCACCTCCAAAAAGCTCATGTTCTAAACTTGCTCATTTCTAACCAAAGCAGCTCGACTCTGTTCCATTACATCCCTACACCTATCTTCATACACCCCCTTCATCATGAGTATTTTCATAAGGATTTGTAAAGTTTCCTAATTTTTTAACTGATTCATTATAACTTAAAATGATATACATGCTTCACCAAAATTAAACATTTAGCCATAGATTAATTATGAGATCAAAAGTGGGTATTGGGACAATGTCGGACACCATCTTGGAAGAATGAAAGATTTGAACAATTTCCAAGTCGATGTGATCACAAATCAATATCTTATGGCAAGTGGGTCCTTCAATTCATACTGCTATTTCACGGTCATTCCAACATAAAGTGCTGTGTTGAACGTCTTCGATCAATCCATTCTGATCATCGATCTAGCTGATGTACGTACCACCACATATTATTTAATCGTTCTTTTATTGGAGTATTATTTTGTAGAGAGCATATGAGCTTTACAAGGTGTGAGGAGCATGCTGACAACATGTTGCTTGTCAGTGCTCGATCTTTAATTTCATTTCTCAAAAACTTTACCTTATTTGTATATATTTTATTTATGATCTATTACTACTTTTATATATATATAAATATAATTAAATTGAAATTAAATAATTAAAAATATACACCACCTAGTAGAACTTGCAACCAAACAGGATAAGTAGTTGGCTTAATACGTACATAAACAAGCCCTTGTATTTGATAATATATATATATATATATATGATGTAGATATCGTTTCCATAGTACTATAGTATAAATACTATATCAAAGGTTTTTCTTACAAAAGTAAAATGATACGTATCTTGTTTATTGGGCAAGAATTAGGATCGTCACAAATAATACTAATTGAATTTGTCTAGAACATTCACGATGGATAAAAACTAATTACTAACCAATTATAAGCAAAAAGGACAACCGCTGTCCGTGAAGTTCCAAATTGTGACCTCGGAACATTACCCCAATGACTTAACCGCTAAATCAGATCTCTAGAGGCAAAATCACCCATATATATATTTTCATAAAATTAAGCTAAAGTTATCTTTGCAGAAGGAAGTAAATTATTAGTACGTAAGAAGATTATTGGAGTAGTAATATTATGACGATTTGATTTTTGTGATACACACAATAGAAATCTACATCCCCGTGAAATCGAAAGAGATGCATGGAAGATGATTGATCAAACATATTTCATTCAATAAGTTTATAATACTAAATATATATAGTGCTCAATTCAAAACACATGAAAAGAAGTTGGACTGGCATCAAAATCAAAGCACCAACCAAAATTCTACGGTGTCATGATTCAGTCAGAGAGAATGTAAGAAAAACAATGAATTAAACAATCATTGAGCTTAACGATAACAGATTTCTTCAGGATCCTATGACATACGGACTATAACCTCGTTCGCAACCCAACAAATTAAAGCAGGTTTATCCGATTGATCTGCTGCTTAATTTACGATCAGTCTCGCCCCTTCACTAAAAGTAATTAATCATTTAATTAATGCCGTACGTATTAGGTTATTATGAGAAAAACCTAATCACATATCCAAACAAGGAAGATCTAATATATAAGTATACGAGTTATTTCTCGTATTATCAATTGATCTTAGAATGAAACCTTATAAACTAATAATGTACGTGTTGGGTCTATTGCGTACACGTATACAAATTAACGTTCCTCGTATCAACCACATATGTCAAACATGACCCACTTCCCTCTTAATTTTAACAGGATTTTTGAAAAACATATTTTAATTGGGGAGGGTTTGGATGAAAAACTATGTTACACTCAGAGAAACGAAAGAGAGAAAGCTTGGAAAGAAAGCTATCAACAGAAAAGTGTTTCTCTTATTAATACAGCTGAAATACAAGGGGTATTTATATGAAATGTTTACAAGTATGTCACTCTCACTAACATACTCACAACAAGTAAAGATATAACACTCTTCACCCCCCCCCCCTCAAGCTAGGCATGTGTAGGCAAGAACATGCCAAGCTTGGAAATCAAAAGCTGCTGCTGGCTAGAAGGAAGAACCTTGGTAAAAACATCTGCAATCTGATGAGCAGTGGGCACATAAGAGAGCTGCAATAGACCTTCCATAACCTTGTCCCTTGTAAAATGAACATCTATTTCAATATGCTTAATTCTCTCATGCTGAACTGGATTCTTTGCAATCTGTAAGGCAGAACTGTTGTCACAATGCAAAAGAACCGGCTTAAGAGAAGAAATACCAAGGTCTGCTAAGAGACGCACCAACCACGTCACCTCTGTGGCAGCTTGAGCCATAGCTCGATACTCAGCCTCTGCAGAACTTCTAGAAACAACACTCTGTTTCTTACTTTTCCAACTCACAGGTGAAGAGCCAAGCATGAGAATATATCCAGTGACAGATCGTCTAGTGACAACACAGGATGCCTAGTCAAAATCTGAATAAGCAGACAGAATAGGAGCATCACATCCATTCAAGAGAATCCCATAATCAACTGTCCCTTGAATATATCTGAGAGTATGAACTAAAGCCATATAGTGAGGTTGCCTTGGCTGCTGCATAAACTGAGAGAGTGTTTGGACAGTGTAACAAAGGTCTGGCCTAGTATGAGTCAAAAAGTTCAGTTTACCAATCAAAACTCTGTAAACTGTAGCATCAGAGAGCAACTCACCTTCATGAGGTGTAAGTTTACAATTAAGAGGTAGAGGACTCCAAACTGAAGACAATTGTCCAAGATCAGCCGAGCACAATAACTCCTTTGCAAATTTAGTCTGTTGAAGAACAACTCCATCATCAACATGTGTGGCTTCAATACCAAGAAAGTAATGCAACAGACCTAAATCCTTAATGCTGAACATAGAGTCAAGATAAGCCTTGAGAGAAGAAATCTCACTTTCATCAAATCTAGTAACAAGTAAATCATCCACATAAATGGCAATAATTGTGATATGAGCGCCATTCTTCTTAGTGAACAAACTATAATCATTCTTGGACTGACAAAAATCCAGAGATATAAGAGCAGTGGTTAACCTGTTGAACCATTGGCGAGAAGCTTGCTTAAGACCATAAATGGACTTATTTAATTTGCAAACTAATTTGTCAGGATTAGAAAGACCATCAGGAACTTTCATATATACCTCTTCATCAAGGTAGCCATGTAAGAAGGCATTATTAACATCCAATTGATGTAATAACCACTTCTTAGAGGCTGCCACTGGAATAATACACCTAATGGTTGCCATTTTAACCATTGGAGAGAAGGTGTCTTGATAATCAACTCCTTCTTGTTGAGTGAAACCCTTAGCCACCAACCTTGCTTTGAACCTTTCCAAAGATCCATCAGATTTCAATTTGACTTTGAACACCCACTTGCACCCTACTGCTTTCTTTCCTGGAGGCAAAGGAACTAAATCCCATGTGGAGTTCTTAGTCAAAGCTGCAATTTCATTCTCCATTGCCAAAATCCATCTAGGATCCTTAGAAGCTTCTTTATAAGTGGACGGCTCAGAATAAGATAAAAATGTGGAAAGGAACACATTATACTCAGAAGGAAGACTAACCATATTAGCCAGAATAGCAGAACAAACATAGTCCTCAAGATAAGATGGCTTAACATGTTCTCTGTTTGACCTTCTCAACTCAACTTGAACAGGCTGTAGATTCAACAATAAGCAGATGTTCATCCCAAACACGCTTACACTTAGTGAAATAAGAAGAAACAGGCAGATTTCCTTGACACAAAGACATCAGATCTCGCTGAATTTGATATAAATGTGTTCGATCGATTTTACTAAATCGAGATTCAAGTTCCAGCCAAACCTGACGAGCAGATCTACAATATAGAATAGATTCTGCAATTTCCTTGTTCACAGAGTGTAATAGCCAGGAAAACACCATATTATCGCACCTATCCCAAAGAGCTTGCTTATTAGCATCAGATTGAGATCGAGAACAGGTACTTGTCACGAATCCTAATTTGTTCTTCGCAAGCAGTGAAACCTCCACAGATCGTCGCCAGGGACCATAATTGCGATCATCAAGCAATGTCGTTGACAAGACATAGCTCGGATGATCACTGTGATGGAAAAACAACTCATCCATAGAAACAGCAGAATCACGAGTAGAATTGGAACCTGTATTCCATGGATTCGCTGGATCTCGAGCTCCATTGGAACGAGCTCCATTAGAATTAGGTGTAAGAGGCGGAAATTCATCAGGATCTGTAGTCGGCATCGATCAATTCGATCGGAGAAAGCGATTGATCGAGCTCAATTTTTGGCTGATACCATGTTACACTCAGAGAAACGAAAGAGAGAAAGCTTGGAAAGAAAGCTATCAACAGAAAAGTGTTTCTCTTATTAATGCAGCTGAAATACAAGGGGTATTTATATGAAATGTTTACAAGTATATCACTCTCACTAACATACTCACAACAAGTAAAGATATAACACTCTTCAAACTAAGAATACGTACGTAGATGAGATCATATCTAACAAACTTTTAGGGGTCATCTAATTGTTATATATCTTCGTTATATCGTCTCATGCATAGTATCGAAGTAGGTTATACAAGTATAGCTTGATTTCTAAATTTTTCCACATTACATTTTTCTAAATATTACGAAAAAACTGAGTGTGTTTCTCGGGAGATGGTGCTTAACCATCCCAACCTCAACATTAAGTCGAAGTGGTTTGCTCTTGACCAGACGGTGGGTGAAAACACCTCTGGAAAATGGAGTGTGCAAGTTGATCCATTTGGGGAGCCTACATAACTTCCCACATCAGAGGTGTTTTTGACTATATCACTATTACATATATATTAAGCCCCAAACTTGAATAAAGTAAAGCGTGAGCAAGCATTCGTCACTGCCGTCGTCCGTGGTTTGCGACAATTTCGTACGTTGTGGTGTGTCCAGGATTTATCGTTTGTGTTAATGTTTTGGGCCATCAAGAGCTACAAACTAACATTAATCTGATTGTTTCTTAGTAACAACGTCTTTAATATAAAATGGGTTTCCATCAAAATTCAATCTTCTTACGTACCCTGAGTTTTCAACACGTACATTAATTAACATTAATCTGATTGTTTCTTAGTAACAACTCTTTAAGATAAAATGGTTTTCCATCAAAATTCAATCTTCGATCTTATCCTGAGTTTTCAACACGTACATCTTTGACTAACAAATGGATGGTTTCAAGGTGATATCATGTCTAAGGCAGTGCAATATCCCAAGATGCAGGCCACATCCATTTCTCTAACCTACATTTTTTTGTCATACAATGTTGTTTTTCTCACATGCACCGACCTCCCTTATTAGCTAAATCCTTCAAATCACTCAGATCTAATGATTCACCCGATTGTATGTGGTGAAAGTTAGTAATTAGACTGGAGCGTGACTCATAATGTCTTTGGGGTGAAATGCAAACTAGGATGTTAATTCAGTTAACTCTCTTAAAGCATGGATATAGTGTTGTAGATCCGGCCGATTGATCTTGATGACTGGTATTATAAGTCTGGTATATATATAGAGTCAATTCAATGCTTGTTGGTTGGATGGTACGATCAATCGAACCTTCTTTTTGATCAACACTTACACGTCGTTCCTACATAGGACTTAGGGTGCATATGTATGCATGTATACTAGTCTTCCACGGTTTCACCTTAGTAGAAATGCAACCCTAAACCAATTGAAACTTCATTTAGTCCCACCTTTCAATGAACCATCCTGAACTACAGTATATGAAGTTTATGGATGTATAAAAACAACTACTATTTGAAATCATTCTCATAATCTCATACCAACACCGAGTGGTACCTAAAAAGTGCAATGTACAAACACCGTGCATTGTGTGATACCCATATATGTATGGTTGCCAAACTTTGTATGAAGAAAGAAGACAAAAATTATAACAAAATGAAGTATGTTTCGTTACACATTCATATCGCAAAATGTTGGATTCGAAATTATGTTGATAACGACATTTCATAATGATATCTTCTAGTTGAGTGTCGCGAAAGCAACTAATGTTCACACACAGTTCCTGGAATGTGCATAGTTATTGGTCAATGATACATGTTCTTAATTTTCTTATTAAAGTTAAAAGGCATGCCCACAATAATTAACCCCACATATGACATCTTTCGATTATACAACGTACTTATCATAGCCAGTTTCTCTAGCTTTTGGAAAAATATCACAGTTTTGTGTTGATCATAATTAAGCTAGCTTGTCTAAGTTTTTTCCCCAAGTATATGGAATGAACATTTCATTACTTAATTGTTAATCATGAATAAACGGACACATATCCCATTTTTTTCTTTTATTTTTGGTTAGGTAGAAAGTATTCAAATCATTAGGTACAAGGAAGAGAAGATTCATACTCATAACGTAATGGTTCCGGAATACCATCATCAATCCACCAATTAAACTGATAAGGCTTAACAAGTACTCCGTATTTGATTTATTTAAGGAAAAATGACTCGGAATAATCCCAAGTATCAACCTTCTACCAATAATAATCCCATGTTTCAATATTGCCTTTAGCAATCCGAATTATGTTAATATTAACCAAAAACGATACGGAAAGATTTTCCGGTATACTTTCCGGCAGGTTTAATGACATGGCGCTCGGAAATCTGACGTGGCGAGCAATCAGTTCCATGTCACACCTGCCACGTCGTTAAAATTGCCATATCAACATTCACTAAAAATTAAACACAAATTAAACACATAAAAAAAATAGAACTTGCTGAAATCACTTCAATTCACATCCCGGTAGGGTTTCACGGCCTCCAATGGACAAGGACTACACTACCAAGTACGGCGCCGCCGGCGGGGGAGGTCTCCCATCGTCGGGGAGATTCTCCAGCCTCAATGTAAACCCGGAGCCTGGCGAGCGAATCTCCTCGCCGGATCTCGGACTACTCAGCCATGTACGATCTCAACCAGATGCACGAAAGTCCGCCCAAGAACACCGGTCACCGGCGTGCTCACTCCGAGATCCTCACCCTCCCCGACGACATTAGCTTCGACAGCGATCTCGGCGTCGTAGGCGGCGACGCCGATGGGCCCTCGCTCTCCGATGAGGACCTGTTCTCCATGTATTTGGATATGGACAAGTTCACAAAAGCTTGCAAATTTCAACACTACTCTTTCATTGTGATTCTTACAATCGAAATTGGGTTTGTTACGAACGAAATTCTCTGTAACTTTGGAAAAATCAGATCTGTTCTTGCCAAGTTCACAATTAATTAATGTTATGAAGAATCAGATCTGTTCTTGCCAAGTTCACAATTAATTAATGTATGAAGAATCAGATCTGTTCTTGGCTACTTCTTGCCCTCGTCGACCGGCGTACGAGCAATCTCACAGGGCGACCGCGTAGCCCTCTCACAGGCGACCGGCGAGCGTAGCCCTAGCGTAGGTTGACATGGCAACCATTTCGTTCGGATGAAGAACACGAGTTCGTGTTTTTGGTTCTTCAAATTGAATTTCTTTTTTCCTTGACATGGCAACCAACCACTACCAGTTCGTTTTTTTTAATCAGATTGAATTTTTGCTATAGCAGGCTTTATTTTTTTTTCAATGTTTAATTTGTGTTTAATTTTTAGTGAATGTTGACATGGCAATTTTAATGACGTGGCAGGTGTGACGTGGAACCGATTGTTCGCCACGTCAGATTTCCGAGCGCCATGTCATTAAACCCGCCGGAAAGTATACTGGAAAATCTTTCGGTATCGTTTTTGGTTAATATTAACATAGTTCGGATTGCTAAAGGCAATATTGAAACATGAGATTATTATTGGTAGAAGGTTGATACTTGGGATTATTCCAAGTCATTTTTCCTTTATTTAATGTGAAAAATAGCAATGTGTTATGATCGAACTAGATAAATTTAGAGTTTCTACACTTGGTTACTAAAAAAGAACTTTTTGTTAAACAAAATAGTTTTTTGGCTCAAGATTTACAAAAAAATAATTGATTTCACAATATTTAAGACAAAAAAAACATTTTTTACCAAAAAGTGTAGCATGTCCTAAGCAAATCTTGCTAATTAGCTAAGTAATTATGATAACCAATTTAAAATAATTCGATCAAAACTAGAAACTATGCATGAGATCGAGAATATACATCATGAACAATTCTTGAGCAAACCAATTGCTAGTGTGTAGATGGAGCTTGGAAAACCTCATCATAAAGCAAAGGGCATGCATGATGAATTCGAAACCCAATGACTTTGAGATTGATTGCAATCCAAATCTCGTTGCTTTAGAATTGAATAGGGTCTAGACGACAGGAAGTACAGTAATAAATCAAGAAATAGAGCCAAGGTGGGGACAGAAGAACATCATGTTTATTGTTGTATGGGGATCAGTGGGGCATTCATACATGTATATATTGTTGACTGGTCAAAGTTTCATGATCAGTCAAGAAAAACATAAAGATACACCACAACAACAACAAGCCCTAATGCAACAACTTAAGGAAAAAAAAAGTGAAACTGGATACTGTGTATGGAAAGTGCAAATTCCACTAACGGAATGTGTTATCATTATGCATACAAAAATACAAGATAGAGGGATATATTGGAAACTGAACAATTGAATCCCCAAACAGAACAGATCCACCCACTAACCTAGAGATTATAATCTAACGGTAGTAAACTAGTTGTACCCGTCGTGCCATGCACGACTTGTATTTTTAAATTTATTTTTAGATTTATAATAAATATAATATTAATTTGAAATGTATAATAAAAGTTTTAATATAATTTGGTTTCAGCGAATATTAGAAGTTTTGAATTGTTAAATGATTGATTGAGAATATATTATTATGCAAATTACGTACTTATATTTTGTGGTCAATAAAAATAAATTATTACGCAATGTATATTTACTTATACTTTAGTATGCAAAACACCAACTTAATATACCCAAATTAAACATATAGTTAAAAAATTAATAGAAATATAAATTAATAATATTTATTACATTACAATATGCAAAGCACCAACTTATAACATTACAATATATTTCAAAGATCGTGATATTATGAATCTGGAAAACAATTGGTATGAAAAATATAAAAAAATTAATAGAAATATAAATTAAATATATTAGGCCAACAAAATAAATAAAGCAAAATGACCGAAAATCGAAATACATTGAATATATATTCCATCGTCGTAACGTTCTAGAATTATATTGGATCTAAAGAATCATGCCTTCTAGGATTCAGAATTTAAATATATTGGGCTTTATAATAACGGTATAGTATCAAAATTAAAGATAAAATTATTTAAGGAAAATAAAATTAAAGATAGATAGTATGGCTTTAAAGATAAAATGGAGGATTGGATAATTAAGGAAAATAAAAGATATAAAGTTGTTATTATCTATTTGAGTGGAAAAAAATTAAAATCAAACGGACCCAGAATCAACGTGATGACTCGAAAACGGCCGGCTTTTATAATATATATATTAATTGATTAGAATGTAGACAATTTTGGTCGTGTCAGGGAGTCCAACAGGGTGATCCCTTGGGGCCTTTACTCTTTGCTCTAGCTCTGCATCCTTTGATCCAGTCCATTAATCTGGCTTGCAGTCTCACCCTCCAGGCTTGGTATCTTGATGATGGTACCATAATTGGGGATACCCTTATGGTGGCCAAGGCGCTTGAAATTATTAGGGTTGATGGACCCGCGCGTGGTTTGTTCTTGAATGTTGATAAAACTGAGCTTTTTTGGCCTATGGAGGATCCTAGAAGTTTGGTGGAGGGTGTTTTTCCTTCAAACATCTCTCGCCCACGTAGTGGGGTCAAACTTCTTGGTGGGTCAGTTAGCTTGGATGCAGGTTTCAATCGAGACTTAGCTTTGAGGAGGGTCTCTAAATCTATTGCTTTTTTGGAGGCGGTTAATCGGCTAAATGACCCCCAATGTGAGCTCCTTCTCCTCCGGAGCTGCGTTGGGGTTGCTAAGTTGTCCTATGCCTTGAGAACTTGTTCCCCTATAGCTTTCAAGGAGGCTCAAGTTCAGTTTGATCATGCTTTGCGGCTCTCTTTAGAGAAAGTTGTCACTGCAGCTGGGCCGGGTTTTGGTGATTGGCAGTGGCGTTTGGCAACTCTCCCCATCAAAAGAGGTGGTCTTGGTATCTTTGCTGCTGGGGATGTTATCCGTTATGCTTTTCTTGCTTCTCGGCTTCAGACGAGCAATCTGCAGGCTAAGATTTTGTTGAATACGGGTATAGTATCTCCTGGCCCTTCGTTTCAGCATGTCCTTAATGATTTCAATACCTTTTGCAACGTTGATGCTACCTCCTTCACCATTGTTTCTCCTGCCCCCCAATTCATGAAGACTTTGGCAAGGTGCTACTTTGGTGTTGTTGAGAACAGTCTCGTTGATAGGTACAGGCTTGGCCCGAGGGAGCTGTTATTAGCAGTATTCGTGCCCCCCATGCTCAGGATTTTTTGTTCACTATCCCTATTGATGGTTTGGGACAGAGGATGAACCATCGGCAGTTTCGTTCTGTGTTGTGCTACAGACTTATGATTCCTCTATTTCCCGATGGTAGTATTTGCTCGAGTTGTAACGCTCCCAAGATGGACAAGTGGGGGGATCATGCTGTCCACTGTTCTAGTGAGGTGGGTGTGAAGTTCAGGCATAATCTTGTGCGAGATATTCTTGTTGATATTTGTGCCAAAGTTGGGGTCGCGGTGCGGAAGGAGGCTCCCATGGGTTTCCTCTCGGAGAATGGGCAGGATCTTAGGCCCGCTGACCTTTTACTCTTTGGTTGGCATCGGGGCAAAGACGCGTGTGTGGATGTGACCGGGGTCTCTCCCTTTGCTGGTATGGGTGTGAGTTCTTGGGCGCCCGGGTTGGCCTTGCACAATGCTGCTGAGAAGAAAATGAGGAAGTATGAGTCCAAATGTGAAGAGCACGGATACAAATTTGTTCCCTTCGCTTTTTCTACATTTGGGGAACTCGAGGAGGAGGCTTTAGAAACGCTCATGCGTATTAAGTCTCTCGCTATTAGTCACTCTAACAATGTTAAAAGTGGTACTTTTATTTTTCATAGATTGAGCTTTTGCATTCAGAAGGGTGTGGGAGCCCAGCTTGTTTCTAGGCTTTCATCCAACTTTATGTAGATACCATTGGTATAAGGATTGAATAAAATTTTTATTTTGGTTTGAAAAAAAAAATCGGACATATATTTTTGGTAATCTTTATTTTCTTCTAAGTAACAAATTGGATTAGAAAAATTTGCACTCTAACTTTCCATCCAAATAACAAATTGTGAAATTTCGCACGTATTGTTTTAGAAAGATTTGATAAAGATATGATTTAATGTATTTGATAAACATGAATTTGTATCATACTTATTTTTAGCAAGATTTGTTAACGATATAATTTAGTGAAATCTTCAATTATGGATATTCAAATAATTGTATAATATCGTAATCTTTAATTAACTTAATTTTGACAAATCGTGAAAAATTTTCATTTTGATTGGACTATGTAGATGGCATGGCTTAATTAGTAAATAGAAAATATATGATGTGGCTCAATATTATGGCGACACGTGGCAAAATTCTTGGTGGCGTAATATGGATGTGACATGTGGAAAATGCTGACGTGGCACAACGTGGTGGCTCCAATCCTTACGGCTTTTATATATATACATAGATTTAGCAAGTTAAAATAAGAGTTTATAGTTGCTCGAGACAAAAAATATAGCAGTAGTTTAATTTGCCTCCTCGAGGGTAAGTTTTCTTGGAACACCAACATGATAAAGATTGTTATTTTTAAGTAGTATACTTTTTTATTACCAATGTAACTTTTTATCATGTTACCATTTTGAGTTAAGTTTCATGCATTTTTTTTTTTGGTTGAAAGTTAAGTTTCATGCATTTAGCGCCAATAAGAATATAAGATTGAATAAGATACGTTAAGCTAGTGTGGGGATTGGATAGCACTACAAATATAAATGTAGTGTGCAAATGTAGGTGATATACACTCTTAAGAAAAGAATCTAATTGACATGCTAGCTAGCTAGCTCGTCGATCTAGCTAGCTTCCACATGGCTAAACAATGTTTTAATTAGGCCACTTCCCTAGTGTTATCATCTTTCCACACGTTGGTAAAGTTCACTTAATCGACGAATATAAAACAACAATTAATAAACCCTCCAAATATCCGAAATAAATTATTAAACCCTTCAAAAAATCTTTTCATTTTGTGGTAATTATTGACCTATGTAAATCTTTTCATTTTGTGGTAATTATTGACCTATGTCCCAAGGGCATATAAGTTTCATGCATTTATGCATTTTTTATGCATAATAACTGGATAATTGTTTCGATAATATATATATCATGTCGCGTTAGAACGTATAGTTATATGTGAATGAACTGGTCACATTTATCTCTCGGAAAAAATCAATGCTTTATTGCTCTAGATTAGACTCTCTTAAAGAGGATGAGAAAATGGCACAAGCATATCTTTTCTCGAATTATTTGCATATTTTTTGAAAAACTTGTTTAGAGGACTACACGATACGGTTTTTGGCCTTAAATGTGCTTCAAATCTAAACTTAAGTGCGTGTCAATTCAAAGCTGGCTATTGATGTACATCGTGTATCAATTTTGCACTTATTTACATAAATGTTTTGAAATTATGTGGATGCTAAAATCAAGGGAAATAGAACCCAAAAGCTTGCAGCTTGTTCATTGATGGAGAAGCCTCATGAGAGCGGCGCATATGCACTCAAAACATTGTTCTGGAAGCTTACTTCAATACAGGAATACAATAGTATATATACTAGGTCTACACTAATGGAGAGGGGTAAAAAGGGGAACTAACAATGAGGCCTAAAAGCTGATAAGGACCAAAATATTATAATTGAACAATCAGCCTAATAAAGAGCTTAAGCTAGCTATCATATATTTCCATATCCCCCCTCAAGTTGGACTTGGGGAAGGATCAACAAGACCTAACTTGTGACGGAAGTAGCAGTGTTGTTCAGCTCCAAGAGGCTTTGTCATAATATCTGCAATTTGCTGGCTGGAGGATATATAAGCGGTGTTAAGAAAGCCTTCTTGAATGAGATCTCTGATGAAATGACAGTCAATTCTGATGTGCTTTGTCCGTTCGTGGAAAACGGGATTGGCGGCGATGTATTGAGCTGCCTTGTTGTCACAAAAGAGCGTGATTGGAAGAGGAACATGGACATGTAGGTCTTCCAGCAAACCATGAATCCAAACTAGTTCACTTGAAGTTGCTGACATGCTGCGGTACTCGGATTCAACAGAGGATTTCGAAACTGTTTTTTGCTTTTTTGTTTTCCAAGAAACAAGAGAATCTCCAAAATAAACGCAGTATCCACTTAAGGAGCGTGCAGTAAAGGGACAATTGCCCCAATCAGCATCACTGTATGCTGATACAGAGGGTGGAACTTTGCTTGGAAAAAATAAGACAAGCCTTATGGAGCCCTGAAGGTACCTTACAACATGTAAAGCTGCAGCCATGTGTGGTTTCCTTGGATCCTGCATGAACTGGCTGAGATGTTGCACCGCGTAAGACAAGTCAGGACGAGAGAGATTCAAGAATAACAACCTGCCAATGAGACGTCTATACTGCTCCGGGTCAGCTAGAGGTTGGCCTTCATCTTTGGTTAGTTTGAGCCCTCTTGGTAAAGGAAAGGGGCTGGGCTTGCAACCTTGCATCTGACAGTCTTGGATGATGTCCAAGATGTATTTTCTTTGGTGAAGAAGGGTGCCAGTAGAGTTCCTAGCAATTTCCAGACCGAGGAAGTATCGAGCTTTGCCTAGATCTTTGATGGTGAACTTGTTGTGAAGAGCCTCCTTGAGTTTGAGAATGAAGTGCTCATCATCACCGGTAAGCAACAAATCATCAACGTAAACAAGAGCTGCAACAATTCCGTTTGGAACCTTCTTAACAAAAAGCGAATAATCATTTTTAGACTGAGTGAATCCAAACTGAATGAAGAACTGAGTCAACTCTGTGTTCCACTGTCGAGAGGCTTGTTTCAAGCCATATAGAGATTTGGTGAGTCTACAGACCTGACCCGGCTTAGCATTTGAATATCCCTCGGGTGGTAGCATGTACACTTCCTCGTCAAGCTTCCCATGTAAGAATGCATTGTTAACGTCCAACTGATACAGAGGCCATTCTTTCATCGTCGCAATAGCTAAAAACACTCGGACAGTGGTGAGCTTGGCAACCGGTGAGAAGGTGTGCTTGTAGTCTTTGCCTTTGATTTGATTGTAGCCTTTCGCTACTAATCTCGCTTTATACCGTTCAATCGTCCCATCGGGTCTATGTTTGATTTTGTAGACCCACTTGCACCCTATTGCGGTCTTGTTGGGAGGTAAATCTATAAGCAACCAGGTCTGGTTTTTTTCCAGCGCCTTTAATTCTTCTTCCATTGCTTGGATCCACTTTGGATCTTGTAATGCTTGCCTGTAATGTGTTGGCTCAATGCAAGTCGCCATATTCACAAAGGACTGTATGAATTCAGGATCAAAATCCTTTGTGTTGCCAATGACAGTAGCCAAGAATGAGTGAGAGAGAGACGGTTGTATGGGCTTGGTTGTGGGTAAAACATAATCTTGATATTTGACGGGTTGAACAACGGTTCTGGAACTTCTCCTTAATGGTGGAAATTCATCTAGATCATGTAGAGAAATGGGTGTGCTTGTTATTGATGGATTGGTGGAAGGTGATGGTGTGCCATTATGCTCGTCAGCCAAGGGAGAATGTTGAGGGAAAGGTGTTGTTGCTGATGTCAGAGAATCTGGTATGATATCAGATGAGATATTGGTATGATCGGTGGAAATTGACGTGTATGGATGAATAGGAATGATTGGGATGTAAGAGTCATTGGCTGGATTTACTAAAGGTAGGGAAATTTGGTTTGAAGGTTTCAGAGGCTTGCTTGGGGTGTTTGGCATTTTAAAAGGAAAATGGTTTCTTGGAACAAGACATCTCGGCTGATAAATGTCTTGTGGGTTTCTCGGTCATAAAGCTTGTAAGCTTTACAACCAAAAGGATAGCTAAGGAGTACACACCTGTGTGCTTTGGGACCAAATTTGTCCTTGATGTTAGGTTGAGGGCTGGCAAAGCATAGACAACCTATTGTTCTCAACTCATCATAAGTTGGTTTCTTGTTGAACAATCTTTCAAAAGGAGTATTCCAGCTGAGAATTGCACTCAACAATTTATTTATGATGTGTGTGGCTGCAAGGATGCAATCACCCCAAAATTTGAGAGGCAGCCCAGCATGTATCCTGAGAGCTCTCGCCGTTTCAAGCAAGTGGCGGTGTTTTCTCTCTACCCGGCCATTTTGCTGAGGTGTGTAGGGTGCACTGCGTTGATGGATAATTCCTTTCGAGGCAAACAGCTGAAGGCATTGAGTTTGAACAATTTCGGTGCCGTTTTCACTTCTCACTATCTTGACCGAAGCCCCAAACTGCGTGGTGACAAAAGCTAAGAAATCAGTTATGCATTTACAGACCTCTGTCTTGTTTTTCATCAAGAAGGTCCACGTTACCCTGCTGTAGTCATCAACAACTGTCACAAAATAGTGAGCCCCTGTAATGTTGGGAACCCTATAAGGACCCCAAAGGTCAATGTGAATGAGATCGAATGCCCTCGAGGCAATGCTTTCACTTCTCGTGAAGGGCAATCTATGGTGTTTAGCAAGAACACAGGTTTCACAAAAGAAATCTTTATAATCCACAGCTCCAAAAAAAATCGACATGATTCAGCTTGGATAGACATGTGTGTCCAAGTCTAGAGTGCACAACATCCACACTCAACTTCTTAGCAGAATTCAAGCTAGAATAACTACAGAGTTTTTTTTTCTTCAGAATCAAATAGCAAGGGATGATCATTCTTCTCAATTGACAGCCTCATCTTGAACAATCCATCCTTTCTTTCTCCTGACAGCAGCGTCTTCCTAGTTCCATGCTCTTGAAAGAAGCAATTATCGGCATCAAACGAGGCATACAAGTTTGAATCTGTCAGCAACTTTCCAACCGACAACAAGTTGTGACGAAATCCAGGAACAATAAGGACATCACGCAAGGTAATGTCAGTTGTAATAGCTAAATTCCCTGCCTCCATGACAGTTTTCACAGAGCCATCTGGAAGCCCTATGTATATGGGTTCATTCAGCTTGTATTTATGCGATAATATACTTGGATCGGAAAGCATGTGATCAGTTGCCCCCGTATCGATAATCCATTCAAGGCCATTATCATTTCTGTAAGCAGAGTTTGCCTTTGGACCATGAAGTTTACCAGCAAAATTGGCATTAGAGGATGATTCTGACTGATTAGAATTGCCTTGCCTATGAGCACTCATGACACTAATTTCTTGCTGGCCTGATGTCTCAATTTCACGCTCTCTTAAGAGCTGCTCCGCAGTTTGTTCAGCCATCAAGCACAGTAGCAATAGACCAGAACAGAAGCAAAGGAAATGAGAAGAGCAGGACAAAGAAAGTGAGCTTACCACAGTGCAATCGAACCATGAAGCTCTGATACCATATGAAATTATATGGAAGCTAAAATCAAGGGAAATAGAACCCAAAAGCTTGCAGCTTGTTCATTGATGGAGAAGCCTCATGAGAGCGGCGCATATGCACTCAAAACATTGTTCTGGAAGCTTACTTCAATACAGGAATACAATAGTATATATACTAGGTCTACACTAATGGAGAGGGGTAAAAAGGGGAACTAACAATGAGGCCTAAAAGCTGATAAGGACCAAAATATTATAATTGAACAATCAGCCTAATAAAGAGCTTAAGCTAGCTATCATATATTTCCATAAATGTACATCAAAAATCCGATGTGTTTGCTATACACATTCACTACAGATTTGTTATTCGTGCATATTTCGATATGAATCGATTAACATGGAGAGACAAAACGAAAGCACATCTAATGCACATACAAAAATAATTAGTGTTGATCTATCAGCTAACAAAACTCTCATGCAGAATGATGAATTATGGGCGAGTGGGCCAACCAATAAACAAAAAGTAACATATAAATGGATATACACCAGACTAAGGCGCAAAATTACTCGGCCGAACGTTTCGGCTTAAATTTAAGCCCATGGTATCTTTACACGGGCCCACAAACCTAAGCCCAATCTTTGTTTTGTTTTTGGTTGAATAAGCCCAATCTTTGTTATATATGTCAATATAAGCGGAAAAATGAAAACTTGGCTACCAAGCCATGGAAGCAACTGCAAAGAGTGAAAAGCTGCGTATTCATTTCTATCTGGAAAGCATCAAAAGGGTTGCTGTATTTCTAACATTGAAAGCGAATACTTATAGTTCTGTCACTTGGGCTTACACTGAAATAAAGGCAAATAATGAGCTAAGCCCAATAAACAAATAAAAGCCCAATACCCCCCTTCAAGATGGAGGTGCATCCTGCAAATTCATCTTGGACAATGCAGAACGTATTTGTGAACCAGGAAGATTGTTTGTCAAAAAATCAGCCAGTTGAGCATGACTGGAGCAATGTTCCAAGCTGATCAGGCCTTCAAGCAATTTTTCTCTAGCAAAGTGGCAATCCAATTCTATGTGCTTTGTCCTTTCATGAAACACTAGGTTCTTAGCTATATATATGACAGCTTGGTTATCACATTTGACAGGGATGGGAATCACATCAGTAACTCCAATCTCATTAATCAATCTGCTAAGCCATGCCAATTCTGCACACACCCTCCTCAATGACCTGTATTCTGCTTCAGCAGAGGATAATGAGACACTTTGTTGCTTCTTCGACTTCCATGAAATCAAATTACCTCCAAGAAACACCAAGAAACCACTGACTGACTTTCTTGAGTGTGGACATGTGGCCCAATCAGCATCGCAAAAAGCCTGCATTTTGAAGTCTGGAGAGGAATTGAGCAACAAAGCCTTGGTGTGCGTTGATTTTAAGTAAGAGAGCACATGATAGGCTGCATCCAGATGTGGTTGCCGAGGTGATTGGTTATACTGACTGAGCACTTGGATGGCATAAGCTATGTCTGGTCGAGTGTTGACAAGAAAGTTAAGTTTTCCAATGAGCTTTCGATACACAGTGGGATCTGGTAAAGGTTCTCCATCTGTTGGCAACAGCTTCAAACCAAAATTCAGAGGACTCACTGCTGTCATTGAGTCTCTCAAGGGAAATTCAAACAACAGCTCAGAGATAAATTTCCTTTGGCTCATGAGAACTCCTTGAGAAGTAGGTATAAACTCAATTCCAAGGAAGAAATTTAAGAGACCCAGATCTTTGATTTTGAATGCTGAATCAAGATACTGTTTTAAAGAGTCAATCTCTGCCAAATCATCCCCAGTCACCAACACATCATTAACATAAACTGCAACAAACACACTTGAGCTGGCTGTTTTCTTGTGGAAAAGAGAATAGTCATTTAGAGATTGAATATATCCTCGCGCCCTTAGAGAAGAAGACAATTTAGCATACCATTGTCTGGATGCTTGTTTGAGGCCATACAAGGACTTTTTCAAGCGACAGACTAGTGAAGGATCATCAGCACTCAAGCCAAGAGGCACTTTCATATAGACCTCCTCATGCAAATCACCATGCAAGAATGCATTGTTGACATCCAATTGAAAGATTGGCCATTTTCTCTTAAGAGATACTAAAACAAGAGTCCTCACGGTTGTCATCTTAATCACAGGGGAAAAAGTCTCATTATAATCCACTCCCTCCTTTTGTGTGAAACCTCTCACTACAAGCCTTACTTTGTAAACCCATTTGCAACTGATTGTTTTCTTCCCATGAGGTAACTTGACTAATTCCCATGTGTTGTTCTTTTGTAATGCATCAAATTCATCCATCATTGCGGTTTGCCACACTTCATGTTGGCTGGCCTGTTCATAAGTGTATGGTTCAAAGTCTGGCTTGAAGTTTGAATCTGTTGAGCATTCTGGGAAGACCACTGTAGAGGTTAATGTATGACCACAAAAGACATCTACATTCATAGCTGATGTGCAAATATAGTCACCCAGGTAAGAAGGAGTATGGTGATTTCTGGTAGATCGTCTGACTTGTGGTTCAACTATAGCTTCTGAGCTGTCCAAATCTGGACTCTGTTCTGTCACTGTTTCTGAGCTGAGCAAAATTCCATCATCATCATCAAATTCTGGAGGTGGTGCAGGAAATAGAGATGAAGGAGGGCTTTGAAACTTAGGGTCAAGGAAGGGGAAAATATTTTCATGGAAGACAACATCCCTAGAAAGGAGAATTTTCTGGTGTTCAAGGTCAAAGACCTTGTAGGCCTTTTTCCCATGTGGATATCCTAAAAATACGCAAGGAGTTGCCCTTGCTTGAAACTTGTCCCGACCCTGCTTTAAAGTTGAGACAAAACAAAGGCACCCAAAGCTTCTCATGTGGTCATAAGTAGGAAGTTTGTGATAAATGAGCTCATAAGGACTTTTATTTTTGAGGAGTTTGTAAGGAAGACGATTTAGATATATGCTGCAGTCAGAATGCTCTCCCCCCAAAATTTAAGAGGCAATTTAGACTGAAACATTAGTGATCTTGCCACCTCCAAAATATGTCTATGTTTTCTCTCCACAACACCATTCTGTTGTGGCGTTGCAACACAAGAAGTCTGGTGAAGAATCCCCTTTGAGCTCAGATATTCTGAAGTTTCTCTAGATGTTCCCAGTTCCAAGGCGTTGTCAGACCTCACAATCTGAACAGATTTAGTGAACTGTTTTTCTACCATTGCAATGAAACTTTTCAGCAAACTGAAGGCATTATTCTTAGCTGAGAGAAGATGAACCCAGGTTGCTCTTGTGAAGTCATCAACTATTGTAATAAAGTATCTGCATCCATTGTAGGTGGGAGTGTGATAAGGACCCCACAAGTCCACATGGATAAGTTGGAAGGGATAAGAAGAGGAAATTTCACTTGTGGGAAAAGGTAATCTGGTTTGCCTTGACTTAGCACAAACTGTGCATGGCAAGGACTCTTTATTGGAGGAAGGGGAAGGTAAGTTTTGGGCAAAAGGTAAGGCCTGAAGTTTGTAAGATGGCAAGTGACCCATTCTGTTATGCCAAATAGGTAAACCAACATGGCTAGAGAAAAAATCACTGGATGCCTTATTTTCCTCAAATTGTTTTAGTTCCTTTCGAGGTTTAGGAACCAGGAAATAAAGGTCACGATCAGCCTCACCAACCTCCACAGGCATCCCCATGGAAGGTGCTTGCAAAAGACATTTAGAGGGTGTGAATACAACTTTGCACTGAAAATCTCTCACAAGCTTTCCCACAGAAATCAGATTACAAGTGAATGTAGGCACCAACAACACGTCTTTCAACAGCAAATTAGGAAGTATTTGAACATTCCCAACAGTCTCAACTATAGTTGTTGCCTTGTTTGGCAAAGATATCATAAAAGGTCTAGACAGTTTATGACGTTTCTCAAGCAAATTTGCATCACAACACATGTGACAACTAGCACCACTATCTATGATCCAAGTACCCTTATCAAATAGCTTGGAAGAGAGAGTGGTACCTGCGAAGCCAG
This sequence comes from Polygonum maritimum, assembly GCA_963924305.1. Lineage (NCBI taxonomy): Eukaryota > Viridiplantae > Streptophyta > Magnoliopsida > Caryophyllales > Polygonaceae > Polygonum > Polygonum maritimum. The sequence continues at coordinate 38,081,354 of OZ002730.1, read as the reverse complement.
CAAAGTCATAGTGTGAGACCTCCTTTCCCTTAGAACTGCTTGTTTCCAAGAGACTTATCAGCTTAGCAATCTGATCTGAATTCAGCTCTTTCATGCTGCTCTTACTTCCTGAAACTTGTGACTAAGCATTTCCTGCAAATTTTTCATCTGGTGTCTGCTTCTTCTTCTTGTAATTAGGTGGGAACCCAATGAGAAAATAGCACTTATCAACGTTGTGATTTGTTTTCTTGCAATTAGTGCAATAAAGCCCCTTCTTATCACCGCTCTCTCTCTGATTGTTTGCCCCAGACGGCAGACCCCTGGAGGTAGCATTCATAGCAGCTGATTCACTGTGAATCTGAGAACTGTTTTGGATATCTCTCTGTTTTTCTTCTTGCAAGATCATACTATAAGCCTGATTGATGTCCGGCAAGGGTTTCATCATCAAAACAGATCCCCTCACCGTTGTATAGCGCTCATTAAGACCCATAAGAAAGTCAATAAGTCGCTGATTTTCTTCATGTTTTGAAATCTCTTTAATGGAACCACAGGTGCACTTAGGATATTGTTGAAAGCTATCAAGTTCATCCCAAAGTGCTCTTAATTTTGTGAAATAGGTCGAGACGCAATCTGAACCTTGCACAAGAGAGTGTAGCTCCTGCCTAACTGAGTATAACTGAGCTCCACTCAGCTGGCTGAATCGAGCTATAAGTTCTTCCCAGATTCCATGAGCAGTCTCGATGTAGAGTACACTACGTCGAATTTTTGGGCTAAGGGCGTTACGGAGCCACGATTTTACCATGTCGTTGCACCTAATCCACCGCCTTTGTTTAGAGTCTGTTGATGTAGGCTTCTTGTAGCTTCCATCAATGAAGCCGGTTTTGTTTTTAGCTGATAGTGCGGTCTTCATGGAAATTCGCCATTCGCCAAACCCAGTACCATCGAACGTCTGTTAGACCAAATTGAGGCCTGGGTTGTCGCCTGAAGCGAGGAAAAGAGGATCGTTACTGTCCACTGTTTCTGCCTCATTCGCCATTCTCAACCTGTAGAGTCTAAAATCGAAAAGGAATGACTTTTGACTACCAAAGATGCGAACAAACGAACGAAAAGAGGTTTATAGCTCGGATTCACAATCCGTGCTCTGATACCATGTCAATATAAGCGGAAAAATGAAAACTTGGCTACCAAGCCATGGAAGCAACTGCAAAGAGTGAAAAGCTGCGTATTCATTTCTATCCGGAAAGCATCAAAAGGGTTGCTGTATTTCTAACATTGAAAGCGAATACTTATAGTTCTGCCACTTGGGCTTACACTGAAATAAAGGCAAATAATGAGCTAAGCCCAATAAACAAATAAAAGCCCAATAATATATAGCTGAATGAAAATTGTACGAGAGTTTTCTCCAAGTCTCAGGCTACTTGCACATATTCCTTCTAATAAAGGGATCATCTATTTTAGTACAACAAAGTTGCCCAAGTATTGAATAACGAAAGACTCACAAAAAATATTGATTTCGAAAGTAGAAACCAATCAAATTCAAGTATTCAATATAAAATATGTAATTAATATGGAAAAATGTTTTATAATGATCTCAAGTATCAACATTCAACCAAAAATAATCTCATGTTTCAAAATCGTCACCAGTGAACCGAACTATCGTGATATTAACTAGAAACGATTTTCCGATATATTTTCCGACGAGTTCGATGACGTGGTGGTCGGGAACATGACATGGCAATTACTCCTTCTTATTTAAATTTTTGAATGTGCCATGTCACACATGTCAAGTTACTAATTAATGCTGAAAGGGAATCGGCAAAGAAGAACGAAGAAGACCAAAGGACACAACCCGATGAAGGATGAAGAAGGTCGATCTTAACGACGAGGGATCTCGCACGGCAACCCAACCTGCGAAATCGACTAAGAGTTGGGTGAACTCGATCTCGCACGCCAACTCCAATTCGTGGAGAAGGAACGCTCGATTTGTTGCTCCAAGGTGATTCCATGGCCTACCTACAACACTTTTGTCGATCGATTTCAAATTTTGGGAAGAAGTTCTATGGTTGATGTAGGATCTACGTTAGTACTTCAGAGGTCGTCGACACCTACGATGTCGTCGACCAGAGTTAACAACTAGTGTTATACAGCGGAATAAAGACACAAGAAAGATTAATACGTTACCACTTTGAACACAAGGAGTTATAGTGGAAAACTCTCTACAAACCAACTAGTTTGTATAGAGAAAAACCACTTGCCTTCTAAGCTTCAACTTAGAAGGACTTGAAGAGCACTTCGCTCGCTTGTATTGCTTTCTCGGATTACAAAGGTGTTCCTACTCCTAGATGTGAATCCCACACACTCTAGCAAGTACTCTTGCCTTATCTCAATCCTCACTCAATACAATCTCGCTCAACACTCAACCTCCTAAGATCGAATCTCACGATCTCACTCAACACTCACTCACAATTACAATGTTTGCACTCTCCTCCTTAGTTCTACCAATAAGCTCATGAAACTATATAAAGAGAACTAAGAATATTGCTGCACGATTCAGCCAAATCGGCTAAGACATGAATCGTACACAATCTCTACAAGATCTTTCCTAAAATAAAATCTTAAGCCATGATAAAATCATCTTCAATATCTTCCTTGATCTCTTGATGATTTTCCATCTTTATGATCTTGTCCTTTCCTTAAACGAACTGCTGAAGATGCTGTACGCAGTTTCCATATCAAAGAAACACGCTGTTTCCTTTTCTGAATTTCCGCACGCGCTTCGCTTCTGGGAACTGAGGTCGGCGACCTCTCGGCAACCTCTTCGGTTTGGAACCATCAAAACACGAACTCAGTTTTCTAACAAATTCCCCCTTTTTGATGGTGACAAACACTCATCTTCTCTGATCTGGTTCTGGGGTCTTCGTTAACCTATTCAGCATCTCAAACACACAATCTACAAAGGCAAGTAAAAATATTCCCCCTTAACTTTTCAAAAGTTCCCCCTAAGTTCAAGCAACTCATGACATTCAGTATATCCCCTTAATTAGACCTGCAATCCCAGCTATTTTCCCCCTTTTGGCATCATCAAAAAGATTGAAAATCATAGAGAAATCAGCTAGGCAAATATAATAGATAATAAAAGCATGCAGCATCAATCAAAAGTCGTCAACCACGCAAGCATGGCAATGTCAAACAGAACAACCAAACATAAAGTATTTAGGGTTACAACCCAATCGAACTTAGAAAAAAAAGTTTTTGAAATAGGGAATAATATGGTAGGGGTAGAAAGCAGGTGGTGGCAAAAGTCATAAGGCAGTAGAAGTTGGTGACCTAGCAAAGTCCTTCCTTGATGTGGCTCACATCTTCAGCAATGGATTCAGCCAGCTTGGTCAAAGCATCAATCTTCTCAGATTGTTCCTGCAGCTCCTTCTTCATCAGTGCAATTTCAGCTCTTAGGAATTCCTCAATTGGCGACTCCTCAGCCTGCGCTGCATCAGATTCAGCTTCCTTAGTCTGCCACTCTCCATCAACCAAATTCCATCTCATCTTCCTCAAAGTATCCCTGCTGAGAACGCGATGTCCAAGCGTCACTTCATCTCCAAAACACTTATCATCCCAGTTCTCATGATTAATGAAGATGTCGGTGACCAGCCTGCCGTAAGGCAAAGCATGATTAGGACTCTCCAAGACATACTTCATATGCAGCATGATCAACCTGGGCAAGCACACCTTCTCTCCCTTAAAGATCTTGTCAAGGACAAGTATCTCCTGAATGTAAGCACAATGTCTCTTCTGCTCTCGGGGTAGGAGGTTGCTGATGAGGTAGGAGAACATCACTTTCTTGTCAACAGCCATGGAGTTCACAAGGTATGGACCAGAGCTAGTACCTTCATAATCAAGTACATTCTCCAAAGCACTACTGGCGTCCACATTCTCTGGCCACGCACCCTTGTAATACTCAGCAAATCCTTTTTGAGGGATCTCTAGAAGGTCAGCGACCTCCTGGCTGGTGAACACATACTCCTTTCCTTCCCAGACATACTTCCCAACAGTTTTGTTGCCATAACCCTCTATGGTCAACGTCTCATAAATGTTCTTCACAAAATCAGCTATGAACTTCTCTTCTTCACAGAACAAATCCTTCCATCCTTGGATTTCCATCCACCTCTCAACCTTAGACAGCTTAAACTCATCCAGAAAATTACTCTCCCATAGCAACACTTTAGTGAAATCCCTAGACTGGATTTTCCTATTCTCAGGCTTCTTCTTCTTTTTGCTAGCAGAGGCCTTAGGTTTAATCAAGGTCGGCGACCTAGGTCGCTTAGCCCTAGACTTCCTAAGTTTCCCTTCAGATTCACTCTCATCAGGCAGAGGGATATTGGGCACATCTGTTCCAGTCAACAATTTCAGTCTCCTAGTCACAGGCCTATGCTCAACAGTGGGTTTCTTAGTGGATCTCCTAGAAATAGGGGTATCCTCTACAAACAACTGCTTCTTTACCTCTTCTTTAGCCTTAGACAGAGATTTCTTTCTCAACAAAAAGAGGATCAGATTCAGTACCTTCACTGTCAGATGGGATAAACACTGGACGTTTGCCTCTGACCTTGGCAGAGTCAACGACCTTGGCAACAACCTCTGAGACTTTCAAAAAGAAGTTCAAAAACGCTCTCTATGTCTCTGACTCAGTCAAGTTCCGATGGTTCGGCGGCACCAATTGTTCCAACGGCTATGGTCACTGACCATCCCGCCGGGGTCCAGCCACCGGATAAACCTCCTGATCCGAGGTCTTCTTGGAAGGATGTGGTGATTACTGGAGGAGCAGTCCAGTTGAAGACGGAGATCGATGAGGAGTTTGTGAAGGGTAGGATGTCTTTGTCCTTCCCCGATGGAAAGGAGGGGGATCCGGCGGTCCTGATCGCCGATGATTTGATGGAGGCCCTCGATAGTGTTTGGACGACTTCGGTGGTTGTTAAACTTCTGGGGCATCCAGTGGCATTCCCGATCATGGAAAGAAAGATTAAGGATATGTGGAGAACGGAGTACGCCTTACAGGTCTTGGACCTTACGAGGGGCTGCTTCCTTGTTAGGTTTGAAAGGGAAGAGGATTGCATGAAGGCCCTAACTCTCGGGCCCTGGACAGTGTTTGGGAGATGCTTGACGGTCCGTAGGTGGACGCCGACGTTCCGCACAACAGACCCCATTGTTACCACACCAACATGGATTCGAGTCCTTGATCTTCCAGTGTCCCTTTACCAAGAACATGTGCTCCTTGGTATTGCGGAAGGTGTGGGGGCTCCGATCAAGGTTGACACAAAGACCACGTTTACAAACAGGGGTAAATTTGCCCGAATTTGTGTTGAGGTCGACTTAAAGCAACCTTTGAAGGGGACTGTGAGCGTCAATGGTGAGAAGTTCTTCGTGGAGTACGAAGGCCTCCCGACGATTTGTTTTGACTGTGGCTGATTCGCTCTACTTTGTATGGGTTAACTCTTGTATTTTAGAGCTATATTGAGAGTGTTTAGGTTAGTTTTTGAGCGTTATTGTAATATCAAGACCGAAGACATAAGATATGAAGAATCAAGAGTTAAAGAGCTTAAAGACGAAGAATCGCCACTGCATGGATACCGCGGCCGCGTTACCTATGGCGCGGGCGCGGTGGCGTGGAGGAGCGAACCAACCTAAACCGTGAAGGCCGCGGACGCGGTGCCACCGGCGCGGTCGCGGTAGAAGCCGAACCTGGTTTGACCATTTGAAGGCCTCCGCGGGCGCGGTTCTGGTGCCGCGGTCGCGGTGGTAGCCGACTTCTAGACGGGCGAGATTTCACCGTTTCTATCGTGTTTCCTTTCTTATCTTTCGGTTTCCTATCTTATTTAGTCCGAAAAGGTTGATCTTTTGGGCTATATAAAGGGAACCTTTATAGGGTTTTTAGGATCCAATTTCTTGTCAATCAATTGTAATTCAATAAAGATTAGAGTTTTCTTTGTAATGGAGAACTAACTCTCCTCTGGAGTTTATTCAATCAAGGAAGCTTTATTATGAAGTTGTGAAATTCTGGTAACCTCTTTATCCTTAGGTCTTTATTGATACTCTTGTGCTTCATCCCATGATCTATGTTTGATTTTATAAGCCTGATCAACTTGTTTGATTGACTTAGATCTATTGTTTGAATTAGGATTGGTTGTTGTCTATGCATCTTTCCTATTTCTCGAAACAACTCTATTCTAGGACCGTGGACTAGTTTAGGGAAGAGTATTCAATGGTTAAGTTGTGCATGAGACTCGTAGCTTGATTGCATGATTTGATTTCCTATTATCCCTGTGCTCTATGCTAATTCTAGGTTAAGCGTCCTTGCCTAGGGTTATAGAATTGCTTGGACCGTGGACTTGCGATTTCTAATGATTGGGATTGGAATTGACCTAAGCATATAAAGAGGTGGATGAATTCATGATCAACAGATTAATAAAGTGGAATTGATTGAATGAACTCTGCTTGATAAATTTGATTGAAACCAACTTTCAAAACCCCCTTTAATTACTTGCATGAAAATCACATAAAATCTGAATAAAACTGATTCCTTTGGGTTCGACCCCTTGCTTGCCTACTATACTTGTGTTTGCATGTTTGGGATTTATTTTTGATAAGGGAACAACGACTTTGCCCGAGTCAGTGGCAGATTCGGACATCTTAAGACGAGCTGTCCCTACCGCCCAAGTCCAAGTCAGGCACCGTCTTCTACTCCTGCGGAAGCTGTGCCAGGAGACAGTGGTGTGATTCCGAAGGTTTCGACCACTAATGCTCCGCCGGTGAATAACTTTCCGACGACGATGACGGCGCATGAAGCTGCTAGAACCGGTAAGGGCACCTACGGCGAATGGATGAAGACCACAAGGAAAGTCCGGCCAAACAAGGAAGGTTCGAAATCGGGGGCAGATTCTAAGGATGGAAAAGGGAAGGAGGGCGTGAAATCTGGCTCATCCGCTAAGGAAGGAAAGAACGGCAATGCTAGGAATCCTAACAAGGGAAGTGGGGCAAATCAGTCTAAAGGAAAATCGGTGGCTTCCCAAGGTTTTATGGAAACAAATCCGTTTGAGGCGTTAACTTTGTCGGATGAGGCTGAAGGGGAGAAATCGTCTAAGGATAATGGGGGAAGAGAGATGTCGAAATCGGCGGAAAAGGTGGAGGCGAAAGATTTGACTGCGAGTAATCAAGATAAGGGCAATGATCAGGATATGCCGTTGGTTACAGAAAATTCTGCGGAAGAATCTCAACAGACAAACAACCAGGGGGCCCACATGTCTGTGGCGGTTATTTCGAACGACGTGAATGTGATGGGCTCCAAAGTTGTTAGTCCAAAGGTGAACCCGGTTTTTAACTCATCCGGGCGGGAGAATTCCGAGCTGACCCCTAAACCTGTGATTAATGGAAAACGTGGCAAGTTCAGTCGTCGACCCCAGACATCTTCATCCAAAAGCGATGGCGGCTTGGGGCTGGTTGAAGCGATCAGCGAGAAGAAGGAGGAGTTGAGGGTGGCGGACCGAATCTCCAATGGTAAAAGACGAAGACAAGCGGAGGTTCCGGATTTAAATGTGATTTCCCGACCTAACTTTGTTCCAATGAGCATCTCTGTGCAAGAGGGTTTTGACCCGGGTGAGGACGGGAATATGCCCAAAGAGGTTTCGAATTCGAGTATGGCGGTGGCTAGCTTAAACCCCCTCTTCGAGATGGAGGATAACATTCCTCAAGAGTCGGTCGACACGGCGATGGGTGATAGCGGCGATGCCCGATTGGGATCGGCCTGCTGATTTCTCGTTCCCTTCGTTTCCTTTTGTCTCTTTTATGAGTTTATCCATGAATATACTTATGTGGAATTGTTTCGGTGCAGGGAAGCCCGGCTTTCGTCGCGCCATTCGTTACATGTGTAGAAGTCATAAAGTCGATGTCCTCGCTCTTTTCGAGCCCAGAATCTCGGGGGATAGAGCTATCAATATTTGTAATCGTCTAACTTCGGTTGATTTTTCTCATGTTGTCAGGGTGGAGGCTATAGGCATGGCTGGTGGTATTTGGCTTTTCTGGAAAGACACCATGTTGTCAGGGTGGAGGCTATAGGCATGGCTGGTGGTATTTGTAATCGTCTAACTTCGGTTTCGGGCAGTTTAGTGAACCTCTTTGCCGTCTATGGGCCGCCGACGGTTGGCCGGCGTGTTGCTTTTTGGGCTGATCTGGAGGCGTCTATCAAGGGAGCTGTCGGTCCGTGTGTAATCGGTGGTGATTTCAATTGCATCTTGTATTCGCATGAGAGGGATGGTGGCTCGGGTGGTCTACACTCCGATACTAGCACGTTTAATTCTTTTGTCAACAATCTGGGGTTGATTGATTTGGATTTTTCTGGGCCTAGGTTCACTTGGAGCCGCAGGCTGTCTCCTCACTCAGTGGTTTCTAAGAGGCTTGATAGGGTTTTGATGAATGTTGAGGGTCGTTTGAGATGGGAAGATGCTAACGTTAAACATCTTCCGCGCTACTGCTCTGATCACAATCCTCTGCTTCTTTGTTTCAAGCCAGAGGTTGTGAGAAATAAAAGTCGACGGCCTTTTCGTTGCGAAGCGGCGTGGTTTAGTCATCCGGATTTTAACAGGAAAGTGGAGGAGAGTTGGAGGAATGATCTTATCACGCCGGCAGCTTTGGGCGTCCTCAAGGGGGAGCTTATCAGTTGGAATAAGTCTGTGTTTGGGAACCTGCATTACAGGAAAAAGGAGCTTTTGGCGAAGCTTGAAGAGGTGCAGATCGAGATTTCTTCTAGTGTGTCGGCTAATCTGTTGGAGCGGGAAGCTCGGATCAAGGCTGATTTGGATTTGGTGTTTGAACAAGAGGAGGTTATGTGGTTTCAAAAGGCTAAGGAACATTGGTTGTTTTTAGGAGATAAAAACACTGGGTTTTTCCACGCGTCTACTATCATTAGGCATAAGCGCAATCGTGTGGAGGGGCTCAAGGGTAGTGATGATATTTGGACAGACAATCCCCAAGAGCTTGAGAGAATTGCGGTCGAGTATTTCAAGCAGTTGTATTCTGTCGATCAGGCTGTGGCTTCGAACCTGCAAGAGTTAGGGGTGGGATATCCTGCTATTGAAGCCGAGATGCTGGCAAATTTGACTAAGGATGTTTCGAGTGATGAAATTTGGAAGGCTGCTAAGAGCATGGGGGCGTTCAAATCTCCGGGCCCTGACGGATTCCACCCGGGTTTTTACCAGAAGTGCTGGCAATCGGTTGGTTCTTCTGTTGTTGAGTTTGTTCAGAATTTTTTCCGCTCTTGTTCTCTACCTGAAGGGTTAAACGATACTATTATCGTTTTGTTAGCTAAGGTGGATCGTCCTGAGAGGATCACGCAATTCCGGCCTATAAGTCTGTGTAATGTGCTCTATAAGATCATTACGAAAGTGATCACCATCAGATTACAACCGGTGCTTTCTTCAATCATTGGTCCGACTCAGGGGAGTTTTTTGCCGGGGCGGATGATCACGGACAATATAGTTATTGCCCAAGAGGTGGTTCACTCGATGAGGCGTAAGAGAGGGGCTAGTGGTTGGATGGTGCTTAAGTTAGACCTCGAAAAGGCCTATGATCGGGTGCATTGGAATTTTGTGGAGGAGTTGTTAAAAGTGGCTGGCTTCCCATATCGGATGTGTGATTGGATTATGGCTTGTATTTCGTCGCCTCGGATGCAAGTTCTTTGGAATGGGAAGCTTACCACTATGTTTTCGGCTTCTAGAGGAGTTTGTCAAGGCGACCCGATCTCCCCATATATCTTTCTCCACTGTATTGAGCGCTTTAGCCACCTTATTCAGGATGCTATAGAGAAGAAGAGATGGAAACCGATCAAGTCGACTCGTCAAGGGCCAGCCCTCTCGCATTTGTTCTTCGCGGACGACATCCTTCTGTTCGTTGAAGCCTCCTTAGATCAGGTGCGTGTGATAAAGAGTGTTTTGGACAGATTTTGTAGCAGCTCTGGGCAGAAGGTCAGTATACAGAAGTCGAAGATATTCGTTTCCCCTAATGTGAGCAACGAGATTGTTAGGGGCCTCAAGAGTGAAAGCGGGTTTGTTGTCACCAAGGATTTGGGTAACTACTTGGGGATGCCTATCTTACATAAAAGGGTGAATAAGGATACTTTTGCTAACCTCCTGGAGAAATTTAATTCAAGGCTTGCTAGGTGGAAGACGAATTTTCTAAACTTTGCGGGAAGAGTTACTCTTGTCAAATCGGTGCTATCTTCGATCCCGGTTTACACTATGGCGTCGAGCCTGATTCCTATGAGCACTTGCCGTAAGATTGACCAGATAAACCGGGATTTTTTATGGGGGAGTACGAGTACTCATAAGAGGATGCACAAGGTTGCTTGGGCTGAGGTCGTTAAACCGAAAGAGCTTGGAGGATTGGGCATTAAAACCATAAGGGAGATGAACCTCGCTCTTGTTGGTAAGCTGGGGTGGCGATTTATTATGAGTGAAGAGGATCTTTGGGCTACGGTTCTTAAGAAAAAATACGTGGATAGTGCCTTGGGTTCTTCTACTGCAGGTTCCCACATTTGGAAAAGCTTGAAGATGGGATTATCTAAGGTTGTTATCAAACACACAAAGTGATTACTTAGGAATGGGCAGAGTATTCGCTTCTGGATCGATCCTTGGCTAGTGGATCAACAGCTTCTGTCCTTGGCCATTGCTCCAGTGCCGGATGATCATCGGGACCGTCTTGTGTGTGATTATTGGATTATGGGAGTTGGCTGGAACTGGGACCTGATTTCCGAGTTCTTCCCTGCTTCTCTGGTTTTGAAGCTGGCGGCGGCGGCGGTTATGGAAGAGCTGAATGACGAGGAGGATGTCCTTTGCTGGACGCAAACGAGTGATGGCAACTATAGTGTGGCCTCGGGATACAAGGTTATTTGTAGCAGCCATGGTGAGGAGAATGTTGATGCTGAGTTCTTCAAGAAGGTGTGGAGGATCAATGCGCCGGAAAAAATCAGAACCAACATTTGGCTTGCGAGCAGGGGTGGAATTATGTCGAATGTTGAAAGAAGGAGGCGGCACATAACCGAGGATGGAGTTTGTGGCGTGTGCAGGGCTACGGACGAGACCTATGAGCACCTTTTCAGAGACTGTGTTGAGGTTAGTTCCATTTGGATCTCTCTTCATGCAACTAACTATTGTACTGATTTTTTCCAGGTCGAGTTTGCTTCTTGGATTCGCAAGAACATGCTGGACTCTCGGAAGAAGGATAATTGCTGCTGGAACACGGTGTTTGCGACTACCATGTGGTGGATATGGCGGTGGCGGAATGCAAGGATCTTTGGTGAGGACGTCCATGTGGCTGATAAGGCGGGTTTTGTAATGGAACAAGTCCGAGACTACATCGCTGCTGCGGGTAAGATGGGTAAGGCCGGCTCTTTACATGTTAATTCGTGGCAGGATGTTACTTGGCAGGCGCCGGCGTCGGGCTGGACGAAGCTTAACACGGACGGGGCTGTTAGAGGTGGTCGAGCTAAGGCGGGAGGGCTGCTTCGGGACTCGGATGGTCGATGGATTTGCGGTTTCGTTCATAACATTGGGGAGTGTACGGTCCCGATGGCGGAGCTTTGGGGAATTATCGACGGGCTTCAAATGGCTTGGGACAAGGGATTCCGTCGCGTGCTTGTTGAGTCGGACTCTCTTCTTGCTATTAATTTTATAAACTCTAGAATAAATAAGAGTCATCCGCTCGCTAGCCTGGTGTCTAGATGCCACGGCTTTATTAGTAGGAACTGGCAGGTTCAGTTCCGTCATGTTTATCGGGAGGCTAATGTTGTGGCCGACCGATTAGCGTCTTTAGCTTATGATTTTGAACTTGGTTGCCATGTATTGCTTGCCCCGCCGGAGGGAATTTCTTTTCTTGTTCTTGATGATGTAAGGGGTCGGGCTATCCCCCGCTTGATGACTACTTAGCCCTTTTTATTTTAATTTAATAAAACGCTCCCTCGAGGAGCCGGAGAGTGCCGCCTCTCCTTCAAACAAAAAAAAAAAAAAACCTCTGAGACTTTCTCCAAGTTGAAAACCTCTTCAGCTTTCTGGGTGTCGTCTTCAACCTTCTCCTCTGTTTCAGCGGGAACAGTAACCACCTCTTCAAAAGCATCGACCACCTTCTCTGTGGCCTCAAACTCAGTTTCAGCGACGGGTTCCGCTTCTTCGTCCTTCTCTTCGCCTTTTTCTCCCTCAACCGCCGGTTCCCTTGGCGGTTCCTCCTTCTCCGGCTCCGGTTCGGGTTTTTCAACCGCCAGAGGAATGTCGCCTGAAACCGCCAGATCTGGGGCGATTTCCGACACATTCTTTGTCGGAAGGGGCTCGGGTTCGGTTATGGGTTCTTGTGGAGGGGATTTGGGCTTGGATTGAGGAGATTCAGGGGCAATGGGGTCGGGATTTTGAGATTTGGAGCTTTCGGCTATGACGGGTTCCGGTTGGGTTTTCTCAGTTAGGGTTTTGGCATCGAGTTTCTTCAACTCTTCCTCTCCGAGATGAGTCATGAGAAGAGATTGAAGTTGCTCGGGGGTGAGGTTTGATAATGGGGACTGGTTTGGGGAAGCCATTGACGCTTGGGTAAAGCTTGAGAGGGCGGTAATCGCGTTTGGGAGTTTTTGGACAGAGAGAGAGGGGAAATTGGGATAAGCACAAAAGGGGTAAGAGAAAATTACCTTTTAGGTCTCCTTTTATGCAAGTACGATTTCTCAATTAAGGCAACAGCAGTTCCACTCGAGTACATGATCCCGTTAGAAGATCTTCCCTTTCCAAAAATTTCAAACTGAAAATCTGTCAAATATTTCGCCCCAAAATTGCACGTGCGCTTTCCGCACAAATTAGTCGTCAACCTTGTCGACTACCTCAACTTCAAACTTTCTTTCCACAAACCTGAAATCTGACAAGTCATCACTTTTAACTGTCACAACTGAAGTCGTCAACCTCAAACCTATTTTCTCTTGATTTCTGATCCTATCACCAACCTTATTGCGCCTTGACTTTTTACCACATGAAGTATCTTGGGGGTTGGGTTACACCGGGTGGTGTCAAAGCAAACCAAGCATAAAAAATAATATTTTGTGGAATTTGTCGATCAAGTTGATAAGTCTCCGTTTAAAACACACAAACAAGCAAATAGGCTCATAGAGACTTTCAAGCATGATAGGTCGGGGACGGCAGTAGAATCAACCATCATTTGGGCTTCTAATGAGGGTTAAAGGGTCATCAAGTTGATTCTTTTGGGCTCAAAGAAAAAGTTCAATTGAATATGCAATTTCAAACACAATATGCAGGAAGTCGCCGACATGCACACAAGCAGGAGATTTCATCGATTAAATGCACACACACCTCATTATGCTGACACTATATAAGCATGAAATTCTCAAAAATGATAATCAATCAAGTCTCAACCAGTCATAAGAGGATAGCAGAAATGATTTGGCAAGTCAATCAAGTGAGATCATACCTAGCTCCATGCGAAGTCGTTCAAAGGGTTCACGATTTAAAGCTTTGGTGAAAATATCCGCCCTTTGTTCATCCGTCCTGCAAAACTTCATGCACACCATGCCTTTCTCCACGCAATCTCTAAGAAAATGATGTCGTATCTCAATATGCTTTGTCTTGGAATGTTGCACCGGATGCTTCGAGATATCGATGGCACTCGTGTTGTCACAAAGTATGGGTACGGACCCACACTCTACACCATAATCCTTGAGTTGTTGCTTCATCCACAAGAGTTGTGAACAACATGCTGCGACGGCGACATATTCGGCTTCGGCGGTAGATAGAGCAACTGAATTCTACTTTTTGGATCCCCAAGAAACTAAGCACGAGCCAAGAAACTGGGCCATCCCTGATGTACTCTTTCTATCAACACGATTCCCTGCAAAATCTGCATCGGTGTAGCCGACTAGGTCGAAGTCGTTGACCCGTGGATACCATAGACACAGGTTGTCACTACCCTTGAGATAGCGAATGATTCTCTTCACAGCTTTTAGATGAGATTCCCTTGGATCGGCCTGAAATCTTGCACAAAGGCACACGGCGAAGACAATATCTGGCCTACTAGCTGTAAGATACAAGAGAGATCCAATCATACCTCGATACACAGTAGCATTGACATTTGGGTCCTTTTCATCTTTTCCAAGTGAAGTGGTCGTCGACATGGGAGTATCAAAAGAGCGAGAACTCTCAAGACCAAATTTCTTCACACACTCCCTGAGGTACTTTTGTTGAAGAATCTTGGTACCTTCTTCATTTTGCACGACCTGAAGTCCTAAAAAGAACTTGAGTTCCCCCACCATGCTCATTTCAAATTCACTCGACATGAGGTTGGCGAACTCCTTCACTAACTCTGGATCTGTTGAGCCAAAGATGATGTCGTCGACATAAACCTGAACCACCAGAGTGTGATTCTTTTTCCTCAACAAGAATAGGGTCTTGTAGATCTCTCCTCGAACATATCCATGCTGGATTAAGAACTGCGATAGCCTATCATACCACGCGCGAGGAGCCTGCTTCAACCCATATAAAGCCTTATCAAGCTTGTAGACATGATCCGGGTTGGCGACATCTTCAAAACCTGGGTTTGCTCAACATAGACTTCTTCCTTCAAATACCCATTTAGAAATGCGGTCTTGACATCCATTTGCTGCAATTTGAATCCATGAAAGGTAGAATAAGCAATCAACAACCTTATAGCCTCGAGACGAGCAACTGGGGCAAAGGTTTCATCATAGTCGATTCCCTCTTGTTGATTGTATCCTTTCACCACAAGCCGGGCTTTGTTTCTAACAACATTTCCTTCATCATCCAGCTTGTTCCTGAACACCCATCGTGTTCCAATCATTGTTCTTCCCTTCGACCTTGGGACCAAATGCCACACCTTATTGCGCTCAAATTGATGAAGTTCCTCTTGCATGGCAATGACCCAATCCGAGTCTTTCAAGGCTTGCTCGATATTCTTCGGCTCCAACATAGAAATGAAGGCGTTGAATGTAAAGAGATTAAGTGATGATCTTGTTTTCACACCCTTCGAATAATCAGTTATAATGTTGGTGACCGGATGAGCATTCTTCTACTGATAATTCCTGATAGGTAGTTGAGTCAGGTCATCGACCACTGGAGTTTGCGACGAACTACCTGGAATAGAACTTTGAACTGCTTGATCTGATCTTTGAACTGCTTGATCAAACTCTTGAGCTGCTTGACCTGATCCACTAGCCTTTGATACGTTCTGATACTACACAGCATCTGCTACCTGATCCTGAACCTGATTCTAACCTGTTCCTGTACTTTGATCGGGGTCGGCGACACTGTCACTATTGGCGACTTCGGACGAACCTTCAGCACTATCCTTGTCAGAGACATATTCAAGGCCTAAGAAGTAGCCTTGATCACCATCATCATGATCCTGAATCAGAGAACCTGCCATGGTGTTTTCATCAAACACCACATGAACACTTTCTTCGATCTTCTTGGTCCTCTTGTTGTACACCTTGTACGCTTTGCTTGTTGGAGAGTAGCCAACAAAGGTACCAACATCACTCCTTGGATCGAACTTGCCCAGACTGTCCTTCCCATTGTTATGAACATAACATTTACACCCGAAGATGCGAAGGTGGGCGACACTAGGCTTAACTCCTCTCAAGAGCTCATAAGGAGTATTTCCAAGTAGTGGATGCAACATGGCTCTATTCATTACGTAGCAAGCTGCATGAATTGCTTCTCCCCAGAAATTCCTTGGGAGACCACTAGAGATGAGCAAGGTTCGCGACATCTCCTCTAAAGCTCGATTCTTTCTCTCGACCACGCCATTCTGTTGAGGGGTTCTAGGCGCCGAGAAATTGTGGCTGACTCCATTCTTCCTGCAATACTCCAGAAATTCAGAGTTCTCAAACTCTGTGCCATGATCGGATCTGATAGCCACTATAGAATTTCCAAGCTTCTTTTCAACAGCCTTTGCCCATGTCTCGAACTCTTCAAAAACCTGATCTTTAGAAGCAAGGAAGATAGTCCAAGTATAGCGTGAATAATCATCAACAATCACATAGACATATCTATTTCCTCCTCTACTTTGTACGCGCATCGGTCCACACAAGTCCATATGAATCAACTCAAGGGGCTTGGAGGTACTCACCTCCTTCTTGGACTTAAAAGAAGACCTTACTTGCTTACCCTTCACACAAGCATCACATACACCAGACTTTGAGACATCAAACTTGGGCAAACCACGAACTAGCTCCTCTCTGTGCAATTTGACCAATAACTGTGGGCTAGCATGATAGAATCTACAATGCCAGAGGTCGGCAGCCTCTGCAACAGACTTCAAGCACAAACTCTCTTCAAGTTGGAAGCAGGGATCCACTTTGTAAACGTTGTTTTTGCACAATCCCTTCAGAAGCGTCCTACCTAAACTTATTTCAATCACCTGGCATTGCTTATGATCAAAAACAACTTGATTTTTCCCGATAGCACACAGTTGAGCAACGCTCAATAAGTTAAAACCAAGGTTGTCAACCAGACTAACATCAGAAACTGAAACCTTACTAGAGATCTTCACTTTTCCCATTCCAGAAACCACACCTTTGCTATTGTTTCCGAAGGTAATATTACCTCCGTTGTGTTGTTGAAGTGAGACAAAATCTTCGGATTTTCAAGTCATATGAGCTGAGCACGCACTGTCGATGAACCAGGGGTCGTCGACACACTTCAACCTGCACAAACAAGATTAGTTTTTACGAACCCAGAGTTGTTTCACAACTCCTCTGGTTCGATCAACAGATTTCACAGCATTAGTAGAAACATTAGCATTAGCAGGTTTTGGATTCTTGACAGAGTTGGTGACTTTAGGTTTCTTTCTCGAAGTCCTCGACTTCCTAGCCTTTTCAGAATCTCTAGTTCTTTTAAAACACTCATGTTGGTAATGGCCTCCTTTGCCACAATACCAGCATGTGATATGAGATTTCAACCCTACATACTTACTATATCCTGGGTAGACAGGCTTGTTGTCAACCCGGGCCTGGAAGTCAATTCGTGAAGGGCCGGCTTTCTGGACTTGGTTTTCTCACATGGTACGAACCTTTTGATTTGGGTACCACTTCTGCTTCCCTTTACCCTTGGGATCCACCACATGTGATGAGCAACTTGCGTTGTGCTCATGCATAGGGGATTTTCCCTTAGATGTTTGGGAGGTAGAGGCGTTCCCCTTTTCAGTTTGGTTTTTCCCATAACCTAGACCAGGTCGCTCCACAACCTTCACAAACCTTCTTCCGAAGTCTTGTTTGACTTCTTGGACCTTGTCAACGACAAACTCATCCTTCCACTTCTGTTTTTTAGCTTCGTCATCTATCTTCACATTTTCAAGATCACTAGACAACTTAGCATTTCCCAGCTTCAGCATGAGGTTTTGACCTTCAAGACTAGACACTTGTTTTTCTAGGTCGTCAACCTGTTTCTGTAAGTCAGCAACCTGAGACTCAAGGTTAGGACATTTAGAGCAATCAACAGGTTTAGAAACACCTTTCTTCTCTAGATCTATAGCTTTTGAAGACCAAACTTTATTATCATCAATCAGATTAGCAATTTTCTCATCTTTTTCATCAATTTCCTCGCTAAGCTCGGAAATCTGAAGACCAAGTTTTTCAATGATAGCATAAAGTTGTTCACGTGTCTTTTTAGCTAAGAGAGAAGAAACATCATTATCATTTTCATTTACCTCACTTGAGGAGTCATCACCCAAGGCCATGAGGCAGACTTCTTTGGTCGGCGACTCGTCTTCCTCCTCGTCAGACATGTCCCAAGTCGCCATCATGCTCTTCCGAACCTCTCTTTTTGGACATTGTTTAGCAAAGTGTCCTTTATCATGGCAGTGATAGCATATCACTCCCTTTAGATCTTTTGCGGCTTCAGGGGCTTTGGTAGGAGCTTTGTTGCGATTCCAAAGTCTTTTCTTCGCCTTAGAAATGAGAGCAACGTCATCGTCGACGACCTCTTCATCATCCTGTCCTTGAGCGATCTCGAAAGCCTTCTCGACTTTCAGAGCAATAGTTTTGACCTTTTCAGAGTCAAATCTATCCTCTCTTCTCTGTTGGATACCTCCGAGCATGGTCAGTTGACCAATCACATCCTCCACGGTCATCGACTTCGTGTCCTTTTGAGACAAGAGTGAAGTCGCCATGCCGTCGCACTTCTTGTTGAGACCCGAAATCAGCTTGTTGGTTTGCTTCCATTGTGGAAGGTTTTCTCCAAGGAACTCTAGCTGATTGACCACCGATTGGAATCTTGAGTGGTACTCATGGAGGGACTCATTCTTCCCTTGGAATAGATTCTCATATTCTCGCTCAAGGGTTATAATTCTGTCATTTTTGACATCATCATTCCCTTGATGGAGACGTTTGAGAGCATCCCAAATATCCTTAGCAGTGTCATAACCTATGACTTTCTTGATCTCACTGCTAGTCAAAGCGTGATGGAGCACCTTCTTAGCACGCTCATTCTTCTCAAGCTTTTTGAAGTCAGCGTCGTCATACTCCGTGACTTCTTTTTCCTTTCCATCAGCTTTAAGGAACTTCTCAAGACCAATGGAAATCACTTTCCAAAGTTGTCCATCCAGAGAGCAAATGTGGGTTTGCATTTGTTTCACCCACCAATCGTACTCTCCGGGCTTGAGTAATGGAGGTTTCCAGAAGGAGTCATTGATAGCGGTGTTGGTGGTAGATATCTTTCCTGCAAAGTACTAGAAAAATCTAAAGCCAAAGCTCTGATACCAATTGTAGGATGTACGTTAGTACTTCAGAGGTCGTCGACACCTACGATGTCGTCGACCAGAGTTAACAACTAGTGTTATGCAGCGGAATAAAGACACAAGAAAGATTAATACGTTACCACTTTGAACACAAGGAGTTAGAGTGGAAAACTCTCTATGATGGATCGTTAGTACTGAGGGACGCCCTTTACTTTGGTAAAGGCGTCCTTAGATTAGGCGTCCTATGAGGAGTAGGGGCGTCCTTGAGTAATGCAGCGGAAATAAAGTACTAAACAGGTAAGAAATGGACGCAGAGAATTATAGAGGAACCACTCAAGACCAAGTAGTCCTTGAATGTAAACCTCTACCTCCTTGGAGGATTTTTGAATAGTTCTTTCCTTTATATTGAACGTCCTTACAGTTGTACTGGCGAGTCTTTACAGTTCTCTGGTACTTAGCTTTTCCCTAAGTCCACTAGTAAAGGACTCCTCTAAGCCTACAACTTAAGCTTGTTCAATCTACTAAAGGACTCTATTCCTACGTTCTGCAGTACTTCGTAGAACTCTCTTTCTCTCTTTTTGGGTTTTCTCTTACAAACTGTTTTTGTGATTTGGTTACAAGTCTCACTCGATCTAACACAAGTTCTAGCACTGTTCTTGAGTTCTTGAGTTAGTTCTTCGTGTTCTTGAGTGAGTCGCTTTCTCTTTGATTCTCTCTGAATATTCCTGAAAGCGTTAGCGTCACAATAAATGCCTTGGGGCTATTTATAGGACTTGGGGAAGGGCGTCATTTCTCTGGGACGATCATGCCCTTTATGGACGTGGCTACAGGATCTTCCTCCACGTAGTAGGGCGGTGATGAGGAAGCTTCCTGTATCCAACTGTGTATGATGAACTTCGCTACAAGATCGGCCGCCACGTGTTGATGGACTCTGTAACAGGATCGTCCGCCACGTAGTGTTGGACTCCGCTACAGGATCGGTCTCCACGTGTCCTTGGATGATCAAACATTGTCGAGTGATGTCATCCTGTCGGCTAGTAAGTAAGGACTCCTTTCTTACGTTCCTACTTGCTTGGGACTCCGTCCTTGCTCAAGTAGTCCTGGCTGGTCCTTACTTCCTGTTGGCTAGTGTCCCTAAGCTTATGGGACGCCCATACACACTTGTTGTCCTTTTGGTCACTGGCGTTCCTGAACACTTGGACAACTCTATTAGAATCAAAGTGAGTTTGTCATATCAAAACTAAGGGACGGTTGTGTGGAACACTAACAAGTACGCAAGCGTTCTTGATAGCGTCCCAACAATTTCCCCCTTTTTGATGATGACAAACTCTTCAGCAAAATAGTTTTGACATTGGAACTTAGTATGCATGAAAACTTAGAGGCGTCCTCTAACACTTAGAGAAGTTTTAATAAGCAAAAGTTTTTAATCTTTGATTCTCTAGCTTTTGGATTTTAAGGAAAGAGTCGCGTCCTAGAAAAGTTCCTAAGCGTTCAAAAGAAGCAAAAGCAACAAAGTAGGGGATAAGAGTGGTGGTGGCAATCACTGAGAACGGCTGTTGTCTTGATAAAACTTGAGCAATTGCTCTTGAAGTTCAGCAGCCTTGGAGAACGCAGATGACAAGTCCTTTAAGGCAGAGAAGATGAGGCACTGATTATCCATAATGGCACCCATGAGTTCTGCTGGAGGATGCTGAGAGATGTTTGCAGGAGCAGAACGGGGCAAAGGACCTGTACTTGAAGAAGGAGCGTCCGTTGGAATAGCTGGAGGAGAAGAAGGATTCCCTAAGAGCATTTGATCAAGGGTTGTAAGATCTACAGCGGGCTCTTGATCTTGAGGGGACTCTTGAGGCGTAGGAGCAAGCCTGGCGGCCTCAGCCTCAGCAGCTAGGCGTTCTTCCTCGGCTTTCAGTCGGGCTTCCTCAGCCTCAGCTTCTAACTGTTTCAGAACGGACGGGAGCTCTTCATTATGCCTTATCTCAATAAGTCCTTTCTTGGCATTCCACTTTAAGCCAAGTTCTTCAGAGGGAGCGCTCTCATCATAAGCGTCCTGGGACTGCAAGATTGCCTTTACGACTCCAGGGTATGGCAAGGCGTGCCTCTTCCTTC
The DNA here is from genome assembly GCA_963924305.1 of Polygonum maritimum. NCBI lineage: Eukaryota > Viridiplantae > Streptophyta > Magnoliopsida > Caryophyllales > Polygonaceae > Polygonum > Polygonum maritimum. The sequence goes on along the minus strand of OZ002730.1, from coordinate 38,060,492 downwards.
CACACTTGGCCATGTGTTGCATAGCAATTCTGGCTAAGTTGATCGGGCGGCGTTCAAGGATTGCGTCAATTAGGATTATATCGTGTGTTTGCACAATTGAACGCTTTTCCTGCGTTGGAAGAATGGCGCGACAAATGAAGTAGTGGACGATTGCGCCAACTTTGCTCAGAATGTGAGCTACCCTGTCGAGTCCCATCGGCCTTTTACCCTGAAAAATGTGCTCAACCAGAGGCAGTTCTTGATCTGTCGTTTCAAAGCCGCCTTCAGGGAGTGAGCTAAGAGCATCGGACGGTGGCTTGCGTGGACCTAGACCAAGGAAGGAGCGCATTTGACGTTTTGTGACTGAAGCTTTCTCACCTTCAATTTTGAAGTGGAGGGAGCCATCTTTTGCCTTGTAGCGCAAATCCCTGTAGAACGCCTTAACCTGTTCTTTGTCAACAGTGGTCGGCGCTGGTCCAACGTTCTGCCATCCTTGAAATTTCAGAAGTTCAAGAAACTCCTGAACTGATTCATCGTCGAAGGAGGCTAGCCACTCTTCAGAGTAAATGAGAGGGCTCAGGACTTTAACGGGCACATCAGCGTTCTTCCTTTTGCGCTTACCCTTGGGGGACTCAGAGTCCTCATCATCATCATCTGACTCGTCTTCAGCTTTCTCCGAGTCACTGTCAGAAGCGTCCTTTGAAGGAGCGTCCTCTGTGCCTTGTTCGTTTTCTGCATCGCCACCAGCTGTGGCTTGATCGGCACCGGAGGTCTGACCTTGGGACGTGCCCTCAGCGTCCTGAGCCTCTGTCTGATTTTCTGTTGTTGGCTCAGCGTCCGCGGGGACGTCATGGGATTCTGTTTGGATTGAGGGAGAGGGGTTTTCTTGTGGAGCTTGGGTGGGGTTTAGGATTGGGAGGGACTGGTCATAAGGAGGGACTTCCAGAGCATCACGCGCGAGCTCATCAGAAAGAGTCGGCTCGGCGTTCTCTTGAGCGACCTGGTGCTCACCAGCGTCCTCAATCTGTTCAGCAGGAGCGTTCACCTCTCCTTCCGCTTCATCATTCGAATCCCCAACAACATCGATGAAAGGGGAAACCTGAGCAGGTGTACCTCTTTGGCTCTCAGATGAGCTAGAGGAGGAAGAGGAGGAGGGAACGTGCTCAATCTGTGCAGGAACGTCCTTGGCTAGCAGAACCCTGGGTTTTTCACCAGCCTTCCTTCGGCGAAAAGTATGCTCAAGGGTGCGCTCTGTCTCCTCCGGGCCACTTTCAGAGGATGGACGGCGGGACTTTGGGGTCTCGGGGTCCTTAGGTGGGGAAATGTGGACCGGTGCAGAAGGGAAATTGGCCAAATTTAAGGGAGAGTGAGTGCGGGGAGGAAAAGGGATTAGAGCATTTCGCTTGGAAGGTTGAGGGGACGGAGGACGGGTGGGGAGTTGAACGATTGAGATTTGTTGAGGAGGAGGAGTGGATTCCTTAGAGAGGTTGGAAGGCCTTTTTGAGGTGCTAGGCCTTTTTGTGGGGGGTTTTGAGGATGGGACGCTTGAGGTTTTGGCCTTTTTGAGGGGCCTTGGGTCGTGAACCTTTTTGGAGCGTACCTCCTTTAAGTGGGAAGGGAACTTGTCCACAATCTCCGTTGGTTTGGAAGTGGAGAAGGGTTGGGAAGATTTGGAGAGGGGAGAAGAAGGGGCAGGACGCTTGAGTAATTTTTTGGTGGTAATGGTGGGGACGGCAGGAGGAGGTGGAGAGGGACTGGGCACACGATTCTTGGTCATTTGGAAGGCTAAAGAGTTCCTTGGATACATAGGGAACTCGGGCAAGACTGCATTATGCAAGTCTGGTATAAGGTCAAGAAGAGGGCCAAGGTTCTCACCTCCGAACTGGGAGAAGAAGAGCACATCGTCCATCCGTCCAGGTAGATCTTTGAAGTCTGTGTGGTGAAGGCTGGGGACGACGAAGCGTTCAATGAACTTCTTGTAGTTCTTTGTTCTCTCTGCATCAGATTTTACTTCTGGCAGTTCCATGCGTTCCCTGATTAGATTATATAGCGTCTTTGGCTTTTTGTTGATGAAGTCCAATAGAGACTCATTGAGAACTATAGGTTTGGGCTTCTCTATGTAGTGGGACTTCACCAGCTTTCTACGCTTCCCGCCGGTTGAAGATCCGGCCACGTTCAACTGTCTTTGAGACATATTTTCAGATGAAGCTTAGAGAGAGAAAGTCGCCGGAGTTCTAGAGAGAAGTCAGAGCAAATTTGAGAGCGAGAAAGTGGTTGAGCGTAATAAATTTGATTGCGACTGTTCTGGCCTTATATAGAGGAAGCGGTGGCATAAATGGTAATTAACACTGTTTTACTGTGCGACACGTGGCAAAACTTCCCCCTTAAGATTTGAGCAAAAGCAACGGTCACTGTTCACACTTTCAAAAGTTCAAAAATATGACTCTTCAACTGCCCCTCAAAACTGAACTGGCGTCCTTTGCAACAACACTGAGCGTCCTCTCATACTTAGCAAAAATTTTATCTCTTTAAGCAAACTTCTTCAAGCAAACCAACAACCAACTTACCGTTCTTGTGATCACCTTTCGAACCAGTTGAGAACAACGCAAGTACGTCCCGTAAAAGAAAATATGAAGCTCAAAGGACGCTTTTGCGGAGTTCTCGGCTAGGGTAAGCTTAGAGTTCCCATCATTTCGGCTTATAATGAGGGTTGGGTGATCAGGGATACTCTTTTCAAGACAAAATAGAGAAAATTTGAATGGCGTTCCAAAGTAGCAAACACATGAAGTTTTAGACTAGCGTCCTTGCAAATATGAATTCAATGCATAATAGTCCTTAAACACTTAGAATCTACAAAACATAGCCAATTATTGAGAGAATAGTAGAACGGGACTTGCTATTTAAAAGTTATCATCCCCAAGAGCAACCTTAGATGCTCATAGGGACGTCTATCAAGCGCCTTAGTGAAAATATCAGCTATTTGGTCTTCAGTCCTTACATGCTCCATACTAATGAGTCCTAGTTCAACATTATCACGTAAGAAATGATGCCTTATATGAATATGCTTTGTGAGTGAATGAAAAACAGGATTCTTTGAAATTTCAATAGCACTTGTGTTATCACAACGAATGGGTATAGTTTCAAGATTGATACCGTAGTCCTCTAGTTGATATTTGATCCAAATGACTTGTGAACAGCACGAGGCAGCAGCAACGTACTCGGCTTCCGCAGCTGAAAGCGCCACAAAGTTCTGTTTCTTAGATCCCCAAGAGACTAGGCATGCACCAAGGAACTGTGCCATTCCTGAAGTGCTTTTTCTATCAATCACATGACCAGCATAATCTGCGTCCGAGTAGCCAACTAGCTTGAAGGACGTCTTCCTGGGGTACCAAAGGCAAAGATCATCGCGTCCTTTGAGGTAGCGAAAGATCCTCTTGACTTCTTGCATGTGGGACTCCTTTGGATTCGCCTGGAAGCGTGCACACAAGCAAATGGCAAACATAATGTCGGGACGGCTTGCGGTCAAGTAGAGCAAAGAGCCAATCATCCTTCTGTAAAGCTTTTGATCAACATCCTTTCCCTGTTCATCTGCGTAAAGACGCGAGTTTGGAGAACAAGGGGTTGCAACAGGTTTGGACGTGTTCATCCCGTACTTCTCAAGCATTTCACGGACATATTTTTGTTGGTGAATGCGCGTCCCTTCCTTGAGTTGATTGATTTGAAGTCCCAAGAAGAAATTGAGTTCTCCAATGAGGGACATCTCAAACTCACTACTCATTAAGGACTTGAACTCATCTACAAGTTTCATGTTAGTACTACCAAAGACTATATCATCAACATAGACTTGGGCAATTAAAATGTCCTTGTGAACTTTCTTTATAAACAAAGTTTTATCAATTGAACCTCTAGTATACCCATGAGTCAAAAGAAAGGACGCAAACCTGTCGTACCATGCACGAGGTGCTTACTTGAGTCCATAGAGCGCTTTGCCCAAGTAGTACACATGATCTGGGTGAGAGGCGTCCTCAAAGCCAGGCGGCTGAGCAACGTACACTTCCTCCTTTAGCTTTCCATTGAGAAAGGCAGTTTTGACGTCCATCTGAAATAACTTGAATCCTTTGTGAGCGGCGAAGGCAATAAGGAGACGAACGGCTTCAATTCTAGCAACAGGAGCAAAGGTCTCATCATAGTCTATGCCTTCCTCTTGCTTGAATCCTTGAGCCACCAGTCTTGCCTTATTTCTTGACACACGTCCACTCTCATCAAGCTTATTTCTGAACACCCATCGCGTCCCTATGATATTTTTTCCTTTGGGACGTGGGACGAGAGTCCAAACTTTGTTCCTTTCAAACTGATTGAGTTCTTCTTGCATTGCTTGAATCCAGTCAGCGTCCTGGAGTGCTTCTTTGATATTCTTTGGTTCCACCATAGAGACAAAGGCATTGAATGCACAAAAAGCTAAATTTGCACTCTGGGACTTGCTTGCAGCTGACCTGGTTTGAACTCCTTGAGAAGGATCAGATACAATTTGAGAAGTTGGGTGGTCCCTAGAGAAGCGGGACTCCCTTTGAAACAAATGAGCAAATCTTGGATCAATGTCTCCATCAGAATTATCACTGTCACTTTGAGCATCGTCTTCAATGTGTTCCCCCTCAGAGAGAGCGTCCACATCTTGACGTTGCTCACCTTGTTGACTTGATTCAGCTACATCTTGTTGAACTGGGGATTCACTACGAGATGGAACTCCTTGAACAACACTGGGTGCGTCCACTGAGACTTCTTCAGGATTTGGAGACGCGTCCTTAGAGACATAGTATTTTCTAGAAGTCCAATCCTCAGCTTCATCTTCAGAGTCGTCCTGTTGTTGTGACGCAGAGCGTTCTTTCTTACTTGGTTTTTCTTTATGAGATGAACGTTCTTTGAACACAACATGAATACTCTCCTCAAGCTTTAGAGTCCTTTTGTTGAAAACTCTATATGCTTTGCTGGTAAGAGAGTACCCAAGGAATATGGCTTCATCGCTCCTTGCATCAAATTTTCCAAGTTTTTCTTTATCATTGTTGTGAACGAAACATTTGCAACCAAAGACTCTGAGATAATCGATGCGAGGCTTCTTTCCATTCAACAACTCATAGGACGTCTTCTTCAGCAGAGGACGGATCATGGCACGATTGATGATGTAGCATGCTGTTGCAATAGCTTCTGCCCAGAAGTACTTGGGGACGCTATTTGCCAAGAGCATAGTTCTTGCCATATCCTCTAGCGTCCTATTCTTTCTTTCCACAACTCCATTTTGTTGAGGAGTCCTTGGAGCGGAGAAGTTGTGCGAGACACCATGTTGATTACAGTAGGCCAGGAACTCTGAATTTTGGAACTCCGTTCCATGGTCTGATCTTATGGCTTTGAGAGGCGTCTCAAGAGCAACTTCCACTTGTTTGATGAAGACTTTGAACGCATTGAAACAATCTGCTTTTGACACCAAGAAAAGAACCCAAGTGAATCGAGAAAAATCATCTACAAGAATGTAAATGTACCTCTTTCCACCGTAGCTCAACGTCTTCATTGGTCTGCAAAGATCCATATGGAGCAGTTCCAAAGGCTTCTTTGTACTGACTTCGTTCTTGGATTTGAAAGACGTTCTTGTTTGCTTCCCGTTAATACAAGCTTCACACTGTTCAACTTTCTCATGATCAATTCGGGGAAGTCCTTTCACAAGATTTCGCTGGTGTAGCTTAAGGATTGTGCTTGGTCCAGCATGGCCAAGTCGGCGATGCCAGAGATCAGCGTCCTCCCTTGAAGCAGACAGACACAACTCTGATTTGGGCTTGAATTCTTGATTGAAGATGTAGATATTGTTCTTGCGAACTCCTTTGAGAACAACTTTGTTGGACTTCTTGTTAATAACTAGGCACTCCTTTGAGTCAAATGTGACTAGATTTTCACCTTGATCACACATCTGAGAGACGCTAAGAAGATTGAAGCCAAGTCCTTCAACAAGACTGACATTTGTTGCTTTAATGGACGGGTTGAGAATAGCAGTTCCCGTTCCTTTGATCTTTCCTTTGCCCTTGTTACCAAACGAGACAGTTCCTCCCGTGGCACTACTTTGGATAGAAGTGAGATGGATCTGGCTTCCTGTCATATGATTTGAGGCGCCACTATCAATGATCCATACGCGTCCCCTCACTTCCACCTGCCATAACAAAATTAGTGTTTGGCGACCCAGGCAAGGTGTTCCTTACCTGGTTCGTTACAAAAGTAGAACTCTGGTTCTGGCATGTAGTCATTAATGTTTACATCATTAGAAATAGCATGCTTGCGGAAAGAGTTTCTAGAGCGTCTAGAACGCCTAGGATTAGTCTTAGAAACGGACTTATCATTCTCATTGTGAGTTCTAGCAGCTTTTCCATTTTCAACATCTTCCTTGAGTTTTAGACATTCATATTTGAAGTGATCTCCTTGTCCACAGTACCAACACGTCCTATAGTAAGTACCAAGATAGTACTTCTTATTTGGACGCTGAATCTTGTTTTCTTTCATCTTTTGAGGATTGCAAACTTTTGAACCGTTCCCTTTAGCAATCTTCTTGTAAATCTTATGACTTGTGGAGTTAGTGTAGTAGTCTTCCTTTCCTAATTCTCCACTTTCTAGAACTCTAATTCTTTCAAGAAGGTTTTTAGTTTTCTCCCTTTCAAGGTCCAGTTCAGAAGTTTTGCTTGCCTCAAAATCACTAGGAAGAGAGTTCTTAGTGTCATCTTCATAACCTAGACCTCTCTTAGCTGGGACAAAAACCATAGGTCTCACTTCTTCAACTATGGGACTCTTACCCATCACTTTCACTTCTTCCCTAAGCTTAGCGTTCTCAAGTTTGAGACACATGATTTCAGTTTTTAGGGACTTAGTTTCATCACATGAAGACTCTAGTTGAATAGTCATTGTACTACAATTTTCACATTCAACTACAATGTTTTCATCTTCAAGTTCATCCATTCTTCTTTTCATAGCAAGACTTTCCTCCATTATTTTACCAATGAGTTTAAGCAATTTTGGTTTTGAACATTTTTCTAAAGAACGCATCATGGAATCATGAGTTACCTCTTGTTCGTTGTCGGAGGCGTTCTCTTCAACAACTGGGGCGTCCTCCACTGCCATGTATGCAACTTGATCGTCACATTCATCATCACTTGAACTGAGATCATCCCAGGCAGCTGTACATGCTCCAATGAAAGCTTTCTTCTTGTCCTTGGAGGACGTTCCCGCAGTACATTTTTTGGCAAAATGTCCTTTCTTGTTGCATTTGTAGCATGTGAGTTCCTTCATTTCAGCCTCTGTGTACTTGGGACTCTCCTTTTTGTAGGACTTGCTCTTCCTACTATGCTTGTTCTTCTTGTTATAGTACTTGAGAGCCTTGTGAATAAGAGAGAGTTCCTCATCTGAGTCAATCTCTTCCTTTGGCTTTCTTTCTTTCTCTTTAGGACGCAAGGTCTCAAGTTTTTCTTTGTTCTGCATCATCAATGCTAGATCTCTTTGGCCACGAAGATACTCGGCGTACTCTGGTGTCGTGGACGCCAAAGCAAGATCAGTTTGAGGATTCTTCCCTAGCTGAGCCATGTCAGAGATTCTTCGTTCTTCGTACTGCCTGAGCTTCCCATAGATTTCTTCCATATCTAGAGTTTTGTTGGCTGTGTTTTCTTTGAAAGTCGTCCTATCAAAGTTCTAGACTCCAGTCAACCCATCAATGACTACTTGAACTCTATTCCTCATGGAGATTTCTGATTCTGGAATGCCCAAGTTCTTCATCTTGGTGACAAGGCCTTCAAAACGGTACGAGTAGTCATTTACCGTTTCATTTGGCAGCATACTAAAAGCATAGAACTCCTTTTTGATCTTCAGCTGGACGTCCTCTTTCATTTCTGCAGTTCCCACATGAAATTTCTCAAGAGCTTCCCACTGTTGTTTTGCTGTGGGGAGATTGCTAACTCTTGTGGCATCCCTTTCGCAGAGGGACGCTTGAAGAAAACATACTGCTTTAGCATTTGTTTCCATTAGCTTGAATTCATCAGGACCCCACTCGTCCTCTTTGTCTTTCTTGTCATCGGGAACTTTGAGATCACCTTTTCTGATAACGTTCCAGCATTGATAATTGGTGCTTCTACAGAAGTTCTCAAATCTGGTTTTCCACCGGTTGAAGTTGCCGTCCGTTAGACGCGGAGGCTTCACAAACGAGATTCCAATAGGTTCCATGTCCATCTTTACCTGCAACTCCGTAAGAATCTAGAACGCCTGCTCTGATACCAATTGATGGATCGTTAGTACTGAGGGACGCCCTTTACTTTGGTAAAGGCGTCCTTAGATTAGGCGTCCCTACGAGGAGTAGGGGCGTCCTTGAGTAATGCAGCGGAAATAAAGTACTAAACAGGTAAGAAATGGACGCAGACAATTATAGAGGAACCACTCAAGACCAAGTAGTCCTTGAATGTAAACCTCTACCTCCTTGGAGGATTTTTGAATAGTTCTTCCTTTATATTGAACGTCCTTACAGTTGTACTGGCGAGTCTTTACAGTTCTCTGGTACTTAGCTTTTCCCTAAGTCCACTAGTAAAGGACTCTTCTAAGCCTACAACTTAAGCTTGTTCAATCTACTAAAGGACTCTATTCCTACGTTCTGCAGTACTTCGCAGAACTCTCTTTCTCTCTTTTTGGGTTTTCTCTTACAAACTGTTTTTGTGATTTGGTTACAAGTCTCACTCGATCTAACACAAGTTCTAGCACTGTTCTTGAGTTGTTGAGTTAGTTCTTCGTGTTCTTGAGTGAGTCGCTTTCTCTTTGATTCTCTCTGAATATTCCTGAAAGCGTTAGCGTCACAATAAATGCCTTGGGGCTATTTATAGGACTTGGGGAAGGGCGTCATTTCTCTGGGACGATCATGCCCTTTATGGACGTGGCTACAGGATCTTCCTCCACGTAGTAGGGCGGTGATGAGGAAGCTTCCTATATCCAGCTGTGTATGATGAACTTCGCTACAGGATCGGCCGCCACGTGTTGATGGACTCTGTAACAGGATCGTCCGCCACGTAGTGTTGGACTCTGCTACAGGATCGGTCTCCACGTGTCCTTGGATGATCAAACATTGTCGAGTGATGTCATCCTGTCGGCTAGTAAGTAAGGACTCCTTTCTTGCGTTCCTACTTACTTGGGACTCCGTCCTTGCTCAAGTAGTCCTGGCTGGTCCTTACTTCCTGTTGGCTAGTGTCCCTAAGCTTATGGGACGCCCATACACACTTGTTGTCCTTTTGGTCACTGGCGTTCCTGAACACTTGGACAACTCTATTAGAATCAAAGTGAGTTTGTCATATCAAAACTAAGGGACGGTTGTGTGGAACACTAACAAGTACGCAAGGGTTCTTGATAGCGTCCCAACACTCTACAAACCAACTAGTTTGTATAGAGAAAAACCACTTGCCTTCTAAGCTTCAACTTAGAAGGACTTGAAGAGCACTTCGCTCGCTTGTATTGCTTTCTCGGATTACAAAGGTGTTCCTACTCCTAGATGTGAATCCCACACACTCTAGCAAGTACTCTTGCCTTATCTCAATCCTCACTCAATACAATCTCGCTCAACACTCAACCTCCTAAGATCGAATCTCACGATCTCACTCAACACTCACTCACATTACAATGTTTGCACTCTCCTCCTTAGTTCTACCAATAAGCTCACGAAACTATATAAAGAGAACTAAGAATATTGCTGCACGATTCAGCCAAATCGGCTAAGACATGAATCGTACACAATCTCTACAAGATCTTTCCTAAAATAAAACCTTAAGCCATGATAAAATCATCTTCAATATCTTCCTTGATCTCTTGATTATTTTCCATCTTTATGATCTTGTCCTTTCCTTAAACGAACTGCTGAAGATGTTGTACGCAGTTTCCATATCAAAGAAACACGCTGTTTCCTTTTCTGAATTTCCGCACGCGCTTCGCTTCTGGGAACTGAGGTCGGCGACCTCTCGGCAACCTCTTCGGTTTGGAACCATCAAAACACGAACTCGGTTTTCTAACAAATTCCCCCTTTTTGATGGTGACAAACACTCATCTTCTCTGATCTGGTTCTGGGGTCTTCGTTAACCTATTCAGCATCTCAAACACACAAACTACAAAGGCAAGTAAAAATATTCCCCCTTAACTTTTCAAAAGTTCCCCCTAAGTTCAAGCAACTCATGACATTCAGTATATCCCCTTAATTAGACCTGCAATCCCAGCTATTTTCCCCCTTTTGGCATCATCAAAAAGATTGAAAATCATAGAGAAATCAGCTAGGCAAATATAATAGATAATAAAAGCATGCAGCATCAATCAAAAGTCGTCAACCACGCAAGCATGGCAGTGTCAAACAGAACAACCAAACATAAAGTATTTAGGGTTACAACCCAATCGAACTTAGAAAAAAAAGTTTTTGAAATAGGGAATAATATGGTAGGGGTAGAAAGAGGTGGTGGCAAAAGTCATAAGGCAGCAGAAGTTGGCGACCTAGCAAAGTCCTTCCATGATGTGGCTCACATCTTCAGCAATGGATTCAGCCAGCTTGGTCAAAGCATCAATCTTCTCAGATTGTTCCTGCAGCTCCTTCTTCATCAGTGCAATTTCAGCTCTTAGGAATTCCTCAGTTGGCGACTCCTCAGCCTGCGCTGCATCAGATTCAGCTTCCTTAGTCTGCCACTCTCCATCAACCAAATTCCATCCCATCTTCCTCAAAGTATCCTTGTTGAGAACGCGATGTCCAGGCGTCACTTCATCTCCAGAACACTTATCATCCCAGTTCTCATGATTAATGAAGATGTCGGTGACCAGCCTGCCGTAAGGCAAAGCATGATTAGGACTCTCCAAGACATACTTCATATGCAGCATGATCAACCTGGGCAAGCACACCTTCTCTCCCTTAAAGATCTTGTCAAGGACAAGGATCTCCTGAATGTAAGCACAATGTCTCTTCTGCTCTCGGGGTAGGAGGTTGCTGATGAGGTAGGAGAACATCACTTTCTTGTCAACAGCCATGGAGTTCACAAGGTAAGGACCAGAGCCAGTACCTTCATAATCAAGTACATTCTCCAAAGCACTACTGGCGTCCACATTCTCTGGCCACGCACCCTTGTAATACTCAGCAAATCCTTCTTCAGGGATCTCTAGAAGGTCAGCGACCTCCTGGCTGGTGAACACATACTCCTTTCCTTCCCAGACATAATTCCCAACAGTTTTGTTGCCATAACCCTCTATGGTCAACGTCTCATAAATGTTCTTCACAAAATCAGCTATGAACTTCTCTTCTTCACAGAACAAATCCTTCCACCCTTGGATTTCCATCCACCTCTCAACCTTAGACAGCTTAAACTCATCCAGAAAATTACTCTCCCACAGCAACACTTTAGTGAAATCCCTAGACTGGATTTTCCTATTCTCGGGCTTCTTCTTCTTATTGCTAGCAGAGGCCTTAGGTTTAATCAAGGTCGGCGACCTGGGTCGCTTAGCCCTAGACTTCCTAAGTTTCCCTTCAGATTCACTCTCATCAGGCAGAGGGATATTGGGCACATCTTTTCCAGTCAACAATTTCAGTCTCCTAGTCACAGGCCTATGCTCAACAGTGGGTTTCTTAGTGGATCTCCTAGAAATAGGGCTATCCTCTACAAACAACTGCTTCCTTACCTCTTCTTTAGCCTTAGACAGAGATTCTTTCTCAACAAAAAGAGGATCAGATTCAGTACCTTCACTGTCAAATGGGATAAACACTGGACGTTTGCCTCTGACCTTGGCAGAGTCAACGACCTTGGCAACAACCTCTGAGACTTTCTCCAAGTTGAAAACCTCTTCAGCTTTCTGGGTGTCGTCTTCAACCTTCTCCTCTGTTTCAGTGGGAACAGTAACCACCTCTTCAAAAGCATCGACCACCTTCTCTGTGGCCTCAAACTCAGTTTCAGCGACGGGTTCCGCTTCTTCGTCCTTCTCTTCGCCTTTTTCTCCCTCAACCGCCGGTTCCCTTGGCGGTTCCTCCTTCTCCGGCTCCGGTTCGGGTTTTTCAACCGCCAGAGGAATGTCGCCTGAAACCGCCAGATCTGGCGCGATTTCCGACACATTCTCTGTCGGAAGGGGCTTGGGTTCGGTTATGGGTTCTTGTGGAGGGGATTTGGGCTTGGATTGAGGAGATTCAGGGGCAATGGGGTCGGGATTTTGAGATTTGGAGCTTTCGGCTATGGCGGGTTCCGGTTGGGTTTTCTCAGTTAGGGTTTTGGCATCGAGTTTCTTCAACTCTTCCTCTCCGAGATGAGTCATGAGAAGAGATTGAAGTTGCTCGGGGGTGAGGTTTGACAATGGGGACTGGTTTGGGGAAGCCATTGACGCTTGGGTAAAGCTTGAGAGGGCGGTAATGGCGTTTGGGAGTTTTTGGACAGAGAGAGAGAGGGGGGAAATTGGGATAAGCACAAAAGGGGTAAGAGAAAAGTACCTTTTAGGTCTCCTTTTATGCAAGTACGATTTCTCAATTAAGGCAACTACAGTTCCACTCGAGTACATGATCCCGTTAGAAGATCTTCCCTTTCCAAAAATTTCAAACTGAAAATCTGTCAAATATTTCGCCCCAAAATTGCACGTGCGCTTTCCGCACAAATTAGTCGTCAACCTTGTCGACTACCTCAACTTCAAACTTTCTTTCCACAAACCTGAAATCTGACAAGTCATCACTTTTAACTGTCACAACTGAAGTCGTCAACCTCAAACCTGTTTTCTCTTGATTTCTGATCCTGTCACCAACCTTATTGCGCCTTGACTTTTTACCACATGAAGTAGCTTGGGGGTTGGGTTACACCGGGTGGTGTCAAAGCAAACCAAGCATTAAAAATAATATTTTGTGGAATTTGTCGATCAAGTTGATAAGTCTCCGTTTAAAACACACAAACAAGCAAATAGGCTCATAGAGACTTTCAAGCATGATAGGTCGGGGACGGCAGTAGAATCAACCATCATTTGGGCTTCTAATGAGGGTTAAAGGGTCATCAAGTTGATTCTTTTGGGCTCAAAGAAAAAGTTCAATTGAATATCCAATTTCAAACACAATATGCAGGAAGTCGCCGACATGAACACAAGCAGGAGATTTCATCGATTAAATGCACACACACCTCATTATGCTGACACTATATAAGCATAAAATTCTCAAAAATGATAATCAATCAAGTCTCAACCAGTCATAAGAGGATAGCAGAAATGATTTGGCAAGTCAATCAAGTGAGATCATACCTAGCTCCATGCGAAGTCGTTCAAAGGGTTCACGATTTAAAGCTTTGGTGAAAATATCCGCCCTTTGTTCATCCGTCCTGCAAAACTTCATGGACACCATGCCTTTCTCCACGCAATCTCTAAGAAAATGATGTCGTATCTCAATATGCTTTGTCTTGGAATGTTGCACCGGATTCTTCGAGATATCGATGGCACTCGTTGATGTCTCTTATTTTGGAGGTGTTTTAGTAGTTAATTTCCCTTGTAAATATGTGTTTTTCATTCCTTTCTTTGTTAGTTTCGTTCCTTTCTATCTTAGTTCCCGGTTTTCCATGAGATTCGGAAACTATGCGAGTTTGATTTGTTTTGTAGGTAAAATGGCAAGAATGAGGACATTTTGGAGGAGCTTATGAAGGAGCCAAGTCAAGGAGTGCAAGAGCCAAGCTAAGAATGAAGAGGAACCAAAGGAAACCCAAGAAGAAGACAAGGATCGAGGCCCAGGACCGAGCACCACCAAGTCGGGCCCGAGATCGAGCAGCCAAAGACCAGGACCGACGTTCCCAACGTCGGGCCCGAGGTTCTCCCGTGTCGGTCCAAGTCGGCATTCGAGTGGATTGTTCCCCAAGGCATATTTTTAGCAACTTTCCACATTTGCCCCTTTCTAAATTGGGAATTCCTTGGTCCCCAATCCTAAGAGTAGGATAATTAGAAGTGATTAGTGATCATTTTAGGAGGAGAGAAAGAGGAGAGTTCACACACCACACCCAAATCACTCTCTAGAGGCTCAAGGAAGACTTGGAGAGCAAGGAGAAGAAAGGAGAAGGAAGAGAAGAGGAGATCGGTGGAGCTAGGAGGAGGATTAGTGAGTTTGTACCTTGTTTTGCTTTGATCTAGTAGAATTGAAACTTGGATTTTGTTGACACTTTGGAATTGAATGCAATTTGAGTTTGGTTTGATGTTGATGATTGAGACTTGCTTGATTTCCCTTTTGATTGCTTTGTTCTCTTACTTGATGGAGTAGATTCCATAGTCTTGGGCTATGGGGGAATCCCCTAGCTAGGATTGGGTAGAAAATCCCAATTCCATAGCCTTTGAGTGCTTGATCTATGAATCCTCTCTACACTAAGCTTCAATTCTCTTGTGAAAACAAGGGGCTTAGGGCTTGTGATTGGTAAGAGTAAGCGAGAGCAATCTCAAACCAAATCACTAGACCTAACATCGAAGGAGAGTGAAAACTCCCTTAGGTCGAGGTGTAGATTGGAGGGATTGAAGGCTATCAACCTCGATCTCACAAGGATCAAACACTTATTGGTTGAATTGGGAAAGAATATCCAAGTCTAGTTAAGGGAGGAACCCAAAAACCCAAGACCGATCTACCATTTTTAAGCAGACCGAGTTACCCAGTACATCGGGCCCGACTTCCCCAGTGTCGGTCCCGTGCAAACTCAACCTCGATCCACCCTCGGACCGAAGTGACTTGTGTCGGTCCGAGGTGATCTCTTTTGTTTTCCTTTGTTTTGCCTTTCTTTCATCTTTTCTTAGTCTTTTCGGGTACTCTCGACGCACGAACTCCCGTGTGTTCGACACCCTACCTCTTTGCTACAATTGAGGTTCGGTTTTATAAATTTAAATTGTGAGACCCTCCGATCCCGGACCGATCAGAATTTTGGCGCCGTTGCCGGGGAGTTCTACTTGTTCGAGGTACCCTCTTTGTTGAGTCTTTAATTTTTGGTAGTGATTTGGGTGAGGGACTAGCCCAAACCCCTTGTTTGTTTTGATTCGGTTTTGTTTGTGTCTTTGGTTGTAGGTGCATGCGAGCTAGTTCCGTCCGAGGAACACTTGAGTTCGACTTTGTGTGTGACCCGGAGAGTATTCTAAGGCAAGCTCGAAAGAAGAAGAGGATGGCGGACCAAGCCCGTGATGAGGAGTTCGAAAGGATGAGAGCCGACATGGCTCGAATGCAACTTGAAATGGCGAACCGGGATGTCGAGGCCCGTAGAGAAAGGGAGCAAAGGATGAGATTGGAGGCTCAAATCAACACCCAACCCCGGAATGCTAGACAATACATGCATCCGGAGTTGAAGGTGCCCGAGCCGGCCATCGTCTTGCCGGAGGTGTCAAAGAACTTTGAGATAAAAACTCAATTTATCTCACTCATCAAGAGAGAGCAATTCCAAGGGAGACCGAATGAGTGCCCGATCGAGCATGTGAAGCAATTCAAAGATCTATGTGAGACCATCTCGACGGATGACGAGACACTCGAGTATGTGCTACTCAAGGCCTTCAAGTGGTCTTTGGGAGGCAAAGCTTTGCATTGGTTGGAGAGCCAAGCACCTTGTTCTATCACATCATGGAGGGCTCTCAACGACTCATTTTTGATGAAGTTCTTCCCGCCCACCAAGACGACGGAGCTTAGAAGGAAGATTGCAAGCTTTCAACAAGGAGCCCATGAGCCACTTTTCGAGGCGTGAGACCGATTCAAAGAGATGTTAAGAGCATGTCCAACACATGGTCAACAACCTTATGTCCTTCAAGACATTTTCTTCCAAGGAATCAACCCCGCCACCAAGGATAAATTGAACCTCCATACCGATTGTGGGTTCATTGACTTGCCTCCGGAGCAAGCATGGGAGTTGCTAGACAAGCTCTCGGATTATGAGGCCATGTATGGAGTCAATCAAGTGAGCAAGGAAGTGAGAATCCATGGAGATGGTCCGAAGAGGCTCTACGATCCCAAAAGTGAAGAGGTGGACAAAGATGTGAAGATCCAATTCTTGGAGGATGAGTTGAACAAGATGAAGAGGCTCTATCACCAAAAGCAAAACACAAGAGCATGTGAAGAGTGTGGTTCTTTGAAGCATGGAGCTCAAGAGTGCCCAAATGAGCGCCAAGTCTGATTGGCCGAGCAAATTGAGGAGGCCAACTATGTTCAAAGAAACTATGGAGGGAGAGCCAATTTCAACAATGGAGGAAGGTGGAACCAAGGCCAAGCTAATGGCTACAACAACAACTTCAACCAACACGAGCCAAGGGCCCAACCACCACCATACCGACCTCCGGGATTCTATGAGCAAACACCACAATGGGCTCAAGACTTGAAGAATCAATTCACTAATGTGGAGAGGAGAGTTGATGAAATGGGCACCCAATTCAAGGAGTTCGGTGTATGGAGAAGACAAGTGGACAACCAATTTGTTCACATGGCAAATCAACTTCCAAGAGAAGAAGGGAGACTCCCGGGCCGACCCGAGGAGAATCCTCGTGCTCAACAACAACAAAACGAAGTTCGTGCCATAGGATTGAGGAGTGGACGGAGTTTGCCCGAGCCACAAGTTCCAAGGACGAGTGAAGAGAGTTGGACCGAGGTACCCAGCACCTGGGCCCGACGTGCCCAGACATCGACCCGGTGAATGAAGAAGGTCCCCTGAAGTGGACCGAGGTGGAACCCAACTCGGGCCCGACTTGCCCTGAAGTCGGCCCGACTTACCCAGATGTGCCCTGCCCCCGGTCCGAGATGCTTGACGTCGGTCCCGACGTCGATCCGAAGTCGGTCCAGGCTGAAATCGTGAAGGAAAGCCAAGATCGACCCAAGGAGGTGGATCCAAGCAAGAAGCAAAGTGGTACTACTCTTCCATATCCGATGATGAAGCCCAAGGAGATCGTTGAGGGCAAGTTCAAGCGGTTCTTAAAGCTTTTACAAGGCTTGAACATCACTATTCCATTCACCGATGCTCTAAGTGAGATGCCATCTTATGCAAAGTTCTTGAAGGAAATCTTGAGTAAGAAGAGGTCAATTGTTGAGATGCAAGATGAGGTGAAGATCTTGGAGCTACCTCAAAAGTTAGGTGACCCCGGAAGATTTGCCATCACCGTGGGGATTGGATCCCAACAATTCAAGGCTCTTTGTGATCTAGGAGCAAGCATATCGGTTATGCCCATGAGCATATGGAGAAGGGCTTACATCGGAGACATGGAACCGGTCGATATGAGTCTTACCATGGCCGATGGTTCATCAACAAAGGCCACCGGAATTCTAGATGACGTCCCGGTTCGAGTTGGAAGGTATTTTGTGCCCGATGACTTCGTGATCTTAGATATGAAAGAAGATCCGATGGTGCCCATTATTATCGGGAGGCCGTTTCTAGCTACGGCGGGTGCCAAATTTGATGTGAGGAATGGGAAGGTCACTTTCGAGATTGGTGAGGAAAAAGTGGAGTTCCACTTCAACAAAGCCCTTAATGAACCGGATGCATTGGCGATTTTGAAACTAGAGGAAAGTGCCAAGCGCAAGAGGGAGGAGTTGGAACCCACAAGAGAAGAAGCATCATTGAGAGACCATGACATGGTCAATGTTCAAATTCATGAAGAACCAAGAAGTGAAGACCGCCCAAGAAGCCATGAGGAGTATCCTAATCTATATCCTTTTGATGTGGGAGACTCTTACATTTGTCTAAGTGATTTGAAAGAGGATCTAGAGGATGATTACCTTTGTTTGAGTGATTTGCAAAATGACTTGAGTTATAATGTCATAGAGTCCCCTAGAAATTCTTTGAATATTTGTGATGTAGGTAATGAAGAGCAAATGGAGATGATGCAAGAGATGCCAACCTACACTTTGGAGGACAAAGGAGAAGTTGGATGCCACACTTTCATCAAACACAAATGGTGGCACTTTGGCTATGAGGAGAATGGAAATGGGTATGATAAGGAGGACCAACTCACCGTGTTTCACCCTCCTTGAAGGGTAGAGGTTAGAAGTCAAGCTAGTGACTTAAAAGAAGCGCTCCTCGGGAGGCAACCCGGGTTTAGTAGATTCCTTTTCGTAGTTTCTAGTTTGTTTTTCTTTGCCTTAGTATAGATTCTTTCTAATCTCTCTTTAGCATGTGTTTTGTGGAATTGTGTGTTATGTGAGCTTCATGATCATGTGTGGTATTGGTGAAAATAATAAAAGGACTTGTGGGTAGAGAATTGCCATGAGAAAGGGATTTTTAGGAGCCAAATCGGGTAGGACCGAGGTACCCAGTACCTCGGGCCCGAGGTCCTTAACGTCGGTCCTATATTGCCGGTCCACTTTGGGCTTGACTTTGGACGAAATTCCCATTTTACCCTTCTGACCTAACTTTGTCTTCTACCCCATTTAAGCCCCCTTTCCCATACCAAACACCCATCACCTCCATAACTACTTTCCCAAAATACCAAACCTCTCCAAAAACTCCAAATCGATCGCTATCTCCCACCATACTCGATCCTCAAGCCATCTCACCACAAGATCTCGATCCAACCTCTAGCATCCTCAAGCATCGATCCTCAAGCCAAAACCCCAACCAAAATCCCATAGATCTTCATACCTCTTCGATCTAGATCTAGAAGAGAAATTTGAGTTTTAAGAAGTTGTTTGCTAGAAGTCTTTGATTCTTCAATATTTGGTATGTGAATCTCAATCTCTACTTGATTCCTTGTGAATTTCATGCTTTCATTGCTAGATTTGAGATATGCCATGATTGAGTGAGCTTGGACTTTGAGCATCCATGGTGATTTGCATGCATTGTGAAATTTGTGCTTAATTGTTGTTAAATCCCACTTAGAACTTCGATTGATGATGAGAAATGGTTGATTTTGGATTTTAGGAGCATGATAGAGTGTTTTATGGGTGAAAAGAGGTAGAGAAGTCGTTTGATAGCCGGCCCGAGGTACCCAGAACCTCGGGACCGATGTTGCATGTCGATCCAGGAAGTCGGACCGAGGTTGCCAACCTCGGGCCCGATGTGCTATGTTGGTCGATCCTATGCTTTTCGATTTTCTCTTGTGTGAGCTTTGGGATTCATGAGCTTGATTGTTGATTATGGCATGTTTATCATGATATATCTTGTAGCTTGACCATTGTTATGTGATCCCTTTGTTCATGCATGATTAGATTTTGTGGATTGAGTGTGTAAAGAACAAGTATGGGGTTATCTCTTTGCATGATGAGTTGTTTGTTGAAGAAGTATTTGATATTGTTGTGATTGTATAGATTTTATCTTGGAGTTCTTTGGTTTTGATTGTGTGTAGGTACCATGACTACCCGAGCATCTTCTTCAAGGATGGAGAAATCAACTAGAAAGTCCAAGAAATCGTCCAAGAGGGTCCAAAGGATGGACGATGTACGTTTTGAGGATGAGGATGTGGCTAGAGAGTATGAGCGTCTCATGGGTTTGTCTCACCACACTCGGTGGTTAGATTGGGAGTCAATTCAAAAGATGTGCATGGATGAGGCTCTTACTCGGTGCTACTCCAACATTGGGCTCGACATCTTGCTAAAATGGAACAACACTCACTTTCCCGCCTTGACGTCCGAGTTCATGGCGACCTTCAAGTGGACTTATGAAGGAGTCGAGAGCGAGGGTATGATTTCCTTCCAAATGGGCAACGAGTTGCAAGAGCTCTCTCTCCGGAACTTGGCACATTACTTTGGGTTCCCATTTCCGAGAGATGAGGCCTATGTTGACAATGAAAAGGTTGACTACCTTTGGAAGTTTGTAGCCGGGAAAAGTGAGATGAGGAAAGGAGCATCGACTAATGAGATAGCCAACCCACTCTTCCGAGTTATGATCCGAGCCTTGGGTTGCTCTATCTTTGCTAGACATGAATTGAGCAAGCCAATGAAGGAGGAAGCCATGCTACTCCATGAGATGTTGTTTGAGAATGAGAAGCCAATGAACCTCACATGGGAATGGGTGAAGATGGTGAGGGACTTCCAAAGCTCTTCATGGATCTATTTTGGAGGGATGATCGCCCGACTAGCGCACCGTCTTGAGGTGGACTTGTCTACCTACACACCGGCCCCAAATGGTGTGGAGTTCATGGACCTCAAGTACTTCAAAAAGGCCAACATCATTAAGGAGAGGCAAGTAACCGGCGCCACCATCTATCTCGCCCCACACTCCAACTTCAACAATGTGCACATCCCCTTGGGGCCTCGACTCTTCGAACTCACTTGTTACTACAATTGGTACCAAGTGTGGGCGGGGAATGTCAATCCTTATGGAGAGCCGGAGGGGACACTTGAGGTTAGGAGACGAGCACAACACATTCGTTTCACTACTCCTCAAGCTTCCCCGGACACCGAAGAAGAAGAGCCCAACCGTTATGAGTTCGTAAGGAGAGATGACATGGATGTGGACTTGCCTAGAGGTGAAGAAGAAGAAGAAAGTGGTGGTTACCACAATTTGCTCACCGACCACGCCCCAACACTCTTGGACCGAGGTACAAGCCACGTCGGGCCCGACATCCACCAACGTCGGTCCGATGTCTTTTTGCTCGATCCAGTCCCGAGCCGATTTGAGAGGGGTGAGGGAAGTGGAGCACATCAAGCACCACCAAGCTATGGAGGGTATGAAGGGTATGCCCAATGGTATGGGCCCGGAATGGTGTTCCCCGAGCCAAACCAATCGGTGGACATGAACTTCTTGGCCAACCAAATGGCGCATCTCCAACTTCAACAATCAACAATGCTTCAAGAGGCACACCAAATCAACCTTCAACAACAAAACCTCAACTTCCAACAACAACAACTTTTTCACCACCAAGAAGACTTCCAAGAGCAATTTGACGAGGTGAATCGCAACATGGCATACATGAGGCGTGATGTGGACGACTTGAGGGCGGCCGAGGATCAACGATGGATCGTCCAAGAGAGTTTCAATGAGTGGATGACCGGGAATTTCTCTTCCCGAGAAGATCAATGGACGCGTCCGGCCCCACAAATCCAACCGCCAAGTCAAGACCCTTCCCACGACCACGTGTATGAGCGTGAGCGGCATGCCCGGCTTCAAAGGAGACGTCGCGGTCCACCTCCGAACTAAACCTCAACATGCCATGCAAGAATAATGAAATTGTGAGCTCTCTTTACTCTTCTCTTTACTTTTTAAGTTTTGATTTCTTTTGATGAGGACATCAAAATTTTAAGTATGAGGTGGGTTAGTAGCTCATAGTTCCATGTGTAGTTTTCATGTGTTTTCTCTTGTTTTGTCTAAGGGATGTTTCATTTTGGGATAGTGGCATGATAAGATGTTGAATGATGATGATTTTATGGCATGAATGGATGAGTATGTCTTTTGCTTTGTTTGAGAAACTTTTTGCAAAAATCCATAAAAATTTGAAAAATCGTGTTGAAAATGTCAAAAGGATTTTGTTTTGGACTAGGAATTCTCATCTTAGATATGCAAAAGAAGGCTAATAATGATGTGAGCATGTAAAGTCCTTTGCATATTTTTGGATAGTTTAACCTCTAAATGGATGTTGTTTTTGATGTGATGTGATATCTTGCATGTTTTTTTTGAGCACATGAGTTCTAGGATGAGGTTATGATGCAACTAAGCTTGAGTGACCCTTGTGAGATGATTTTCTTGGCCATTTTAGGGATGATTGTTCATATTGCATATCCCTCATTTTCTTGTGTGAATTAGCTCATGCATGCTTAGTAAAACTTGCTATTGCGGTGTTTATCTATTTTCCAAGACCAATATGAGATTTGTTCTATGCATTGTCACATTGATTTGAACTTTGTTTCATTTAGTCACAAAATATCCCATATCCTACCTTGAAGATAAACCGTTGTTTGTAGCCCCGTTTTTAGCCTTAGACCTTTGTTTGAAACTCCTCAAAAATATGATTCCTAGCCTATATGACTTGACCCTTATGGGATTGGACTTTAGTGAGAGGTTTTGGGAGAATATTTGGAGAGTTGAGATTCTCTTTGGTGGAGGGCAAGAATGGAGTTATAAATCAAGTGGGTAGTGCATCTTTAAAGTGGAAAGAAAGAAAGAAAAGTTGAAAAAAAAAATAGTGGATCGAAAGTGAAAGTGTTTAAGTGAAAGAAAACGGGTTCCGACCGAGTTCAAAGTGCACATCGGGCCCGATGTGAGGTCAAAGTGGATCCTAGTGGAAAAAGTGTGAAAAAAATCCAAAAAAAGGTGAAGTGAAAAGATGAAGTGGAATGTCAAGTGAAAGAGTGGGTTGAAAGTTGAAAAGAAAAAAAGAAAGAAAAGAAGAAAAATCAAAGTCTTTTGGATGAGTGAAGTGGAAAGTGGAATAATTTGGTGAAGTTGGTGAGAGACTAGGAAGTTCAATCCCCATTGTAAGCACCACAAGACCAAAATGATTCCCACCTTGAGAAAATACCAAAAGCCCCATTACAACCCGGCCGAATGGAACCTCTTTGAGGACCTCCATTGATCCAAGTTCATATTCTTTGTGTGCGTTGTAATAGGCATCTCTAGGTGGAGGAATTGGTGATATTAGCTTCAATAGTAAAGTCTTTGCTTGCATGATTTTGAGTATGAGTGTTCATTTTCAAGCCTAAACACATGATGAGTGATACACATTTTCATATCCTTAAAGTGAGGCTTTGTTGCATTAGACTTTATTCCTTGAACACTTGATCATGTGTGATGACGTAATCTTGCTAAGAATGTCTATCACTTGTGTTTACTTGAGTTTTTCATATGAGGCTTTACTTGAAGATTGTGCTTCGGTCTTGCTTACATTGTTATTACTTGAGGACAAGCAAGTTTAAGTATGGGGTATTCTGATGTCTCTTATTTTGGAGGTGTTTTAGTAGTTAATTTCCCTTGTAAATATGTGTTTTTCATTCCTTTCTTTGTTATTTTCGTTCCTTTCTAGCTTAGTTCCCGGTTTTCCATGAGATTCGGAAACTATGCGAGTTTGCTTTGTTTTGTAGGTAAAATGGCAAGAATGAGGACATTTTGGAGGAGCTTATGAAGAAGCCAAGTCAAGGAGTGCAAGAGCCAAGCTAAGAATGAAGAGGAACCAAAGGAAACCCAAGAAGAAGACAAGGATCGAGGCCCAGGACCGAGCACCACCAAGTCGGACCCGAGATCGAGAAGCCAGAGACCAGGACCGACGTTCCCAACGTCGGGCCCGAGGTTCTCCCGTGTCGGTCCAAGTCGGCATTCGAGTGGATTGTTCCCCAAGGCATATTTTTAGCAACTTTCCACATTTGCCCCTTTCTAAATTGGGAATTCCTTGGTCCCCAATCCTAAGAGTAGGATAATTAGAAGTGATTAGTGATCATTTTAGGAGGAGAGAAAGAGGAGAGTTCACACACCACACCCAAATCACTCTCTAGAGGCTCAAGGAAGACTTGGAGAGCAAGGAGAAGAAAGGAGAAGGAAGAGAAGAGGAGATCGGTGGAGCTAGGAGGAGGATTAGTGAGTTTGTACCTTGTTTTGCTTTGATCTAGTAGAATTGAAACTTGGATTTTGTTGACACTTTGGAATTGAATGCAATTTGAGTTTGGTTTGATGTTGATGATTGAGACTTGCTTGATTTCCCTTTTGATTGCTTTGTTCTCTTACTTGATGGAGTAGATTCCATAGTCTTGGGCTATGGGGGAAACCCCTAGCTAGGATTGGGTAGAAAATCCCAATTCCATAGCCTTTGAGTGCTTGATCTATGAATCCTCTCTACACTAAGCTTCAATTCTCTTGTGAAAACAAGGGGCTTAGGGCTTGTGATTGGTAAGAGTAAGCGAGAGCAATCTCAAACCAAATCACTAGACCTAACATCGAAGGAGAGTGAAAACTCCCTTAGGTCGAGGTGTAGATTGGAGGGATTGAAGGCTAGCAACCTCGATCTCACAAGGATCAAACACTTATTGGTTGAATTGGGAAAGAATATCCAAGTCTAGTTAAGGGAGGAACCCAAAAACCCAAGACCGATCTACCATTTTTAAGCAGACCGAGTTACCCAGTACATCGGGCCCGACTTCCCCAGTGTCGGTCCCGTGCAAACTCAACCTCGATCCACCCTCGGACCGAAGTGACTTGTGTCGGTCCGAGGTGATCTCTTTTGTTTTCCTTTGTTTTGCCTTTCTTTCATCTTTTCTTAGTCTTTTCGGGTACTCTCGACGCACGAACTCCCGTGTGTTCGACACCCTACCTCTTTGCTACAATTGAGGTTCGGTTTTATAAATTTAAATTGTGAGACCCTCCGATCCCGGACCGATCACTCGTGTTGTCACAAAGTATGGGTACGGACCCACACTCTACACCATAATCCTTGAGTTGTTGCTTCATCCACAAGAGTTGTGAACAACATGCTGCGGTGGCGACATATTCGGCTTCGGCGGTAAATAGAGCAACTGAATTCTGCTTTTCGGATCCCCAAGAAACTAAGCACGAGCCAAGAAACTGGGCCATCCCTGATGTACTCTTTCTATCAACACGATTCCCTGCAAAATCTGCATCGGTGTAGCCGACTAGGTCGAAGTCGCTGACCCGTGGATACCATAGACACAGGTTGTCACTACCCTTGAGATAGCGAATGATTCTCTTCACAGCTTTTAGATGAGATTCCCTTGGATCGGCCCGAAATCTTGCACAAAGGCACACGGCGAAGACAATATCTGGCCTACTAGCTGTAAGATACAAGAGAGATCCAATCATACCTCGATACACAGTAGCATTGACATTTGGGTCCTTTTCATCTTTTCCAAGTGAAGTGGTCGTCGACATGGGAGTATCAAAAGAGCGAGAACTCTCAAGACCAAATTTCTTCACACACTCCCTGAGGTACTTTTGTTGAAGAATCTTGGTACCTTCTTCATTTTGCACGACCTGAAGTCCTAAAAAGAACTTGAGTTCCCCCACCATGCTCATTTCAAATTCACTCGACATGAGGTTGGCGAACTCCTTCACTAACTCTGGATCTGTTGAGCCAAAGATGATGTCGTCGACATAAACCTGAACCACCAGAGTGTGATTCTTTTTCCTCAACAAGAATAGGGTCTTGTAGATCTCTCCTCGAACATATCCATGCTGGATTAAGAACTACGATAGCCTATCATACCACGCGCGAGGAGCCTGCTTCAACCCATATAAAGCCTTATCAAGCTTGTAGACATGATCCGGGTTGGTGACATCTTCAAAACCTGGGGTTTGCTCAACATAGACTTCTTCCTTCAAATACCCATTTAGAAATGCGGTCTTGACATCCATTTGCTGCAATTTGAATCCATGAAAGGTAGAATAAGCAATCAACAACCTTATAGCCTCGAGACGAGCAACCGGGGCAAAGGTTTCATCATAGTCGATTCCCTCTTGTTGATTGTATCCTTTCACCACAAGCAGGGCTTTGTTTCTAACAACATTTCCTTCATCATCCAGCTTGTTCCTGAACACCCATCGTGTTCCAATCACTGTTCTTCCCTTAGGCCTTGGGACCAAATGCCACACCGTATTGCACTCAAATTGATGAAGTTCTTCTTGCATGGCAATGACCCAATCCGAGTCTTTCAAAGCTTGCTCGATATTCTTCGGCTCCAACATAGAAATGAAGGCGTTGAATGTAAAGAGATTAAGTGATGATCTTGTTTGCACACCCTTCGAATAATCAGTTATAATGTTGGTGACCGGATGAGAATTCTTCTGCTGATAATTCCTGATAGGTAGTTGAGTCAGGTCGTCGACCACTGGAGTTTGAGACGAACTACCTGGAATAGAACTTTGAACTGCTTGATCTGATCTTTGAACTGCTTGATCAAACTCTTGAGCTGCTTGACCTGATCCACTAGCCTTTGATACGTTCTGATACTGCACAACATCTGCTACCTGATCCTGAACCTGATTCTGACCTGTTCCTGTACTCTGATCGGGGTCGGCGACACTGTCACTGTTGGCGACCTCGGACGAACCTTCAGCACTATACTTGTCAGAGACATATTCAAGGCCCAAGAAATAGCCTTGATCACCATCATCACGATCCTGAATCAAAGAACCTGCCATGGTGTTTTCATCAAACACCACATGAACACTTTCTTCGATCTTCTTGGTCCTCTTGTTGTACACCTTGTACGCTTTGCTTGTTGGAGAGTAGCCAACAAAGGTACCAACATCACTCCTTGGATCGAACTTGCCCAGACTGTCCTTCCCATTGTT
Source organism: Polygonum maritimum (assembly GCA_963924305.1). NCBI lineage: Eukaryota > Viridiplantae > Streptophyta > Magnoliopsida > Caryophyllales > Polygonaceae > Polygonum > Polygonum maritimum. The sequence goes on along the minus strand of OZ002730.1, from coordinate 38,034,309 downwards.
ATGAACATAACATTTCCACCCGAAGATGCGGAGGTGGGCGACACTAGGCTTAACTCCTCTCAAGAGCTCATAAGGAGTATTTCCAAGTAGTGGACGCAACATGGCTCTATTCATTACGTAGCATGCTGCATGAATTGCTTCTCCCCAGAAATTCCTTGGGAGACCACTAGAGATGAGCAAGGTTCGCGACATCTCCTCCAAAGCTCGATTCTTTCTCTCGACCACGCCATTCTGTTGAGGGGTTCTAGGCGCCGAGAAATTGTGGCTGACTCCATTCTTCCTGCAATACTCCAGAAATTCAGAGTTCTCAAACTCTGTGACATGATCGGATCTGATAGCCACTATAGAATTTCCAAGCTTCTTTTCAACAGCCTTTGCCCATGTCTCGAACTCTTCAAAAACCTGATCTTTAGAAGCAAGGAAGATAGTCCAAGTATAGCGTGAATAATCATCAACAATCACATAGACATATCTATTTCCTCCTCTACTTTGTACGCGCATCGGTCCACACAAGTCCATATGAATCAACTCAAGGGGCTTGGAGGTACTCACCTCCTTCTTGGACTTAAAAGAAGACCTTACTTGCTTACCCTTCACACAAGCATCACATACACCAGACTTTGAGACATCAAACTTGGGCAAACCACGAACTAGCTCCTCTTTGTGCAATTTGACCAATAACTGTGGGCTAGCATGACAGAATCTACTATGCCAGAGGTCGGCAGCCTCTGCAACAGACTTTAAGCACAAACTCTCTTCAGGTTGGAAGCAGGGATCCACTTTGTAAATGTTGTTTTTGCACAATCCCTTCAGAAGCGTCCTACCTGAACTTATTTCAATCACCTGGCATTGCTTATGATCAAAAACAACTTGATTTTTCCCGATAGCACACAGTTGAGCAACGCTCAATAAGTTAAAACCAAGGTTGTCAACCAGACTAACATCAGAAACTGAAACCTTACTTGAGATCTTCACTTTTCCCATTCCAGAAACCACACCTTTGCTATTGTTTCCGAAGGTAATATTACCTCCGTTGTGTTGTTGAAGTGAGACAAAATCTTCGGATTTTCCAGTCATATGAGCTGAGCACGCACTGTCGATGAACCAGGGGTCAACAGATTTCACAACATTAGTAGAAACATTAGCATTAGCAGGTTTTGGATTCTTGACAGAGTTGGTGACTTTAGGTTTCTTTCTCGAAGTCCTCGACTTCTTAGCCTTTTCAGAATCTCTAGTTCTTTTAAAACACTCATGTTGGTAATAGCCTCCTTTGCCACAATACCAGCATGTGATATGAGATTTCAACCCTACATACTTACTATATCCTGGGTAGACAGGCTTGTTGTCAACCCGGGCCTGGAAGTCAATTCGTGAAGGGCCGGCTTTCTGGACTTGGTTTTCCCACATGGTACGAACCTTTTGATTTGGGTACCACTTCTGCTTCCCTTTACCCTTGGGATCCACCACATGTGATGAGCAACTTGCGTTGTGCTCATGCATAGGGGATTTTCCCTTAGATGTTTGGGAGGTAGAGGCGTTCCCCTTTTCAGTTTGGTTTTTCCCATAACCTAGACCAGGTCGCTCCACAACCTTCACAAACCTTCTTCCGAAGTCTTGTTTGACTTCTTGGACCTTGTCAACGACAAACTCATCCTTCCACTTCTGTTTTTTAGCTTCGTCATCTATCTTCACATTTTCAAGATCACTAGACAACTTAGCATTTCCCAGCTTCAGCATGAGGTTTTGACCTTCAAGACTAGACACTTGTTTTTCTAGGTCGTCAACCTGTTTCTGTAAGTCAGCAACCTGAGACTCAAGGTTAGGACATTTAGAGCAATCAACAGGTTTAGAAACACCTTTCTTCTCTAGATCTATAGCTTTTGAAGACCAAACTTTATTATCATCAATCAGATTAGCAATTTTCTCATCTTATTCATCAATTTCCTCGCTAAGCTCGGAAATCTGAAGACCAAGTTTTTCAATGATAGCATAAAGTTGTTCACGTGTCTTTTTAGCTAAGAGAGAAGAAACATCATTATCATTTTCATTTACCTCACTTGAGGAGTCATCACCCAAGGCCATGAGGCAGACTTCTTTGGTCGGCGACTCGTCTTCCTCCTCGTCAGACATGTCCCAAGTTGCCATCATGCTCTTCCGAACCTCTCTTTTTGGACATTGTTTAGCAAAGTGTCCTTTATCATGGCAGTGATAGCATATCACTCCCTTTAGATCTTTTGCGGCTTCAGGGGCTTTGGTAGGAGCTTTGTTGCGATTCCAAAGTCTTTTCATCGCCTTAGAAATGAGAGCAACGTCATCGTCGACGACCTCTTCATCATCATGTCCTTGAGCGATGTCGAAAGCCTTCTCGACTTTCAGAGCAATAGTTTTGACCTTTTCAGAGTCAAATCTATCCTCTCTTCTCTGTTGGATACCTCCGAGCATGGTTAGTTGACCAATCACATCCTCCACGGTCATCGACTTCGTGTCCTTTCGAGACAAGAGTGAAGTCGTCATGCCGTCGCACTTCTTGTTGAGACCCGAAATCAGCTTGTTGGTTTGCTTCCATTGTGGAAGCTTTTCTCCAAGGAACTCTAGCTGATTGACCACCGATTGGAATCTTGAGTGGTACTCATGGAGGGACTCATTCTTCCCTTGGAATAGATTCTCATATTCTCGCTCAAGGGTTATAATTCTGTCCTTTTTGACATCATCATTCCCTTGATGGAGACGTTTGAGAGCATCCCAAATATCCTTAGCAGTGTCATAACCTATGACTTTCTTGATCTCACTGCTAGTCAAAGCCTGATGGAGGACCTTCTTAGCACGCTCATTCTTCTCAAGCTTTTTGAAGTCAGCGTCGTCATACTCTGTGACTTCTTTTTCCTTTCCATCAACTTTAAGGAACTTCTCAGGACCAATGGAAATCACTTTCCAAAGTTGTCCATCCAGAGAGCAAATGTGGGTTTGCATTTGTTTCACCCACCAATCGTACTCTCCGGGCTTGAGTAATGGAGGTTTCTAGAAGGAGTCATTGATAGCGGTGTTGGTGGTAGACATCTTTCCTGCAAAGTACTAGAAAAATCTAGAGCCAAAGCTCTGATACCAATTGTAGGATGTACGTTAGTACTTCAGAGGTCGTCGACACCTACGATGTCGTCGATCAGAGTTAACAACTAGTGTTATGCAGCGGAATAAAGACACAAGAAAGATTAAAACGTTACCACTTTGAACACAAGGAGTTATAGTGGAAAACTCTCTACAAACCAACTAGTTTGTATAGAGAAAAACCACTTGCCTTCTAAGCTTCAACTTAGAAGGACTTGAAGAGCACTTCGCTCGCTTGTATTGCTTTCTCGGATTACAAAGGTGTTCCTACTCCTAGATGTGAATCCCACACACTCTAGCAAGTACTCTTGCCTTATCTCAATCCTCACTCAATACAATCTCGCTCAACACTCAACCTCCTAAGATCGAATCTCACGATCTCACTCAACACTCACTCACAATTACAATGTTTGCACTCTCCTCCTTAGTTCTACCAATAAGCTCACGAAACTATATAAAGAGAACTAAGAATATTGCTGCACGATTCAGCCAAATCGGCTAAGACATGAATCGTACACAATCTCTACAAGATCTTTCCTAAAATAAAATCTTAAGCCATGATAAAATCATCTTCAATATCTTCCTTGATCTCTTGATGATTTTCCATCTTTATGATCTTGTCCTTGCCTTAAACGAACTGCTGAAGATGTTGTACGCAGTTTCCATATCAAAGAAACACGCTGTTTCCTTTTCTGAATTTCCGCACGCGCTTCGCTTCTGGGAACTGAGGTCGGCGACCTCTCGGCAACCTCTTCGGTTTGGAACCATCAAAACACGAACTCGGTTTTCTAACAGTTGTCCCTTATGGAAGATATGGTTTTGAAAATTGTAACTAGTTCTGTCAATTTTAGATCTAGGGTTTCACATTTAAGCATGCTGAGTTTGTATATTCAGGGTTTCACATTTAAGGATGCTGAGTTTGTAAGACCCTGAATAGACAAATTCATAGTGGTTGTGATATTTAGTTTTGAAAATTGTCATTGTCTCCTTTGAGAACGATAAGGCAAATCGTAAGACCGGGGTGATCCGATGGGTGAAAGTAGTAGGCAGAGTTCGGTTTGGGGTTCCAGGTAAACGAGTCAGTCTGGGTAGCAGCAACGATGACCTGTTGAAGGGTGGCCAGTTGCGCTGCAACGTTGGCAGCGGCCTGGTTCGAGGTACTAGTGTCGTCGGGGTTCACCATAATTGCAACGAGAGGTGGCGATGGGAAAAGTAAAGACGACGCTTAAGCGATTTTTGTTTTGGAGAAATTAATTTTGGACCGATGGCTCCGGTACCATGATAGAATTAGGAGAACACAAGTTTGGCAAAGATAATGTCATCATATTCTCATTCACAAGTAACATACTTATAGATTACGTATGCCTTGGGCCATAAGCCAATACCATATAAAGACTAATATACCCTCATAATCTAATATTATTAAGGCTAATTGACCGAGAACCACCCTTATAATAGCCCATATTGCCCTAAACCACCCACTCTATGCATATTTACCGAAAACCAGCTCTATAAACCCTTTCGTTAAAATTAAAATGACCACCCCACTTGGATTCCCCATTAAAATTCCGTTAACGCGTGCATGTGACGCGTCTTTAAAATTCAAATTTTGATTTTTTACCTTTTTTCTATATGTCTCCACACTTAATCTCCCCGCCAACAACCTCCTCCCCCGTCCCACCACCACCTCTCCTCCGCCTCCACCAGACTCCGGAGCTTCACGACATCCGCTCCCACGCCATCCGTCGTCGGCTTCTCCGCCAAATCGTGGCAGAGAGAGGGAGTTTGCCGGAGTCGGGCTGGGATTCGTCGGTGGAAAGACGAGAATAGAGGAGGTGGGTGTTGGAGAGTCGAGTCGGCGTCGGGGCGGCCCGAGGGCAGACCGACGAGCGAGGTCGTCACCGTCGCGCGAGTGTGGAGTCCAGAGAAGTCGAGCGAGCGCGGGTCCGGTGAGGCCGAGCGAGCGGGAGGAGAAAGAGAGGAGGCGAGCGGTTGTCCGCGAGGTTGGGTTGTTGTCGGGCATCGTCGGTGTGCGGGGTTGGTGGCTCATCGCCGGAAGCAAAGGAGTGGGGGTCGGTGAGCGAGCACGATTGGGCTGTACCCAGATCTGGAACCCGGCAGGGTTGGGTTGGGTTGGGTTGTCTCCAGATCTGGAACCCGGCGGGCGTTGGGTTGGGTTCGTTCACCGCCGATCGAGTAGTCGGTGTTGGAGAGGAACGAGAAATCCGCCATTGAACGAGCTGTAGCTGGGTAGAGGTGAGGTTGAGCGAGGTGGGGTGGCTGTCGTTGATCCTTGAAAGTTGAAAGAGGAACTCATTCCAGATCTGTCGTGGGTGAAGGAAAGGAGACCGGTATCATTTAGCCTATTGGGTCTTACCTATTACCTATTTACCAGCCCACACCACTACACTAACACAACTAATCATCACAATTTTTTTAAAAAATTCGGTTTACCGAACCGAACCGAGAAAAAACCGAACCGAAATCAAAATTATGAAATTTCTTGAACCGACTATCCTCGGTTTCGGTTCGGTTTGGATCGGTTAATTTTTTCGGTTCAATGCTCAGCCCTAGAACGAATGCTGTCGGTGGGGGGAGTTCGCAGATCTGCTCTAGGTTGAAGATGAAGTTGGTGGACCGGCTGCAATGGTGATGGTCGGCGGTCGTGAATTGAAGATGAAGGGAAGCGGGTCTAGGAGCAGGCAATAGATCTAGGCAATGGTGAAGATGGGAGCAGGCAGCAGGGTTGGAGGAAGGTCGGCAGTGGTGGTTCCGGCAATAAATCTAGGCAATTGCCCTAGGTTTTTTTTTTTAATATTTTCAGAAAAAATGGAAATTGTATAGAAAAAGCAAAAGAAAGTCACATCTCATGCGCGCGTAAATGCCGACTTAACGGGTTAGAGATGTGGGGTGGTTGTTTTTTAACGAAAGGGTATATAGAGGTGGTTTTCGGTAAATATGCATAGAAGAGTGGTTTTTGGTCAATCGGCCAATTACTAATTTATGGTTGAGTTTATCCAGTCTTCTTTTTAGTTATGACGTTTCACTCAGTCCACCGGAATGCAACATGACTCGTTTTTTAGTCAGGAGTTGAATTATTCTTGTCCTTGTACAATTTAATCAGCCAATATCGCTCTACAAATAAATTGGATCCTTTGTGATCCAGTTTGTAGAATCCTATCCGTCTCTATATATTGTCATCGTTAGGGCTATCAATAGGTCGGGTTATAGGTGGATGGAAAACTTCCCTCATCCGACCCGCAAGTAAAAATGCTACTCCCGACCCAAGTGTCACCCGTGGAATGTTTCATCCATCACCCAAACCACGGAAGAAAATCCTCTGCTTCAGAATTGTGTTGCCAAATTGTGTTTCAATGCACATGATTGGTTTATATTGATATCAATCCCTTTTTTTGCTTTTACTTATTTATCTAAATTGACTACTTGTAGAGAGGAACACAATTCCGAAACAGAAGATTTGCATCCCTAAACCACCCCTCAACCTCTGATTATATGGGTGGCTCGTTCGCTCGTATATAATTATTATATTCTTTTCACTATCGATGTAGGGCAATTTAATAGTGATATTTCAATATGAAAAATATATAATGATAATAGCTCAATAAATAAATTATCAATACATTAAGTAAACGAAATGCAAATCCATGATTCTAAAATCAATATTAAAAATCAATATAACAGATAAACAATGTTAATGTACGTCAACCATATATTTGAAAATAACTTACAATTTTCTATAGATATAGGATAACTAGAATTAAAACATGCTAGGTAGGTGAATCATGTGATGGGTCGGGTGGTGAGTTGGTGATAGATCGGGTTATGTGGTTGACAAACTCCCACCCATATCCGAGTCTGACCAATCACCTGCTGCACTTGTCACTCACTTTATATAAGTTTTCACCGGTTTATCTTGGATGGGTCGATGACGATATATGGTTAATTATCAGCCTTAGGCTGCGTTCGTTTCAATAAGCAATTGCTGATGTTGATCAATTGCTGACGCTGATCGATTGCTGACGCTGATATAAAATGCTGATATTCGTTGCTGAAATTGAAAGCTGATATTTGGAATAAACAATAGGGCGTTTGGTTGGACGATTTGCTGATATTGTATAAGTTGGTTGTGTTTTTACAAATTTTCCCTTAAAACAATTTTAAAAACATAAAAAACAATTAAAAATAAAAAAACCCTAAAACAATTTCCCCTTCTCTTTTCAAGCAAGCCGTTCTCTATTAGTGGTCGCACATCCGGAGCTCGTCCGTCTCCGGCTCCCGGCGCCGTCTCGGAAACCCTCCCCCGCCTCCGCAACCGGCCGCCGGTGTGCTCGTCCTCTGCTGCTCGGTAAATTTCGTCTCACCGATCTCTCTGCCATCTCACTGTGTTCGCACATCTGTAGCTTGCCCATCGCCTCATCCCGCCCGGCTCGTCCGCTAGTAGTCAGCCATGGCTCCGGTAAGTGGTCAATCAACGCGCTTCCTTCCTAATTCTCTGCCCCATCCCGCCGATCTTCACCATGAACTCCAAATCACGCCTTCTTCCTCCCTCATCTCCTCCGATCTGGAGCTCCGGACCTTCATAATCCGGGTCAGCCACAAATCAAAGCCCCCAACGTCTCGGCCTCTTACCGGAGCAAGTCCGGTCCCTCCACACCACCCGGTCCCCGGAGTTCCTCGGCCTCAAGTCCACTGACGCAGCCGGAGATGCGATGGGGTGACGATTGCGTTTAAGGAGAGTGGCTGGAGGACGATTGCGTTGAGGGAGAGTGGCCGGAGGACCTGCAGACGAGATCGGCGCCGGAGATGCGATGGGAAGATGACCGGAAGTCGTGATATGGGAATCGGGGGTATTGAGGGTATTGAGAATATAAACATTGCTGATATTTTTGTGCTTATTCTGGTAAGCATCCCCCTAGTTGATTATTTTTTTCATTACTTATAAGCACCAGTATGCTTATAAGTCCATAAAAAAAAAATTACCAAACACCCATACAGATAAGCAATCTAGTGCTTATCAACTCTTAAAAAATGCCACCAAAGGGAGTTGGTTCAGGTGGTAAGCGGCCTGCTCCACATCCACGAGGTCTGGGGTTCAACTCCAGTGGATGTCAAAAAAATTCCCTTTGGGAGACTCACACACCAAAGCCAGGTGCGCAACCCGGGTCGAGCTGGATGTAACTAAGACGAAGATCTGGTGAACCAGTGGGCAACCGAAAAAAACTCTTTAAAAATGCCCAACCGAACGCACCCTTAGTCATCCGGATACTAACTCCAATTTCTTAAATGTAAAATCAAATTCGAAAACTGTCTATGGTATATTATCCCATTTTAAAATTTCAAAGATTTGGCTGGGCTCCCCCAAACCATGCTCCCTATCACGTGACAGACGGACTCCGTCTGTCTTTTCTCTGCTTTCAGCATCCCGCTCTCCCCCATTTAATTTTTGAACTCACCGCCGTCGCCGTTGACAACCCTACCACCGGCGAAACCCCATAGGCCATTGAGAGACAAATTCATGGATCCCGACGATCTATTGCTGCTCGACGTCGGCCATGAAGACGATTCTCTCCTCCGAAACCTACCTCCGGAAGAAGCCGGAGCTTTCGCCTGTTCACCGCTCGTTATTGCCTCATCTTCTGCTAGCTGTTCTCGTCCGCCTAAGATAAGTAAGTGCTTCTCATCGCCTTTCATTCTCGAATCCTGGCTTCGTTTGCTGCTGATTATGCGTAATGCGGGATCGTGGTGCCTGTTAGGGTTTATCTCGTGCTCAATTTTATCGGTGTTCGAGTGAATTGCTCAATTTGTCGTTTCTTTTGTTTCCGTTTGCTTCAATTTCCCTAGCATTGTCATTCTGCTTGTTCTGTGACGAGCTCTGGATTCGTCGTAATCGATCTGCTTGCATTTGCCAAGTTTAAGCATCCACATTGTGTCAGTGTGCCCTTCGGCTTAGTCTTAGGATAAGAATCAAGAACGTATTATGCTTGAATTAAGTTAAGTGTGGAAAGCAAGCAATTTTTCAGTGAGCATATTGATTTATGTGAAATGACACTGTTGCAACCTAACTGCAGCAATTTCCCAAGACAATGTGCGTTTTGGAGAAACTGGCTGTGTTTTGCCTGATAGCAACAAAGAGAATCTTCAGGTAGGCTGCAACATGAAACTAGGGCCTAGTAACCTAAGCTTGGAACCCCAGAGGATGAAAAGGAACCGGAAAGCGGGAGGCTGTAACCTTCGTAAAAGCCTTGCATGGGATAAGGCTTTTTTCACTGAAGAAGGTAGCCTCAAGAATTCATGAGAATATACCTCCCTTGATTCAATTGTCTGACAGTATTTTTATTTTTATTTTTGATATTTGGTAGGTGTTTTGAGCTCCTTAGAGTTGTCTATGATAACCGGTACTCCAAACAAGTTTGATGGGAAATGTTTGCCTATGATATCTGAAGAACAGAGGACACCAAATCATGACAATACTACTCCCACTAGTTTGCAAACCATGAAATCAAAGTCATCAAGGAAGTTGCCTTTTAGCACCACTAAAGAAGATAAAAGAACTGGGGAAAGCTCAATTCGAAAGCAGAAATCTCTTGCTTCCGGCTTGGTTGTTAGTCTCTCTGTTTAAGCAACGTACATAATCACTCCACCTTTTAAAGTTACAGCGTAACCTATTTTCTGCATTTTTCTTACATCCAGAAATCAAAGAAACTAGCATCAACAGAATCTGCTAAGAATAGTGGCCGAAAAGAAGGAAGTTGTTTAAGTTACCTGACGCCTATATCATATCCTTTCAAGGTTGTATATGTAACTCATATATTCTTATAGCTTTTTAGTATGCCTGCTAAACTTGTACAAGTGAACATTCTTAACTCTTCCATCACGCACAAGAGGCTTCTGAGCACAAGTCCAGCAAAACCTGTATCGCAGAACTCCAAAATTCCTAGAACGCCAATATTAAAGTCAGATGCTCATTTGAGTTCCACCACAGGTAGCAGCTCAGGTGCAACCCATTCGAAGCGTAATCGTATTACTCCACCTGGTAAATCTTGACACCTTCTGCTATAATTTATATAAATGTTTAGCTACATCTTTTCAGTTCTCCTAAAATCTGCATCAGCTAACGCCAGTCATTTGAGGTCCACTTGTTTTTTGAGAACCTTTTTGTAGTCTTTGTTGCTTTTTTATACACATTCAACCCATTTGATTTTTATTTTTTTTACCAACGTTTGCGCTTTTTCCTTCTGTATTATTGGAAATTTTATTCAGCACCCAGTGGCCAGAAGCATATAGATCAAATCGGAAGTTCCAGCACAAGAAGTACTTCTAATGCTCCAAAGGTCGTTCCCCTGTGTATACCCAAGCCATCTAAACCTTCTGATAAAGGAACTAGAAAGAATAGGGTGAGGATCCAGATTTTTTTTTTCAGCATATATTTTCTGAAATATCTTTCAACTACCTGCATTTACAAATGCGTTTCTTATGCTCATCACATCTGTACTGCATGCTTTGATTTTATTTCCTTACTTTCTAGAATGTTCCAAGTTCTCGAGAGCAATCATCAACCAGCCACAACGTGTCACATGTAAAGAAGATTACCTATTCAGAAGTTAATTCAGCCAAGATATATCCCACTGGACCGGGGGCAAATGAAGGGACAAGTAAAGCTGCAGTTTTGGTCCGTTCAAATCCAGGCAATTTATCTGCTGTTGGTCAAGCCGTTCAACATCAACCCGCAAAACCGTCAGGATTAAAGATGCCATCACCATCTTTGAGGTTCTTTAGTGAGGTATGATATGGCAATGCTCTTTATCTGAAAGTTTATTGTGGTGAGAGAGAGAACTTTAATATCTAATTCTTGAGCATTATGGCAGCCAAAAATCTCTATGCCAAATGGAGTAGGACAAAGGAATTTACAACTAGGAGCCAGATGCAATGTTTTACAGTCCAAGATTGCCAAAACAACACTGGATAGAATACCCGACTCTGGTCCAGTTCAGCAATGCTCGGTTTCCTCTATTTCACAGAATCTAGGAGCCAGATGGAATGTAACTCAGTCCAAGATTTCTAAAGCGACTATCGACAGTCCATCTGACTCAGTTCCAGCTCAAACATGCTCTGTTTCATCTATCAATAGCCCTAAAATCGACGATGAATCTATACACTGCAAGAACAATGAGTTGATTGTTGGTGCACAAGCTCTCATAGATGAGAAGCGTTTTGAGCAGATGATTAATGATGGCCTTGAGGAAGTTGACAAACATTTTGTGGAGCATGAGCATACTTCCGTCGGCATTGAGGGCGTTGATGGAAAACATAAAAGATCCGTTTCTTCTATCGAAGAATGGAAATATAGTGATAAAATTTTGATTCAAAGTTCTGATCATCAGCTGGCCTCTGGGATGGAAATGCCAAACAGAATAGACAGGAATATAGAAGTTCAAGAGTTGCAACGGCCATCCTACGTCACAGACGAGGTTTCCCAAATTTATGATGGATCGAATTCAAATACTAAGGAGCTACTAAAAAGGAGCTTTTCTCCTGAAAGAGCTTTTGAAAATGATTCTGTTGATCACATTATGGAAGAAGATAGAGTCGATAAGCTGCTAGCTGCAAGGGAAGCACTTTCAGCTGTAGAGAAAACTGTGGACTTAGCAAATAAGCAACAAGAACTTCAAGTGTCGCAGTGCTCACTTTTGGATAAACCCATCCAATGTGTTGATGAAAGCACTCCTGAAAATGATGCTTGCAGGATTGTCACATATGACTATAAAATAAGTGAGCCCTTAGCTCTGGAAGTCGTTCCATCAGCCAATTTAGGTATTAAACAACACACACAGGACCATGTGGATCCATCTGTTGCAGAGCACACTGATGAAACAGACTTAACTTTTCACAATGCTGATTTGAAACTTCGAATGTCTCCACCGGTATCTAAGAGTGCAAGTCATGTTGATGCAGTTATATGTGATGCTGATTTGTCATTTTTTCCAGCCTCTTTAGACACTAAGCCACAGGCAGAGGACCATGTGGATCTTTCTGTTGCGGAGTATGCTCATGAGGCAGACTTAATTAGTCAAAATGCTGATTTTCAACTACAAGTGTCTCCAAGAGCTTTGAAGAGTATAAGTCAAGCTGATGCAGTTATAAGTGGTGGTGAGAAACTGTCATTTTCTACAGCCTCTTTAGATACTAAACGACAGGTAGAGGACCATCTGGATCTATCTGTTACAGAGTACACTAATGAAACAAACTCAATTGGTCAAAATGCTGATTTTGAATTTCAAGTGTCTCCAAGGTCATGCAAGAGTATAAGTCAAGCTGATGCAGTTTTATCTGATGTTGAGTTGTCATGTTCTCCGGTTCAAGGACTTGATTCAGTGGCTACAGAAGTATTAACATGTGGTATTGAGCAGCAGCATTATACTTCTCATGAAATACTAAGGGAGCCTTCGATGACAGATGAAGCAACATCAATCTCTTTAGAATGTAAGCTTTCATCAAATGATTTAGTTACATTTGAAGACATAAAGTTGAGATATAGGGCAGAATTCCAATTGAGCCCAAGCACAAGTTCAGTCAAACCATTGATGCCAGATGAAGGCACCTCAGGATTTGTAGAAAATGAACACACTGAAGATTTAGTCAGCGTTGCTGTCAGGGAGTTGGGTGTTCGGGCAGAATTTCAGCTGAGCCCATCCACATTTGAGGATCAGACTATACATCCTGCAGCAGTCTGCACCTCAAGTTTGGGGAATGAAACAACGTTGGTCTCCTTAGGAAAGGATATCTGTGAAGAAGATCGTGCTCACAGAGAGGAAATTGATTTTGACCATATGGAAGAGTTGTTACTTGCAAACAAAAATGGGAATCAAACTTGTCCTGCCATCAATAGCACCAAAGCTTCTTCTCTGCATGGCAGTGTGGATATATCTGCTTCATTGCAAGCATCATCAAGTGGCAATACTATTGGAGTGCATAAACTGGAACAAAATTACCAGCTGAACCAGGAGCCACCGAGCACTTCCTTGGAAACTGAACAAGTTGAAAATCATATAATCTTGATTGATGAATCTCCATCTCGAACTGACAGGTGTGATCAGACTATTCAGGAACTTCACTTGTCTCCAAGGATAAGTGAGGATGTCGATTTAAGTTCAGCTAATTGTGATATTTTGGCATCTAGCTCTCCTTGTGAAATCAATAGTACAGCTGAGAGGAAATCGGTGGAAAGCAATAAGCAATTTGAGAGTGCAAATCTACATGAAGACATCCATGACATTGACCACGAGAATGAAAACACAAGATCGTGAGTATATTGATTTTTTATTTGGTCTCTTTTTCCTTAACCTTATTATTTGCAGTTTGTGCGATATGACCTTTATATCATTTGTGGATTTGTTGTTGCAGGAGGATAGTCAATGCTGGAAAGAATCCATCACAGCTTGTAATTAGACCACCAGCTGATGTTGTTCCATTTTCAGAAGAGTGGCTAGCTGCTGTCGAAGCAGCTGGAGAGGTAATGTGTTATGAAGCTCAAGTCAGGTCCAAAGTGCCTTCTATTAAATTTGTGTTGATCTTTGTTGATGGATTCTTGCATATTGATTATCCATCAATGTCAATTAGTTTAGTAGCTGATGCATTTTGTGATCATATAAATATGTTATGATGGTCATATACAAGAACATCAGCAGCAACTAGCAATAAACGTATTAGTTTCTGATTCATTGATTGACAAGATCGATCCTAAATCAGGTTGATTCCTTACTGCAGGAAATACTGACCTTGAAGACTGGTCCCGTACAAAATTCTCCTCCTGCCAAAGTAACACCTGAGCCTAGTCCTTGGTCTCCGGTATGATTCTTCTGACATTCTTTTTTTTAATTCTTTTTTGCAAGTAGATGAGACTGAGGATTTTATCTATTAATGAACCCAGTATAAACTAGCATAAGTTTATTTGGAGAAGGTAGACTGTAATCGCAGTCGTGGATCTCTTGAGAACAGCTTATGCAGGAAATTTTAATGAACCCACTTCAAATAGACATTTGGGTTTCATGCTTACTTTCCCCATTTGCTTGGCAAGGTGCAGATATTGTTATACTGTATCAAAAACTCAATAGAAATGATGAATGTGGTTCCTATTGAAAACAGTATTAGATCTCTAGTATACTCAAAATAAGTTGATGTGGATTCCTCTTTGATTTTTCAGGTGAAGAGGAAAAACAATCAGGGAATTGGACCTTACGACTGCACCAAATTTACTGGTCAACACTAACCATACTTTGCAGAATACCTGCACTAACCTTGAAGGGTAAAAAGAACTTGGAGGAAATTGACCAGCATGATCAATATTCAAGTTAATTAATTGTTTCATTTGCATCTGTTCATATCAGTCTTGCCCTTTTTCCCACATAACAACTTGCACAAATGTGATTTCACACGAAATCCAGCCCACTGTTCATATACCAGACTTCCCATTATTGGATATTGTAAAAGAACCATTTATTCTATCATTTGAAATTACCAATTTTTTAAAGTGTTTTAGCATGGAATCATTACTCGTTATTCACCTAATAATGTAATGTAGCAAAAAAAAAAGTAAGTAAAATCCTACATTACATATAAGGGCTGATTTGTTGGTGGAGTTCGTAGCTTTTATTTACTGCAAATGCTAATACTGCCTATTCACTAAAGTCGCACTAATTTACAAGTAAACAACATCTTCAAGGAAATTTTGCACCCCTGAAAACAAATTTGTAGCACTGCCAAAACACTCAATGAATTCAACAAACCAATCGACTCGAGAGAGTAGGGATGGCAATGGAGTGGGTTTGGGTTGGGGAATACCCTCCCTGTCCCCATTTCCATTTAGAATTTCAATCCTGGTATCCATCTCCATCCTTATATTGGTATGAAAAGTTGTACTTATCTCCATTTGTGCTCGTACCCGTTGGGGATTCTCCATCTCCATCTTATTTCCCCCATTTAAACTTTTCATGGGTTTTCCTGTTTAATTTTCTACTAATAAGCATAAATTTTTTAATTACATTTTTGAAAAAAAATATCATGTCTCATCTATAACTTGAATCTATAGAGAAAAAAATATAATAGCTTAATATAAAGAAACTTAGATTTTGATATAAAATTAAAAATCAAAATAATAACTTTTTCACAAAAAAAATTCCAAACGGGATTCCCCACGGGTTTGGTGGGAGACAGATTCGGGTCAGGTGGTAGGGCGGGGACCCTTATATCCCCATTCCCATACCCATACCCATGTGGGGAATCTAATGGCCCCTGGTCCCAACCAATACTCGATTACAATCCATATCCGTACCCATGACGGGGAATCTCTGCCCCATTGTCATCCCTAGTTCAAAGAAGTCTTTCTAAATGACATTACAAAGCACAAAGTTGACGATAGAACTCACCATTTTTTAGCATAAGATTTCCCATCTCCGTTCCTTGCAAACAGAGTTTCCTCGATGTCTATTTCTAACTTTTGAGAGAAACGGAAACACTATACACTTTTAGAAACGGAAACACTATACACTTATCCTCTTAAACCTCTAATTTCGAAACACATGAACATCTTTCGATTTGAGTGGACATCTAATTGATGGCAGAGTTACATGGAGTGAACCGTCCTACAAGATTTACCCTGGAGTTTTTCAGATTATACAGTTCCTAAAATTCTTTTCAAGTTCAGATTTGATTTAATGGTTTTTCTTTTTTTTTGGTTGAGGGCGCTGCCCATGAGAGTCGAACCGGTGACCTCTGGGTACTACCCTTGGAGGCTTAACCGCTTGACTAAATGCCCTAAGGCGATTTAACGGTTTTTCTTACTAGGAGCAATGTTGAGGTCCCTCTGAACGCATATAGGTGAGACTTCAATTATTGTGTATAAAATAGTGGCTTTGGCTGAGGATCATATGTGCACTAGTGGTCCAAGTGGCATGTTATCTAACCATCATCGTCCTTACGAATTGGAAAAAGGAAGTAACCATTTTTCTATTCTTCTGCTCCCCCTTGTCTATCTATCCTTTGATTTGATTCTTGTATGCTTTCAGGAAAAAGAGAGATACGAAATGAAGACTTCTGTGAATAATGTTTGTCGTGAGGTTGTCGAAGTTTGAAGGCATTGGCATAGGGGAGAATGAATGAGCAGTCTGTGTTACGAAATTATATTTGGAGTGTAGTGGAATTATTATGGAACCAATTAAAATAAGCATATGAAATGCTCCGATGATGTTCCAATAAAGGTGTAATGCTTTTTTTCACTTGCAATGTTTTGTTTGTCTACACAGAAATGTTCGTGTCCGAAAATATCTACATCTACCCATGTACATTTTTGAGTTGATCAGCAGTACGTCGTGATAGGGTAGTTACATATTTATTAGTATTGTGAAGGATCTCACCTTCTGACCTAACCTATTGTATTAGTGATGTAAAGCTCAGATAAACAAAAAAGATAAACAAAAAAGAACGAACTATTACTAACAGGATAAACTGATAAAGGCAGCAGCGCTATTGAAGCAGAAATGTAAATTCTCACAAAGAAGAGAACCGAATTGATAGGACAACTAACAAGTAACAACTAGCAGTGCAGCACAATGGGAAGCAATTCTGTTTTTTTTTTAACAGAGAGGGAAGCAATCTGTTTTTTATTTATCAAAAGAAGGGGCGAACCAAGAACTGAGTGGGTGTGACCCACCAGGAAAGTGTTCTAAGGTTTTTTTAACATCCAGCAAGAATCAAGCATTAAAAACGTCCAACTATATCCCATCTAAGCACCGTTACAGAAAGAGATTACTACGCACATCCAGGAAACACTTCTTCATCTTGATTTTTAGATGCTTAAGCTTCAGCAAATCTGCAAAGGCACCACACATGTCCAACAATTAGAAGATGAGGATCAAATAAAAACTCTAGAACTGTAAAAAATTAGGTGTAGACTAGAGCATCAAACGTGCAGCAGGAGTATATAGCATTACCCAAGTTCAGAGAGCTTCAGGTGAGCCTCAGCGTAGTCAGCAAAGAAGGCATCCTCATCCTACAGAAACAATTGTTTACTAATGTCAATTCCGAAGCCAAACAACAAAAAACACTTCTACTTAAATCATTATACATGTGCGGACATAAACACATAGAGCTACTGGTAATATGAATAAGAAAACATACAGCAGCATATTTCTCAACAAGAGGGCGGAAGGCAGGGTCATTAAGGAGAGCCTTGTCAGATGGTAGCTGAAGAAGACCTTCCTTCTCTCCACTCAAAAGCTCACTGATGGAAAGAGGTCATAACAGTTCATGTATGTGTAAAAACCGAAGAATGATGCGGATACATAGGAGCAGTGACTTACGTGAAGTAGGAGTTGTCAAATATAAGAGGGTTAGCAGTCCATGGTCCCTCGAATCCAGATCGCTCCTTGTGGCACCTTCCCTGTAGGTTTTCAAAGAAAATACAAGTGGGTTCATATTTTCTGTGTTCTACCTCAACAGTAGCTGTAGGCAAGAATGTTTAGAACCAGGGTTAAAAAGCAATGTACCAAAGTGTGACCTCCAGACAGAGCAACAATGTCCTGATCAGTAAGGCCCATCTGTTTGATAAACACCTGCCTTAGATGGTCACAGCCTGCAAGTGTTGCAAAGATATATTATATACCAGAAACTTCACACTTCTAAACTTGTCAAGTACAGGATAGTAAATTACCCAAAGTAGCATCAGGAAGACGACCTTCAACAGGTGGCTGCTCCTTGTCCTGGAAAAGAAGAGCAATAATCAGCAGCATACATTGCAGTTCCTTATCTAGAGCTATAATATTACTTACAATGAATATATTCCTGTTTCAATTGACAAGAAGCTATCATAGTATACTATTCCACGGCTATTTATAACCAGTTAACTATAATTGTAATTGTACCTAGAAATCTCTAGATATGAGACTTCATCAACGTGATAGTCAAATACAAGTGTCTATCCCAATAGTCAAGTATATACATAACAATCTATAAAACTCCACTCCCAAACAGGACATGTAATTAATACCTAACATCAAATTTCACTAAAAAAAATCAAGGATCAAAGATAATCTTCAAACAAACAATTAGCAGCAAAAATATCCTTTCAGAAAAAGAAATCCAAAGATCTACTAACCACTCTGCCGGGGTGGAATGGAACTTCTGGTCCTCCAGTAACCTCCACAGCGACAACTCCAGCAAGCTACATACAGCCAAAGAAGCTCAGGTAAAAACATACAAGAACACCAAAACAAGAAACAACGATACACATCATCAAAATCAAAGTAAAATACCTGGTAGAAATCAGCGTGTGAGATAGTGGGGAATTGTTCCCTGATAGGCTCCAACAGCCTCAATGCAATGTCGAGACCATTGTTAGCTCCGTGAGCAAGCTCTTCCTTGAACCTCATGGTTCCGAAAGGACCTCCAGTCCTTGTGCACACATCAAAGGTACCAGCAGAGTGCCATCTGCGAAATCCACCAATACGAAACTTCAGTATTGACTAAAACAGGAATAATGTGTACAAATAAGAGTCTTCAGCGAGATGTGAAGAACGTACGCGAGACGAAGCATAATCGGAGCACAGTTCTTCTCAGCAATAAGTCCTCTCATCTTCTTCTTGCATTTCTCAACAGCCTTCAGGTACTCCTCGCTGACGGTAGGGTAGGATTTCCCCATAGCTTACGGCTAAAACAACAGAGCAAACGATCTAGATGCTCAGTCCAAATTCGTTTCTCACAAAATCATCACAAAAACCCCCAAGCACAGCAAGATCGACAGAAATAATAACAAGAACAGCAAGCTCAAAACAAGATCCACGGAAATGGTCACAAGAACCACAAACACAACTAGATCGGTGAAAATTGAGCATCAAAGAGCGACGGCATGGACTCCATTAACAAAATCGTCTCAGGAAAATGAGATCTAACTTCTTCTAGAAGGAAAAAAGACATCGACGACGAATATAGCAATCGCAAACAGTAATCGCACTTTCAGCAAGCGGAAACAAGCACAAAGAAGTCAAACCGTACAACGAGAAACCAGAAGCCATGGATCAAGCATCGCAAAATGCAGATCTAGAGAGAAGGACTAAAATTGGCGAGATAAAGTCACAGAACAACGAACCTGAAGAAGATCGGAAGTAGGAGGAGAAACGAGAGGAGACTGGAGAGTGTGTATGACTCGGGTACGGCACAAGCGTGGTCTGATTTGTTGGTGAAAGGAGCGATTATATATATGAGGATATTAGGGTGAGGAGCTCTGTACTAGGGTATTCTGGACCGTCGGATTAGCTGGTGGAGCTGATCGGACGGTGGATACGAGGGTTTTGAGTCATTGACCATTCGAATGCTTTTTTGCTCCGTGAAAAATTAATTGTTTTTTTGTGAGTAGGTGGAAATGCAAACCGGAAACGGGATATTCCTACTTTTCATGTTTCGACTTTCTATTCTTCCTACACGTGGAATGACTAGAGTACCCTTCCAAAACTTTTTCTTATTCCATTTCCAATTGGCCAATCAAGTTATTTATTTACTCGCCTATTTATTTAAGAACCATTATATAAATTATTGTATTGTGGAATATAAAAAAAAAAAAAAAAAAGTAAAGGAACAAAAGTATATGGGGAAATTAGTTCAGAAAAATTATATCTTTGGTGAATTATAAATTGGATAATATAAATTTTAAAGAAGTAAAACAAATAACAAAACACTATAGGTACTGTATATGAGTATAGGTAATTCAAGCCATGTTATATTTTATGAAGTGTGTTCATACGACCTTGGATAAATAATGTAATAGTTATTATAAAATATAAATATACAAAGCATGTAAAAGTATAAAATGTGATTGTAGAATTAGAAAATCTCAATGTAATTTTATATATCATTTCTTAAAAACTAAAATTTAGGATTTTTTTAAAGAATAATTATGATAAATTTGAAGTGACAATCGGCAATCATATAAGTGAAATCGGGCTTTGAGCTTTTAGTACTTATGGTTATCACAAACTTTATTCCAACTGATTGTTTCAAAATATGATCAATAAAGTAAATCAGATCAAAATTTTAGAAGACCCTAAAAATAAACTTATTTATTTTAACCTTGTTGTATAATAAAAGTTGACAATTGTGTTAGTTAGCTCAAATATTACGCAAAAGTATGCTCATAATCATAGTTTCTTAAGTTTATCTATAAACTTTTTTCCCTACCTATCCATTTTTTTTTTTTTTTTTTTGATGAAACCTACCTATCCATGTTACTATTTATCTTTTCACTAATGTTATTTTCCCAAATAACAATCATAATGAAAATCAATTTGATAAAAATGAATCTCCTAAACAAGGCTTTTTTGTAATCAAAATGTCTTCGTTAGCATTGGCAATTGCAAATTAGTTTATTGATTTTTGACAGCCTAGACAAATTATAAAAAACATATTTTCTTATTCTGCAATTATTTTCCATTTGAATTTTGAATGGTATATTGACAATGGAGGGTATTTTTGTCATTTGAAAGACGAGTTAAAGTTTAGCATTATGGTACCCAATACCGATGTGTGAACACGTTCAGAAATGAAGATGCCATATGAAATATGGGTCCACTATGATTGAAAAATGATATAACCCATACTATATAATAGCACATCGTTTTGTTTAAAATCTTTCGTTTCCTATGGAGTAGTATTTTTTTAAAATTGTAAAAGGACATTTTCATACCATAATCTTTCCGGAAAGCCCACGTGCGCACCTCTCCGCCACAAACTTCAAACCAGACGGGCCAAGTCGCGCGAGACTTGAGACAATTTTCAATTTAAAAAACTACGTACATCTTTGTATTTACATTTTTAAAAAAACTTAGACAATTCAACTTACCTGTAAAATGCCAAAGAATCTCATCAACTTTTTGGAAGAAATGGACTCTCACTTTTTATTTCATAGGGACAGAAAATATGAGTTCGGTTCATGTGTAACACGATCCTATCTTGTAATACGAGGAAAGTTTAATTTATGGAAAATTCCTTTTGGTGCCCTTGTGTTTTTGACAATTTCTTTTGGTGCCCAAACAATTTTTGATTTCCTTTTGGTGTCCCTTTGTTATACGTTTTTTCCCATCCGTACCCAATTCCGTTAATTTAGTCTAAAAAGTTAACTTTTGACCTAAAAAAACTCTAAAACGTTAACTTTGTTAGCAAAAAAAAAAAGGAAAAAAGAAAAGAGAAATTAAAAATACAAAAACAATGTGAATACACGTGCCTCACCTTCTTCTGAAAACAAACCAAAAACACATTCACAACAGAACCCAGAAGCTTGGCCGGCGATGGGCAAGGCCGGCGACGGGAACCAGCGGTAGCACTAGACCGGCGACGACGAGGCGAGTTTGAGGCCGGCGATGGGGAGGTGACGCCTCGTCCAGCGACAGGGAGGTTCAACATGATGAAATATGTGCGGGACTCCAAGACGGCACTCGAATCGACACTACAGTCTACAGCTACGAAAATAGCTCTAATTCGTGAGGTTTAACGTGTTTCTAGGGTTTAGTTTCAATTATTGAAAGTCTTGTCAAAGCTAGGGTTTTAATTTGGGGATAATATGAATTAGGGTTTTTAATTTGGGGATAATCCGAAATTAGGGTTGATTTTCTAATTTGAGGAATCACACTAAAGTCTTGCATACAGTAGGTGAATTTGCAAAAGAAAAAACAAAAAAAAATGTACTACGAAATCAAAATTTGTCAATCTAACTAATTAAGCCTTCGAGCTTGATTAGTTGATGTAATTCAGAGCACTAGAGCAGGGTATTGCCGTTCTTGCATTATTTATTGATTAGTGGGATTGTTCTGAAGTGAATGTAGTGTTTTTGGTTTGTTTACAGGTGAAGGTGAAGGTGATTTGCAAGGGAAGCTAAGGCACGTGTGTATTCACATTGTTTATATATTTTTTATTTCTCTTTTTTTTCCCTTTTTTGTGGCTCACGGAGCTAACTTTTTAGAGTAAATTAACGGAATTGGTTACGGATGGAAAAAAATGTATAACAGAGGGGCACCAAAAGGAAATCAAAATTTGTTTGGGTACCAAAAGGAATTGTCAAAAACACGAGGGCACCAAAAGGAATTTCCCTTAATTTATTGTTAGATGGGTTGAATATAAGGCTTAAATCAAACTTTCCTTTTCCTTGAATCGAGTAATATTCAGAGGCTGTGACGTTTTTATAATTTTTCCAAAAAGTATACCCATGCTCTAAAATAAGTTAAATCATCACTATGCTCTTTAAGAATCAAGTTGCAATGATCGATAACATCACTTTGCTCTTCTTCATCCTTTGCATCTTCCTTCTCTATATCACTTTTTCTCACTCGATATGCCTACTCTCCATCTTCAATAGAATCAATACTCTGCATTGGATTGCTCAAAGTGCTTCCAAATCCAAAGTAAGCTCTAGTAGTCTCAAGAGAGTAAAATACATATCGATTCTTGCACGGTTCCAGTGGCGGAACTGTGGGGGGTTTATAATGGGTTGAAATTGGCTTGGGATCTTGGTTTTCGTAAAGTCTATCTCGAGTCGGATTCTCAACTCATTATTAACCTCTTGAGTTTCGGGGTGAAACGAAGTCATCCTTTGTTTAGTCTGGTATCTAATTGCCAAGGCTTTATTAGTAGGGACTGGACTATCCGGTTCCGTCATGTGTATCGAGAGGCGAATACCGTTGCGGATCGCCTCGCGTCTAGTGTTTTTAATTTTCCATAGGTTTGCATGTATTGAGTGCCCCGCCTGAGGGAATTTCTTTTTGTTTGCATAATGATGTAAGGGGTCGGGCTATCCACCGCGTGATGACTACTTAGCCATCTTTTATAAATTTTAATAAAACGTCCCTAGCGGGCCGGAGAGTGTCACCTCTCCTTCGACCAAAAAAAGAGAAAGTAAAATACATGAATTTTTATTGTTCGTTCCAAGCATCTAAACTGCATATTGAACCTTAAAGTGCATTAAAAAGTGGTAAAAGTCCACTACAAAGCTACAAATGTGCATTAGAAAAAAAATTAGTGCATTGCAATTCATTTTAGGAGTTTTTTTAATTGCATTCTAAAGTACATTATTTGTTAACAATGTTATTGTATAATCGAAAAAGTGCATTTGAAATAGATTGAAAACTATTATCCAAAAAACCACTACTCGATGGTGCATTCTAAATTGGTGAAAATAAATTTTAGGGTATGATAAGTATATTAGAGCAAGTTTATCAATTGCAATCTAGCATTGGTGCTAGAATTTTAATAGTAATTAAACGTGAATTGGAAGAGGAAGTGAGAGCAAGCTGGGACAACAAAAACAAATTCTGCTGGAATTGTTGAAATTGCACCATTGGCGGAGCCAGAGATTTTCGAGAGAGGGGGCACAAATTAATAGTAGTACTGATGGAACGAAAGTAATAGATTATTATTATTAACCAAGTAAATATAATTTAGGTTATTAAGAAAATGTAAGTATGATTTTTTTTTCTTTGTAAAATAAAATGCAGCCCATAAATCATAATCTTTATGAACATGTATATAAAAAAAACACCACCAGATCAACTTTAAGAATAGAACAAAAAAATACATGTATACATGTATGTAAGTATGTATTTATGGGTATTTGTAAATCATAAATACATGGCCGAATAAAAATAAAAGGAGTAAAAAAAAAGGGCTTCTAAAGGGACGGAAGTAAGGAACAAAAATGTGAGGCTTGAGATTCGAACTGGGGTGGGGGGCACGGAGCAGAAATTGGGTTTAAAACCACCAGACCAACTGCTTTTTGCATTCTAAATCAATACTAAAATGGTACTTCTACAGATTATAGAGGGGGCCAGGGACCACTCAGGACCCCCCTGGCTCCGCCCCCGAATTGCACCATGTGTCACCATGTGATTGGGCAGCGTATGGTTAGTTTAAATTTTTTTAATCCATTTTCTATTTATAAACGTTCTGAAAAGTTAAAAAACACTTACGATTGGTCAAGATTTGTTTTTCTTTGATGTTCGCCTTGACTATATTTGACATATTTTTTATAAAAATTATATATTTGGGTATATTTTTGCCTTCAAAAATAATTAAAACTTGTTAAATTGTGTTTTTTGATGAATTTTATTGATTGGATTGTTCTAATATTTTTTAAAATAAAAAGTAAATTTATAAATTAAAATAAAATGAAAGTGTAATATAAAATGTAGAGGTATTATTTATAATTTAATGTAAAGAAAAAAATAGATTTAATGCAGTTAGAGATGTTATTGATAAAATGGTAAAATGATATGGGATGCTTGAATGATGTGAAAGAGAGAGAAATTGGTAAGGGGAGAAAAAAGCGAGATGATTTGGGAGCTATTGATTTTTTTTTTTTGGTCGAAATTTTAAGAGCTATTAATAAACATGCTCTTATTAGGTAAGAAAAGGGGTATTCCAATTAAATAGTCAAAGTGCATACATGAATATATTGTTATGGTTTGTTGTGTGTATTAGTTCATTACAAAAGTATATTGTTAAATGAGAAATGTGCATCACTAAATCTTAAAAGGGCAAACATAAATATATTACACTCGGGTGACGGACCGAGGCGGGGCCTGTGGGGGCACGTGCCCCACTCCCGTCCCGGTTGTAATTTATTATTTTTATTTAAAGTTTTTTTTGTAAAATATATAATTTAAAATTGTTAAATACCTTATATAAAGGTTAGTTGATTTAATCTAAATGTTTGCTCCAAAGAGGTCTACAGTTCAAATTTCATCGATTCTTTTATTTTTTACCGCACATTAGGTATCAGTTATCATTAATTATTCTAAAAATCTCGTCTAAACCTCACCTAGGTACTAGACTACTTCTTTCCGCTTATGGTCCACCTAGCATTTTAGCATGCTCAAACATCGATATGGCTTGCCTAGACAGTTGTATATGCCGTCTAGGTGTTAGGTAGCCCCTCTCTACGTAAGGATCGTATAGCCTTTTCCAAAGCATTAATAAATTTAATAATTTACATATGTCTTCCATCTCTAGCATGCTAATAATGCAATTTTAAAAGGTACACTATAAACCAAAGACTATTTAAACAAATTGTAAAATTTATAAGATTTAAAACTTGTTATTAATAACAAAAAATGAAAATTAAAGAAATAAATAGCAAGAACAATATGATTATCATCGATCGACGATAATTTAACTTAAGTTGGAAAATATAAGTTGTGCCCCCACATTTATAAAGTTTTGCGTCCGTCACTAACACACCTGTGATAATGTATAAACACATTCAAAATCCAAAGGTGTATTGCAAATTAGATAATGTGCTTTATAAATTAGGGAAAGTACATGTTATTTTTTTCAGTAAAGGTACATTGAAAGTTAGATAAGAATCATTTACATGTTGAGAAATTTGCATCGTAAAGATGGTTTAGTATACTATAAAGATGGTATAGTGCATTCTTAAGTTGGAAATTTGTATTTTATATTTAGACAAGCAATCATTCCATTGTGAAAAAATAATTAGAATGAACTTCCATGTTTTCCTTAATGTTCCAATAGAATTGGAGTGAAAGATCCAACATTGTAAAGACAAATTCATCTCGTTAGGGTTTTAGACTGATGCACTGCGAAGCTCAAGAATTGGGTAAGGATTTAAGATGCAAGTGATAGATCAAATCAATGAGCAAAAGTTACAAGGAGGAGATCCTTAAGATGCAAGTGATAGATCAAATCAATGAGCAAAAGTTACAAGGAGGAGAGAGAGAGAAAAGTTACAGGGAGGAGAGAGAGAGGACTTATAAGAGCATCCACAGTGAAGAACACATCAAAATTTCTTAAAAGTCCCCTCTCTCTTTCCCATTTGCTATTCAATTTTTTTTGTAGAGAAATTTGTCAGAAAAGCTCTCTCTTTTAAGAAATCTTTCTCACATATAAGAAATACATCTCTGATATTTTTCTGACTTTATTTTTATTTTAAAGGTTAAGAAATACATGTAGTTTTTCATTATGGATGAGCTAAACACGCTAAGAGCATCCACTATGGAGAATACCTCTCAAAATTTCTTAAAATGCTTTTTACCTTTCTCTCTCTTCTCCATTAGCCAAAATAAAATTCTACAGAGAAATGTGTCAGAACCCCTCTCTTCTTCAAGAGATTTCTCACACAAATAAGAAATGGTTTTCTGACACAAATCTGAATTTTATTGACTTTTCATTTTTTTTTAAACCTTAAGAAATGCAACAAGTCTCCATTATGGATGCTCTAAAATGAATAACACCATAATGAGGCAGAGAAAGGGATCAATTAGAGAGTTAAAAAGACCAAAATATCCGACTTTAAAAACGGGTCAAAAGAGTCGAAACAAAGTGTTGTTGTACGATTCGACGACCTACACAAGGCCTAGTATTGCACATTTGCACCCTAGATCATGTTACACGACATCAGACTCCGAAAAAAAACTGTGTATACTTTCTGAAAAATCGATTTCGTATTGGATGCAGTCATGCAGATCAAAATTATAGTTTAGCTAGGCCTTATTTTGGTATCGAGAGCATATTTATTTTGCGATCGATAAAAGAATAACAATGCCGTATTATATAACCACTAATTGCACTATGCAGTTATAGCACTTACAGTGTTCTTATTTATTACATAGAAAGACGTGCACTTTGGGCATTTCAATTCCTACGTACCTTGGGTGTTGATTTATGTATATTAATATATTATTGAGCGTATTCTGGATAAAAACTACAGTAGTTTTATTTGGTAGATGCAGAAAGGTTACATTTGAAGAACGTTACATTGGGTCAATAATTTTATTGACTTACATGTAACAACGTGCATGTAACATTATATGCATATTGAGCCTAGCATTGCTCATAACTTGCATAGTGTGTGTATATATGGAATAATGGAAGTCCTGTAACATTAACCTGATGGGATTTCTCCTTAACACCAGATCAATTATGCACTTCGCCGGCGCTACCACCCATATAGGGGCCACCACCACATCCGCCCCCGCCTCCCGAACCGTATCCATACCCTCTAGAGTCACCTCCTGACGACCCATACCCAAATCCGACCGAACCGTCTCCTGAACCATATCCGACCCCTCTTGAGCCACCACTCGAACCAATCCCAACACCTCTAGAATCGCCTCCCGAACCATACCCTATACCAATGGATTCGCCTCCTGAACCATACCCTATACCACTAGAACCGCCTCCCGAGCCATACCCTACACCAACACCACTACTTCCCGAGCCATACCCAATCCCAGTCGAATCGCCTCCTGAACCATATCCAACGCCATAAGAGTTGCCTCCGGATCCGTACCCTATTCCAGTTGAGCCGCTTCCCCAACCATAGCCGACTCCATATCCGCCATTTGAGTCACCCTGGCCTACACCATACCCAACTCCGACTCCGCCATTAGGGTTGTTGCCATTAAGGCCGGCTTCTTTGAGGAGCCTTTTAGCCGAGCAGAACTCGAGGGTGAGTAGAATCAAGAATGAGATGAAACAGCTCCTCCTGTTCAATGTTGTCATTTGTGTTGAGTTTTTGATTATGATTGTAGCTGCAGGTGGCATGCATGGAGAAAGGACTTGTATATATATATATATGTAATACAATGTTTGCTGCATGATTACTAGTTTTATGCTAGTGTAGTCTTGGAGAAATAGAGCTAATTAATTACGTAAGTAAGCTATTTCATCAATTTAGTACGTAGGTATACCTATACCATGTTTGTTGCATGATCAGGTTTGACGGATCCTACATGCATTTTAAGAATTTCTCTTGTGTTTCTTTTTCTTGGTCGATGGTGGCAGTTAATTAGTTTCAGTAATGTCAGCTAGCTAGCTAAGCCCATTCAAATTTCATTTCCCTCGATTTGTGCAACTATCTATCTATCCATCGTAACTATATATACGGAGGTTAAAATAATACAGTAATATATATATAGAGCAGTCACGTATCAATTCCACGTCAATTATATCACTTATTTTTATTAAAACAATTTGAATGTTTAATTATATAAATCTTAAATATATAAAAATGAAAAGAATACATGTCATTGAAATTCTTACAATAAAGTTTTTTTGAAAGATATTATTTATCAACCTTACTATACTAAATTGAAGGTTCAATTAATAATAAAAAACAACACATATCAAACCCAAATAAATATATAATTAAATCAATAATAATATATATGGAAAGATTTAATTGAACTATACCATCATTTTATTAACTCAATCTGAGTAGTTGAAATTTAATTGACATATTTTGATTAGTTAAAATTTTATTATTGATTCATTCCACATATTGAAAAATTATCTATATAAATTTGAAATAGATTTTTTTGGATAACTATAATATAAAAAGTAAATATAAAATAAATAAATTTATTGAGAAAATAATTATTCAATCCTTATGCTACAAATATAGATGACGGGATCAGCGTCGGGATCCGGCCGGGGAGGGAGAGGACAGCGGAGGGACGGACGACGGTGATGGCGCCGGAGTAGATGACGGTGACCGCCGACGACAGATTGGTGGTGGATCGGAGATTTAGAACTCCTGTTTTACCTTAAGTTGTTGTACGTTTGACAGGAAAGAAGAGCTTTTAAACAGGCCGCTTAACATAGATAGTGCCAGGCCTCATCCAAGCTGCACCTTTTGTGATCTGTGACCTAGTTAGATTCCCTAACCTACCGCCATTAAGCTCCACTTATCAAGCCTCAAGCACAACTTGAGCCACCAATGTGCACTGTGAAAGATTGTTGAACTGTATTATTGATTTACTTGAACAGATTTGATGTACATATATAGAGAGAGATTGACTTGCTCTCTAAGATAGAATATTTACACAAAGATAGAATATTATACAAGATAAGAATATGCACTAGATAGATATCTACGTTAATAGCCCCCCGCAAGATGATGGGCGAGGGACGACCAACAGCTTGGAGCGGACTGAACTGAATGCACGACCAGTGAGGGCCTTGGTGAACACGTCGGCAATCTGATCTGTGGCAGGGACATGACGGACGAGTAGGGCCTTGGACTCAACGAGTTCCCGAACATAGTGAAAATCCAACTGGATGTGCTTTGACTTGTTGGTGATTGCCGGGTTGTTGGCAAGGAAGGTGGCTGAGAGGTTGTCACAAAGGAGCACAGGGACCTCACAAATTGGAAACCGAATCTCACGTAAGAGCTGAACAAGCCAGACTAATTCAACCGTTGTAAAAGAAAGAGCCCGATATTCTGCCTCGGTGCTTGACCTAGCCACAACTTTCTGCTTTTTGCTGGACCAACTGATTAAGTTTCCACCGTAATAGATGGCGAACCCATGTTGCGAACGAAGATCAATTAGATCGGAGGCCCAACCGGAATCTGAGTAAGCTACTATTCGAGTGGTGGACGAGGCAGAGATGGTGAGACCGAGATCAAGAGAGCCTTTGATGTACCTCAAAATGCGTTTGACATCACGCCAATGGGACTGGAGAGGATGGTGCATATGTTGGCATGCGCGGTTGACCGCAAAACTGAGTTCGGGACGAGTTATAGTTGCGTATTGTAGGCTGCCAACTACACGTCTATAACCTGTAGGATTGTCAAACGGTTGATCAGGAAGAGGAATGTGACGAGATGAGGTGGGATCTGCAGGAGAAGAGATTGGTTTGGCGTCGAGCATCTCACAGTCCTCCAACAGATCACGCAGATACTTGTACTGAGAGAGGTGTAGAGACGTAGGAGAGGAGTAGGGGACCTCTATGCCAAGGAAATATGAGAGAGTGCCCAGATCTTTCAATGAGAAGACAGTGTTGAGAGTTTGAATGAATTGCTGAATGAAAGAAGGATCCGAACCTATCAAAATTATATCGTCCACATATACTAGGAGATAAGTGAGTGAGGATCCTTTGCAACGAACAAACAGTGACGTGTCAGAGTGACAGGCATAGAAACCTTGGCGAAGAAGATACGTTTTCAGCTTATTGAACCAAGCCCTGGGTGCTTGCTTAAGACCATAAAGGGCTTTGTTTAATTTGCACACATAGTTAGGATAAGAATCATGAACAAAGCCTCTCGGTTGTTCCATGTAGACGGTTTCCTGTAAGTCGCCATTCAAGAACGCATTATTGATGTCAAGTTGACGTAGAGACCAATGATGAGATATGGCGATGGAAAGAATCAACCGGATGGTGGTAGGTTTGATAACTGGACTGAACGTATCGAAAAAATCAACACCTTCTTCTTGGTGGAAGCCCTTCGTAACAAGACGTGCTTTGTACCGCTCAACGGAACCATCAGCTTTCTTCTTTATTCGGTAAACCCATTTGTTGCCAACAATATTAGCTTGTGGAGGACGTGGAAAAAGAGTCCAAGTGTTGTTGGCAGTGAGGGCTTCAAATTCTTGACGCATTGCATGTTGCCAGGCAGGGTGCTTGTTGGCCGTGGAGAAGAGCGTGGGTTCTTTCTCGACCGTTGTAGGAGGAGGAGCAGGATGCTTTGTAGTGTGCAAAACTCGTGGCTTTAAGTGACCCGTACAAGCTCTGGTCTCCATAGCATGACTCGAGACATCCGAGGGGCGTAAGAACGTCGCGCCCGGTTGATTGTTGGGGATCGACAGATCGGCAGCCGCGTGGGTCGTTGAGCCTGGACTAGAGGAGGGAGAGGAGGGCGTAGGTCTGGGAAGTGGTGAGGGAGGTGATGTGGCAGGAGGAGATAGTTGAGAAGGAGGCGGTGAATTTACGGGATTATTGGAAGTAGGGTTTGCATGGTTGGGTTGTTGTGGTGTAGCAGAGGATAACAATTCAACATGGATGGGTGGGCCTGATTTTGACGTGGCAATTGGGCTGGGAAGAGTTGATTTAGAATATGGGAATGCTTGTTCATCAAATATTACGTGAGGTGTAATATATTGACGACCAGTAGGCAAGTGAAGACACAAGTAGCCCTTGTATTTTGACGTGTACCCGATGAATATGCATGGAAGAGAACGGTAGGCAAGTTTGGTGTTGTTATATGGGCGAAGATAAGGGTAACAAAGGCATCCAAAAACTCGAAGACGAGAGTAGTCGGGTGGTTTACCATAGAGACGAGAAAAAGGTGAGTCGTTTCTGAGTATGGGAGTGATGGTGCGGTTTGAGAGATAGACCGCGGTATGGAAGGCGTTCTCACAATATTGAAAGGGGAGAGAGGCTTGGGCTAGTAAAGCAAGACCTTTTTCTTGGACAATCTGATGGCGACGTTCCACACCCCCGTTTTGGCTTGGTGTATGAGGCAAGGATATGCGGTGAAGGATGCCGTTTTGGTCGAGGTAATTACGTAGGGCTATGAACTCTCCGCCACCATCGGTTTGGAGGGACTTAATTTTGGTGTTAAATTGTGTTTGAACCATTTTATGAAAAAGAACGAAGGTGGAAGAAACTTGGGATTTTTGGGATAGAAAATATATCCAACAAAATTTTGAATGGTCATCCACAAATTGAACAAAATACTTATTCCCGTAAATTGAAGTAGTAGAAGCAGGACCCCAAACGTCCGCATAGACTAAATCAAAACAACGGTTACTAAGGACATGACTTTGATTAATAGGTAAGCGACGACTCTTGCCGAGTTGGCATGGTTCACAAACTGAGGACAATTGTTTATTAGCTATTGGAAGACGGAATAAAGACACAAGGTGCTTAAGGATAGATGGATTTGGATGAGCAAACCGACGATGCCAATCTTGTAAGGAGACATGATGTGCGGAAGGAGTGGAGGTGGGTAGGCGATATAGTCCATGCTCAACGGTTCCCGTCAGGATTGTGCGTCCCTGAAGATCCTTCACAAAACAACAAGTAGGATGAAGTTCAATTAGAACATTGTTATCTTTGGTGAGAGCGGAAGCACTTAATAAACTCTTGGAAATTTTTGGAACAACAAGAACATCTTTTAATTGTAATTTAGTAGAACCAAGAGTAGTTGATCCCGTATGACTTATGGGAATTGGTTTACCATCACCGAGGGCTAGTTGATCTTTACCATCATATTCGGAGTGAATGGACAAATTTCTCATGTTGCCGGTGACGTGATGCGATGCGCCAGAATCCACGTACCATGGTGCCTTAATGGAGGAAGGATTAACTTGATTGACTTGCTTGGGACTGGGACCGGTAGGTGGATTGAATGAGTTGTCGAAGCGGTTCCAACAATTCTTGGCGAGATGGCCGATACGATCACAAATTTGACAAACCGGACGATTACCGTGGCTGGGGGGTGAGTTGTTGTTGTAAGAATTGCCACCGTAAGAGTTGTTGCCACCATAAGAGTTGTTGTAGTTAGACTGATCAGACATATATGAATCACGACCACGACCTCTCCCATATTCACGACCTCGTCCTCGATCAGAGTAGGAGCCACGGCCACGGCTGCGAGTAGAGGAAGATCGATCACCACCACCTGTGGTAACCGCGTTTGCTGATGGAGGATTAGAAGCCGAAGGAGGGGATGGTGGCGAGACAGCAGATGCAAGGGTTTTTGAATCACTATCAAGCTTTTCTTCTTCTTGAAGGAGGAGACCGGTTAACTCATCAGGGGTGACATCCTCGACACGAACATTTAGAGACGTTCGAAAGGGGCCATAACTCGAGTCTAGGCCATTGACAATACACGCAACGATGTCATCGTCGCTCACAATACAACCACATTCAGCAAGGGAATCAACAATCGAGCGTTTCTTCTCAATATAATCCATCATCGAGAGAGAGCCTTTAGACAAATTTTGAAGTTGACCTTTCAGTTGCATCAGACGTGCCCTAGTTTGGGACTTGAACATTGACGAAAACATGGACCAGAGAGCATGTGATGTTTCAGCACGAGCAAAGTAGGAGACAAGTTTCTCCGTGAGAGTTGACTGGAGCCACACAAGAACAAGACGGTCGGTTTTCTTCCAATCATTGTATGCTTTGACAGTTGCAGCATCGGAATCAGCCTTAGGAACTTGGGCGGGGTTGGCTGTAACATACGAGTCCACTTCAAAGGCCTCAAGGGTCTTGAAGATTACACTTTTCCAAGCAAAATAATTGTCACGGTTGAGTTTGATGGATATGGTAGGGAATTGAAGTTGGCCAGTTTTTCCATTGTTGAGGAGGATGGTGTTTGTGTTGGTGGCTGACATGGTGAAAGTTTAAAAGGGAAGGATCGTGAAAAAAAAAATTGAGGAGAACCTAAGCTCTGGATACCATGAAAGATTGTTGAACTGTATTATTGATTTACTTGAACAGATTTGATGTACATATATAGAGAGAGATTGACTTGCTCTCTAAGATAGAATATTTACACAAAGATAGAATATTATACAAGATAAGAATATGCACTAGATAGATATCTACGTTAATACACTGATCCCATGGAAGATTAGACACCATCCACCTCGGGTGCCTAACAACCACCCAAAAGAACCGAAAACCGGCTTCCTTGTTCATCGAATCAACCCTCTTCCCAAAATCAACAGCCATTTCATGTTGATCGATCGATCTCATCAAATTAAGCCCGGCCTCGAACCGGCTCGCCTACAACAACTCCCCGCCCCGAATTCGCCGTACTTGTACCAGTCATAAGGGTGCTTGAGGTTAGGGTCATCCTTATCCATGAACCTAACCATCCTATCATACCCTGACCCCATGATTTGAACGATGAATTTATCAGCCATGTACCGTACTTGTGACGTTGTGCGGGTTTTTCAAGCGGTAGAAGAAGCTTTCGGCCAGTGGGCCGATTATTGGGCTTGTGGGCCGGTTTTTAGGATAAACAGAATACCGTTAGAAGCTAAAATCTATAAAAGATAATTTGTAAAAATTTCAAATTACCTTTCAATAGAGAAAATTAAATAACCATATTTGATGGAATATTTTTTATAATTTTTTTTTCATATAGACCTTTGATAGTATATAATATCTGAAATTAGAGTACACATATATGGTAACTTTGCTACAATTGATCATATACATGTTCTAGATTTATAGGTCAAAACTCAAAACACGTCAATGGACTAAAACTTTTTAGTATCTGAAATCTGCATACATGGTAACTTTCATAATGTGCAAATCCACACTCTTTTATACTGTATTAATTACACCACAACACCTAATGTGATTTTATCAAAAAAAAACACCTAATGTGCAAAGTATTGTCTAATCTATTACAATATATTCTACCAAAAACAAATCTATTACACAATATATTCTACCAAAAAAATATATATCACAGTAACATCATACTGTATTAATTACAACACATCAGCTCTTTTTGTTAAAATAGTACATTAAACTCTCTTTTTCCCACCATTGTAAAATCCCCGCATGCAAAAATATATCTATCTATTTTGATTTATCTATCTATTTTGATTTATCTATCTATCAATCCACCAATTGTTATCATGATCATATCATCATAATTACTCCCTCCATCCCTTTATGTTTGTTCTCTTTCCATTTCTATCGTCCTAAACTGTTTGTCTCCTTCCTTTTATAACAATAATTTCTTACAATAGTACCCTCATCCAATCTCATTTTTTACCCCCATCATCCACCTTTTTCTTCTACTTTATCTCATTTCAACTTT
Organism: Polygonum maritimum; assembly: GCA_963924305.1. Taxonomy (NCBI): domain Eukaryota; kingdom Viridiplantae; phylum Streptophyta; class Magnoliopsida; order Caryophyllales; family Polygonaceae; genus Polygonum; species Polygonum maritimum. The sequence goes on along the minus strand of OZ002730.1, from coordinate 37,999,565 downwards.
TTACCCATATAAAATTACAAAACTAACCTCATCTAATTTCAACTTTTACCCACATCATCTACCTTTCTCTTCTTCCCATACAACTTTATCATTTCCTTAATAACAACAAGGGATGGAGGGAGTATATACTAAAGCGGGGGTTAGAAATAATATTTAGCATGACACGTGTCAACATCTCATTGGACCGCATTACTTATCTTCATTAAAATAATTTAATTGGTTAATTTTGAATATAGACCCCACATGTATGTAAAATATGAAAGAATATGTAACACCTCGTCTTTCCGACAAGGAGTTACTCAATACTAGACCTCATGAGGTACTACCAAGCTAGTTTGACAACAGAACAACTGGATCTTGCAACACAGGCACGGCGAGAAAACAAGAAAACATCCAACTCGTACAAGAAAGGAAATAAGATTTATAGTTTTACAAACTGAAATGTCATGTACCAACCCCAAGAACCACACCAGAAACAAACACTAACCAGTGCATTACTTAAAAAGAACTCTTAACCTACAAACCACACAAACTGATACTCGCTTGACAATATATCGAAAATAAACATTAAGACCCAACAAAAGAAACAATACCCTCATAACTACCTACTGTGACACGCTACTGCACTACATCACCGTTTCACCTAGGCTCAATCACGACGTCCTGATTACCTAGAATAAAAAATAATTTCCCAAAGGGTCAGATCCTATCCTATCAAGTCAAAGTCAACATGACAGGTACAAGACGTTTCAAAACAGTTTTTCTAAGGTCAGCAAACAAGTCCGCAATCACACACATAAATCTAGTTCATTCCTAAATCCAGTTAGTCACAATCAATTATCACCACATACGACTTGCAATCAGAAACTCTACCTACGATATGCAACACTGCCCCTATAACACTGCATACCATCACACTACCTAGGCTATGCGGCACTGCCCCTATAACACCGCATGCCATGATAACGGCGTATCGATCCCACGCCGGACTCAGAGACGGGCCATCTCATAACCAACCATCCTCAATCCATCCGTCCATCTCATCACAACCATCCATCCATCTCATGATTCTCATCACAACCGTCCATCACAACTTAACCTTCACATTAAACCTCCACTGGAGCGTTGTCCAACATAGAGAAAACCAATACACACTACTACATATATACCAACTTTCAAAACAAGTTTCCAAAACAATTTACACATAGCACACATATCCAAAACATTTTCAAAGATCGATCGGGACAAGTTCCAAAAACCAATCTCATAACTACCATACAATCCTAACAGGCTAGAACAGAATTGAGCAAGTCGAAAATCGACTTACCTCGAAACTGAATGGATTCTCTACGAACCAGGAGTATCAAGGATCCGAACTGAAACGGTCTCCTAAATACGACAAAGGTAATATTAAAAGTTATAGAAGCGCTCTTCACTCGAATTATTAAACTTAACACCCAAAACGCACCCGGACCAATTCCGATTTAACACTAACTAATTAACCCGACTAAATTGAATATCATAATTAATTAATTTCCTAATAGGCTCTATGTCTATTAAGTCCTCCACCTGCACCCACTATTATACACAAGCCTACACATGAAACTATATATTTTAATAAGGCCAAAATTTAATGGATTGCACCAGCTACTCCTAATCAAATCTTAATCAACCTCTTTTTGAACCACAGCTACTGATTTCGATCAGCCTGAACGATGCCTCAACCTCACAACCACCCTTACAAATATATACAATCAGCACACCTACTATGCCATCATGTTCCACCTCAGATTCAACTCTTTAATTTTGGGCATGATCAGGGGCGGAGCGGAGGGGGGCGACCGTCCCTTCTCTGCTTTCTAGTAACAATTACTCCCTCTGTCCTAGAGAGATTGTCCAAAAGGACATAAATCTCTCCACTTAAGAAACATCCAATCAAATGTACAGGAATAAAGTAAAGAAAGTTACTTTACACAGTTGAATTACAAAAGCAACTGAGAATCCCTTACACCAGCTCTCAACCAATAGAAATTGAGAATGTTTTTCCAACAACTAATGGGAATTCAGCATTACAATCACACGGATTGGGACAAAGTGGCTAGATCTGCCTTTTTAAGTGGCCATATTCTTACAACTTCAGATTTCATTCTCTTCTTCCTAAAGTTCAAACCAGAGAACAAAACAACAAAATACTCCAAAAAAAAAATTCTTTTCTTCACTGCATCATTGCTCGGGCCCTATGGATTCAACATTTGATCTCAATCAAGATCCAGAAAGTGATGCCCCCAAATACAACATTCCTTTTCAATCTGAATGAGCCTACAACTAGGGACATGGAAGCAGATGTAGAGCATCACACAGCAACTTCATCACATCATCAACCATCGAGGTCCAAGCTCAGTAGTGAGAAAAGGGTTCACATATTAATGAGGCTCCTGCACATTGCAAATGGTGGGAAACTTAAAAGGAGTGCTATGCAACAAACTGCAGATGAATTTCAGGTATCAACAAGGACCATATCAAGAATATGGAACAAAGCTAGAGAACAAATCGATGCAAATCAAAGACCAAATGTCACCAACAATTATCACAACAGTGGTAGGAAGAGGAAACCGGTTAATATAGCAGCAATCACAACAATCAATATGGGGGATAGGTCATGCATAAGGGACCTAGCTGGCCAGCTCGAGATTTCAAAGAGTGCAGCTCATAGATTGATAAAGAGAGGAGTCATTAGACGACACTCAAATGCACTCAAACCTGGGTTAAAAGATGCAAACATGACAACAAGGATGGAATGGATATTAAGTCTACTACAAGGTGGCACACCGGAAACAAAAAGAAAATACTATCCCATGTTTGATTTTGTGCACATAGATGAGAAGTGGTTTCAACTCAGCAAGAAGACACAAAAGTATATCTAGCACAAAATGAGAGGGGCAAATACAGAGCTGCAAGCTCAAGTAAGTTTATTCCAAAGGTAATGTTCACAGCTGCAGTATCAAGGCCTAGATATGATTCTGATGGAAACTGTACTTTTGATGGAAAAATTGGAATTTTTCCATTCACTTATCAAGAACCAGCAAAGAGAAACTCAAAAAATAGACAAAAGGGAACAATAGTTACAAAAGTCATTGAATCAGTCAACCAGAGAGTTACAAGAAGCATGCTCATAAACCATATAGTTCCAGCAATCAAAGCCAAGTGGCCACAAGATGGAGAAGGGGACAAGATCATATTCATACAACAAGATAACGCCAAAGCACACATTACTCAACAAGATGCAGAGTGGTAGCAGGTATACAAACAAGATGGGTTCACTTTTATTTTAATTCAGCAACCTCCAAACAGTCCTGATCTAAATATCTTAGATTTAGGATTTTTTTAGGAGCATCCAATCACTCATGCACAAGAAAATGCCTAAGAATATTGATGCAATGTTAGAAGTTGTACATCAAGCCTTTTATGAGCTAGAACCTAGAACCCTAAGTAATGTTTGGTTATCATTGCAATATGTAATGAATGAAATATTGAAAGTCAAGGGGAGCAATGATTTTGGCTTGCCACATATCAATAAGAGAAAACTACTAGCTGATGGAAATCTACCAATACAAGTTGAAGCACCAATGTGGGCTGTAATTCAAGCATGGGAAATCATACATGGTGTTGCACAGGCCCTACAAGCACAACAAGAAACACATACAGAAGATGAAACTCAAGGCAACAATGTAGCTAATGAAAGTCAAGAAGATGATTTTGAAGATGGTCACTACTTATAGGGGCTTAAGTAGTTCAAGTACAAAGGCTTTTTGTGTAATGAAATTGTTGTGTAAGTATAAATATGGAAATATCCAATATTTTGGGAACTGAATGTACAAATTTAAAGTTTTTGTAGTTTAATGAAAACTGTATTTTGGGAACTGAATGTACAAATGCAATGTTTTTGTAGTTTAATTTTAAAAAATCTCAAATGTCCCATTTTCCATCATAGACACAAGTCTGTTAACCGAATCATGACCAAGCTAAGGTCATCCTAAGCCACATAAGTGACTGGTTGCCTACATGACTGATCATGTTCAGTTAAAAACAGAACATGTATATCTCAGGTAAATTGACCTCATCATTGAAAAAAAATCAATTGTCTCCTTTTCAATCACAGACACAATTCTATCAACCAAGTCATGAACAAGCTAAGACATTTAACATTACAAACAAGGGAAGCAAGTACCCTGAAGCAAGAAAGATTAATTAGCACAACTGAAGACAACGAAAATCAACAATAAAAAAAGACGAACAGTGTAATATTCGACAGTGGGATGCCATAACAATATGGTTCCTCCTCTATCGTGGATCTCCTGGGTTCACCAGTGACATACAGATGCATCAAGAAAGGGCAACAACTCAAGCAAAATATTGTCAAAATAGATCAAAAGCACAATACAGTAATAAGCACATGCAACAACTACAACAAGTCCATAGTAAACATTCAACAACAAATCCTGAAACAAAATAACTTAATCATACAAAATAAATAAAGCAAGATCAAATTATACATGCAAAAACATATTAATGCTCACCAAGGCAGAACAAGTGATGAAAACATGCATCAACTTACAACTGATCATAAGTAAGCATACACAAAAGTGAGACAAACAGATACAAAATACAACAACAGCACATCAACAGATTGAGCACGATTAAACACAAAAAAGCACAAAATATGGACATGCAACAGATTTAACAACCACACCACGGGTTTAGAAGCAGAGTCAAACCAACATCAGATCCACCATGAATAAACACGAAAAAGCACAAAAGATGGACATTCAACAGATCTAACAACACCACATCCCATAGGTTTAGAGGCAGAGTCAAACCAACATGAAATCCGGCATGAATAAACAAAAAAAAAACACAAAAGATGGACATGCATATTCATGAAAGGGGACTAGCGGACTTAGCTACTCGTCTGGATTAAAGTTGGGGGCAACAAGGCCATTTTGTTCCTCCACGTCAGAATCGGGTGCACCAAGGCCAAACAAGGAGAACTCCTCATCAAATTCGGGAACAACAAGGTTTGTCTGGGCTCCGAATCGACGTGCACATTGGCTCTAGACTCAACTTCGTGTTCTGAACCGTCTCCGGATCCCCACTCGTCACTCATCTTAGATAGGGGAAGAAAGGCAAGTGGGAGAGCGAGTGAGAAGTTGAGAGCTTCTCAGATTTGGGCAAAAAACGAGAAAGCTATGAGAGGTTGGAGACAATAGAGACAAATGAGAGAGATAAGCAATGTGAGGATTGTGAGCGGCATAGAAATTGGGGAATTAGGGTTCCCACCTCACATTCCACCTTACTTATGTGCCACCCGATCACCATTTTTGGATCAAAAGAAAACAAGCCCAAGATGAGCTCAAAACAAGCCCAAAAAAAATGGAGCTCAAGTCTGCCAAACTCCACCGATCAAATTTATGTTGAAAGTCAAAAAAACATTTGTGACATTGTGTATGGGTTTTAAAGAGAAAAAGGAATGAAAAAATATAGGCTTATTTTTTTTGCTTTCATTTAACGTAGGTTGTTGGCAAAATTGTTGTTTATGGGAGTAATAATAATGGATTTAGTTGGGTGGAAAGGAGATCGGAGAAGAAGAAGTTATTTTTTGGGTATATTTTAGTGGTTTTTTTAATGGAAAGTATATGATATAAATGGAAAGTGTTAAAGGTGGACAAACTTTATGGTACGCCTAAAATATAATACAAGACGATCTTTCGAGGACGGAGGGAGTAATATATAAGATTTAAGTGTTAAAAACAGTTCAAATCCTAGCACAATTGGTAATCTGCCCCCTCTTAAACCATGTCACCCCGAGTTCAAATCTGACGGGGAACACTTTTTCATTTATTGTGTTTGTTGTTTGGGAATTGGGATGACTTCTGCCCTTCTCTACTTTTTATTCATCTCCAATCTTTCTACTAGTACGTGGCAAGATATTAATTGAGTATGTTTACATGTTATTAATTTGATTGATAATCAATAAATTCTAGTTGCTTTGTTTATTGATAATATAAAACAGAAATATTAATTAGATATAATTAATTTTGATTTAACAGTTAATAGTAAATCCTTATTTATTTTCCTATATAAATAAAAATAATAACTTAATTTTCTTTTGCATACTTAAAATTACATTTTACCTATTATATATAGGACATAATTACTTGCCTATCATTACTCATATTCAAACTTATTTATAATATTTATTGGTTGGATACTATAATAATAATAATAATAAAGTATTATTTTATTATCGGTCAATTGACTCGCCCCCTCTTCCGACTTTTTCTGGCTCCGCCACTGGGCATGATGTACACGGCTAGCTCAGCCCAAACCCTCCCCGACGCGACCCATCTCCTAGCTACCCTGCCACTACTCCCGGCAACGACGGCGCCGGTGGCCTCGTAGCCGGAACCCGGCATCCCATCCCACAACCGCCACGCACAAGCAAGACCTTGACCACCGACTACCCGCTTAACACCCGACCGGACCCGATGCCTTAAGTCGTTGAAAACAAGACTGGAACGAGAATTACCTACCGGCAGAACCTATACTCAGTCGTAGGTGGAAGGAAACCACGATAGGAAGAAGAAAAAGGCGAAGGGGTTCTCTCAGGCGGCACACGAGGGAAGGGGAACGAGAGGAGCTTGGGTATCTAGCTGATCGACACTTAGAAGTGAAGAAAGAACATTTTATACATATCCTTACTTTTTGACCGACTTCATTCTCGATCTTCACCCATATCTATACATATACATACGCATATATAATTGTATATAAAATATTTTAGCCTCAATTCCAAATGATCGGTAATGATACGGAGGTTAAAAAAGGACGAAAATGGGTGTGTGGGTGGCGGGCAGCCAAAATTGGAGCAAATAGGGGGCGCGGAAATTTAATGAGCTCCTATAGGCGTTTTGCCGAAATTGCCCCCATAGGGAGGCGGAAAATAACGCCCATGCCACCGTCACATTTAACGAGCTCCCTCTCCCGAAACCCTAGCTAGCTTCCCGCAACCCCATCGTCATCCATTGCGGCCAGCGAAAATCGCGAGATTCGGCGCTCAAAACACGCGATTCGGGCAAGCGATTCAAACGATGGAGTGATGACGCCGTGAGGAACGATCGATTGAAGGTTGGAAAGACGATGACAGGTTTGTATGGCCTACGGAGTTCCATGTCCTGAGTCCGCCTCTTGCTTCCGAAATCCAACGCTCTGTCAAGGTAAAAACACTCGAGACCTTGTGAAAACTCGAGGTTATTGGATGACACAGTGTGTTCTGCTTATCACTTTAATGGATTATTGTGATAAGTGGATATGTGATGACGAGGGAAGGGTGAATGAGAGCAATGCTTGAATGTGATGACAAGATATGGGGGACATGAACGTGTTATGTGATGACACATGATGACATCGCCTATATTGCAAACAAAAACCTGGATGTGATGACGTGTTTTTAGTCGTTGTTGTTATGATATGATGACATGTTTGACTGATTAATAAATTGTTTGAATGTGATGACGTGTTTTAGCTGTTTTCCATTAGTTACGATGTCATGTTCATACCTTTTGATGACCTGGCATCATTAAATGAAGTGAGGACAATAGCATATTAAATGCTTGTTTTCTTGTTTTATGTCTACAGTGCATGCTCATGTGATGACAACTTTTGCTAGGCGTTCATATCCTTTGTTGGTGTGTGATGACAACGTTTGTTTTACTATTTGTAAATCTGGCAGGACAATAACAATGAAACTCCTAAGTGTTTGTTTTGGTGGGGAATGGGACTGTGAAGGCAAATATGTTGGTGATGTGAACTACAAAGCAGTGGTCGTGAAAGATGGCATGACATTAGAAGAGTTGAGCTCAACAATCATGAAAAGATGTAATATTGAAACTGGTGGCAAGGGATTGTTGTTGACTCACTTGAATCCCTTCCAAGTAATTGGCAAGCCTTACACAGTTGAGAATGAGGATGACTTGGTGTCATTCCTGAAGATAAATGACTCCCCTGAGGTACAGTGGAAGATGCCCTTGTATGTGACCTTGAAAACTGGGGGGAGTGCAACAGATGACAAGGTGCATGATGAGATGAATGTCAAGTTGGAAAATGTTGATGACAACCCTGCAGTTGATGACATGGTGGAACATGTTGGTGTAGCTGCATCTGATGACAGGTTGATGCTAGTTGGAGAGGAGCCTGAGTTTGTTGAGATGCATGTTTATGGTGATGACGAAATGCCAGAAATACTAGATTGTGTTGAGGACATGACAGCCAACAATGACTTCTTGAAAGTGGGGCAGCTATATCCATCAAAAGATGATCTGAAAGCTGCTGTTTCCAAGCAAGCCTTAAGAGACAGGTTTGGATTCAAAGTGTACAAGTCCACAACACAAATATACAAGGTTGTGTGTGCGGTCCAGGAATGCAATTGGTTAATGCTAGCCACCAAGGTGAAAGACGCTGACTACTTCCAAATAAGGAGATACACCTACAAGCACACCTGTCCCTTTGAAGCCAGGTTCCAAAAACACCACAAACCATCCTACCTCACTGTCGCTGAACAAATTAAGACAAGGTGCGTTGTCCTGTCATCAGTTCTCTAATAACTAAAGGAATACAGCCCTGTCATCTAATAAATTGTTATGGTCAATTGCAGGTTCGAAGGTGTGAAGGATGGCCCTGATGTGCACCAGATTCAGAATGATGTCCAAAAGGAGCTGCATGAGAGAATAAGCTACTGGAAAGCAAGGAAAGCAAGGGAGAAAGCTCAAGAGCTAATCAGAGGCTCCCCAGAAGAGAACTACGCATTGCTACCTGCATATTGCCACGTCCTAACACAAGTGAATCCAGGCACATACACAAAGCTGGTTATAGACGAGGAGACAGACCGCTTTAAATCTATCTTCATCGCATATGGAGTGTCTATCAGAGGCTTCCCTTTTATGAGAAAGGTATGTATTATTGTTGTCATCACTTCTAGTCATTGATGTACTTGTCATCAATTCTGCGCTCTATGCTCTGTGTATACTTGTCATCGCTTCTTCTCTCTGTGTATCCTTGTCATCGCTTCTTCTCTATGTGCTCTCTGTGTATAATTGTCATCGCTTTTGCTCTCTGTGTATACTTGTCATCGCTTTTATGAGAAGGTATGCAATAGTGTGTACTTGTCATCACTTATGCTCTCTCTGCTCCCTGCGTTCTTGTTGCATGTAATTTCACCTGTTGCTCTTCTTGTTGCATGTTCTTTTCATCAATTATGCTCTCTCTGTTCTCAGTGTGAACTTGTCATCACTTCTGCTATCTGTGTAAACTCGTCATCACTTCTTCCCGTTTTCCTACAAAAAAATGTTGCAGGTCGTGTCTGTGGATGGAACTTTCCTGCATGGTAAGTATGGGGGGACCCTAGTTACAGCTGTGGCGCAAGATGCCAACCACCAAGTGTATCCTCTAGCCTTTGCTATAGTGGAACAGAAAATGATGTTGGATGGACTTGGTTTTTCCAGCAACTACTGAATGTGGTGCCAAACACTCCAGGGTTGATGATACTATCAGATAGGCACAAGAGCATAAAGAAGGCGGTATCGACAATGTATACCTCAACTAAGCACATCTGTTGCAAAAGGCATCTACAACAGAACCTTGTAACCAGATTTCATGATAGTGGATTGATGAGTTTGTACAACCAAGCTGCAGATGCTTACACCACAATGGAGTTTGATGGTTATTTCAATGATATATGCAGACTAAATCCTGAAATGGGGAAGTATCTCACTGATGCAGACTTCAAGAAGTGGAGCAGGGCACATTGTGAAGGGGATAGGTACAACATGATGACAACAAACAACTCCGAGTGTGTGAACTCAGCTCTCAAGATTGCTAGATCCTACCAATTGGTTGCACTGTTCGAGTTCATTAGAGATATGGTCACAAGATGGTTCTATGAGCGCAGAACAAAGGCCCTTGCTTATGAGGGACAACCTAGTGAAGTTGTCATCGCCATATTAAATGCAAGATTGGACTTGTCATCAAGGTATGATATCAAACCCCTTAATGATGCGCAGTTCCAAGTTACTGGGGGCACATTTTCTGGAATTGTTGATCTTGCCAAAAAGACCTGCTGTTGTAGGGTGTTTGATTTGGATCACTATCCATGTACACATGCCATATGTGCAATTCAGAAAATGCAATATAGGGTGGGCGACTTCATAGATGACCACTTCAAAAGTAGCTATTGGTTGAATGCATACAAAGAGACCCTGTACCCTTTACCCTACAAGACTACTTGGGATGTGCCAGATGCCATTAAACATATGACATGCTTACCACAAAAAAACAGTAGGAAAGTTGGGAGGCCAAGGGTGAAAAGGTTGCCATCTTTAGGAGAATTCAAAAAGGAGGTTAGGAAGAGGGGACAGCCCTCAGCCTACAGGTGCAACCTTTGTGGGAAGGATGGACACAACAAGAAGAGATGCCCCTCAGCTCCCTCATCTGCGAGAAAGCTTTGCATCAAGTATAAAACCAAGGCGACATAGGTGCTGTCAGGACTTGTCATCAACTACTAGCTTTGAAGACTTGTCATCTATCTGCTGCTTTTAGTACAAAATAGTAGTTTGCTTGAGATATTCGGGATTTCAATATTCTCAGTGATGAACACTGATTTATTTTTTGGTATATTAGTACTGTGTCTCAGTGATGAACACTGATATGATTTTTTGGTATATTAGGGGCATGTCACCTTTTTGGTAAAATGCATGACAGTCATTTGTGTGAACAAAGATGACAACTTTTTGGTAAATGAATCACTGTTTTTTTGTGTAGTATATTCAAGCTTTTATAGTATTTAACATGATTTTGTGTATTATATTGAAGACTAGTTGGAATTTCTCAGTTATGACATGATTTTTGCATATTGACAACAGATAGAAACTACCCTTGTCATCGATTTCATTTAATAAGTGAACCATCACTGTTCAGCAGATGACAAGACATGTCATACCTCTAGGGGGTACGGTTTGGTCAAAAATAGCTACTCTTTACGATGCATTGACCACAAATACTCTAGTCTTGTACATAGGCATCATACCTAAAAAGGTTCTGAATCCTCATCCCATCATCAATGCATTACCCCAAAAGAAGGCATTATAAATAGAGTGCACCCGACTATGAAACTTGTCATCGCTTTCTGAATCCAATCTTGTCATCGCTTTCTCATCAACTTGTGATACACAACTTGTCATCGAAATGGCTAACCGTCCTGTGCCCAATAGACTAAGAAGGGTGCAACCACGACCTCCACAACTACCTTACTTTGAGGTAGTTGTCTACCGCAGGGTGAGAAAAAACAAACTTACAACCCTCCATTCTGAATGTCTTCTTCTTATGTATACAAACCTGTCATCACTTTCGTGCATATGTAGGATTCCCGGGATTATAGGGTGATGCTCACTTCAGAGACCCGACTATGCCAGCTAGTTGATGTATACTGCCAGGATGAAGACCTTCACCCTCGGAATGTGCACTTCTACTTTAATGATCAAGAGCTTCTGGATCGAAACAGAACTTTAACAGCTCGAGAGGTCATACATGAACCCGTCATCAGAAGTAGTATACCTAGCTTGTTACCTTTGAACTATATTGTGCTAAACTCCTCATCTGTTGTCGTGCAGATTGGTCTAATGAAC